>JAHRHZ010000081.1:1851374-1902512 GCA_024137785.1 Ginglymostoma cirratum | reverse complement strand
CCCTCCGACAATGCGGCACTCCCTCAGCACTGACCCTCCGACAATGCAGCACTCCCTCAGTACTGACCCTCTGACAGTGCGGCACTCCCCCAGTACTGACACTCCGACAGTGCTGCACTCCCTCAGCACTGACACTCCGACAGTGCGGCACTCGCTCAGTACCCTGCCCCTGAGGCTGATGTGTGGCAGTTAATGACTCCATCCAAAGACTCAGGTACATGCATAGGTTAATGCTGCACTGCTGTAGAGTGTATGCCCTGACACTCAGTGGAGGACAGAGAGTTTTGGAATATGCCCTTTCCACTCTCAGTGCTTCCTGCATGTTGTATTCCACATGGAAGGGAACTGATTCATCAGCTGAGGGAGGTAACCAGCAGGAGGTTTCCTTGCCCATGCTTAACCTGAATCCAGGTCACTTCACGGGCAGAGAGTCAATGTTGAGGACTCCCAGGGCAATTCCCTTTCGACTGTATCCCACGGAGCTGCCTCCCTCTGCTGGGCTTATCCTGTCAGTGGGACAGGAGCTATCCAGGGATGATGATGGTGGTGGCATTTTTTGTAAGGTATGATTTTGTGAGTATGACTGTGTCGGCTGTTGCTTGACTCATCTGTAAGACAGCTGTCCCGATTTTGGCACCAGCCCCCAGATGTTAGTGAGGATGGTGTTGCAGGGTCATAAGAGCGTTTTTGCTGTTGTCGCTTTCTGTGTCAGTCGATGCCAAGTGGTCCATCCGGTTCCATTGTGTTCTTCAGGCTTTGTGACGATGTGATATTGGATACTCAATGGGTCATTGGGCCATGTCAGAGTTAACCACAAGTCCCACTTAGGACTGACCCTGACCAGGAAAGGACCGCAGCCAGTACAGCAGCTGGGATGGACAGACTGGGGTACAGACCCAGGTCCTACACCTAGAACCTGCTGAACCAGAATTGTTTGTCCACAGAATGGTGGGAAAAGTGGGGTGTGGAACTGGGGAGGGGGCACAGTGTGATATTTCGTTAGGACCCTCACCACCCTCTGGGTGTCCATGGGCTGCCCCCTTCCCCTAAGGGTTTCCCTGATGAAAGGTTTCCTCCTCTGGGAAACATTAATGAACCCGGCCTTTACTTTTATGACAATTGACCACAGTTATGCAGCCATCCCAAACAGTTTTTTTCAAAAACTCAATTCAAATTTCTCCATCTGCAATGATGGGAATTCAACATTAGCCCAGAGTTCGGGATTACTAGCCCAGTGACATTATCGCAATGTTTCCTGCCCCTCTGCAGGCACCTGGGAGTATTTGTTCGAGCCAGTAGTGTTGTACCCATCCACTGGGGACGGAATGTAGAGAGGGATTAAAGAAATTGGGCTTTTCCTTTGCTTTTCTGTCATTGTTTGAGGTTCCAATGCATATCCATCAAGTCCTCTTAACACCATCTCATCTGTCTACATCCCTGGTGTATACACCCAGGAAGGAAGAAAGATTTGCATTTATATATCTTCTACAACCTCTTGACATTGCAAAGCCCATTGCAGCCAACAAAATACTTTTGAAGTGGCTCCCCATTGAAATGTTGAATTTGTGCACAGCAAGATCCCACAACAAGTAATGTGATGATGGCCAGGTAATCTCTTGTTTTGTTTATTCATTGATGGGATGTGGACATCACTGGCAGGGCCAGCATTTATTTCCTGTCCCTAGTTGCCCCCCCCAACCTTGAAAAGGTGGTGATGAGTTGCTTTCTTGATCTGCTGCAGTCCACATGCTGTGGGTTGACCCACAATGCCATTAGGGAGGGAACTCCGGGATTCTGACTCAGTGACAGTGAAGGAATGGCGATACATTTCCAAGTCAGGATGGTGAGTGGCTTGGAGAGAAACCTGGAGGTGGCAGTGTTCCCATGTATCTGCTGCCCTTGTCCTTCTAGATGGAAGTGGTCATGGGTTTGGAAGGTGCTGTCTGAGGATCTTTGGTGAATTTCTGCAGTGCACCTTGTAGATAGTACACACTGCTGCTACTGAGCGTCGGTGGGGGAGGGAGTGGATGCTTGTGGACGTGGTGCCAATCAAGTGGCTGCTTTGTCCTGGATGGTGTCAAGCTTCTTGAGTGTTGTTGGAGTAGCAGCCATCCAGGCAAGTGGGGAGTATTCCATCCCACTCCTGACTTGTGCCGTGTAGATGGTGGACAGGCTTTGAGGAGTCAGGAGGTGAGTTACTCGCCACAGTATTCCCAGCTTTTGACCTGCTCTTGTAACCGCTCTGTTAATGTGGTGAGTCCAGTTGAGTTTCTGGTCAATGGTAACGCCCAGGATGTTGATAGTGGGGGATTCAGTGATGGTAACACCATTGAATGTCAAGGTGCAGTGGTTAGATTGTCTCTTATTGGTGATGGTCATAGCCTGGCATTTGTGTGGCGCGAATGTTACTTGTCACTTGTCAGCCCAAGCCTGGATATTGTCCAGATTTTGTTGCATTTGAACACGGACTGCTTCAGTGTCTGAAAAGTCACAAAAGGTGCTGAACATTGTGGAATCATTGGTGAACATCCGGGAGAACTCTGCTGCCTGCCTTCAAAATAGTGCCATAAAATGTTACACCGAACAATATCCCTGACAATGTCAGCCCCTCTGACAATGCAGCATTGCCTGAATGCCACAGAAGGCACAGCCTACAGCCTGTGCTCAGTCTCCGCAATGATTATTGAATTTTCTGACTCAGAGCTGAGTACAAATCCACTGAGCCACAGCTAATAGCTACACAATAGCTCTGTCACATCACAAACCAATCTCTGCAGCTCATTGGAGTCTCTTCAGTATTTACTCATTTCCTTTTATGCCACGGCCCAAAGGATTCAATAGAAAGAGGGAGTTTACATTTCCAATGGTACAATCCTGGTCTCCAAGGCTACAGTTTAAGATAAATGTAATATCAGCCCATTACTTTGTGACTACAGTAATGTAAATTGTTACTCTGCTTACAGACTGCATTGAGAATACATCCTGCAACTAACAGGAAATGGAGAATAAGCTGGACAGTGCACAGAGGTTTCTGGGAAGAATTATCTTTTATAGGACTGGGCAGAACTTTACAATCAATTTTCCAACCATTGTTACATGCTTGGAATTTAAGCTTTGTTATCATCCCACAGGGCATCTTTTATCAGGTTAGCAGCCAGAGAATCTATTCATTTTACTGAAAATCTGTGCATAAAGACAAGAGCAACTAAGATGGAAGAATTTGTGTAATGCCCAAGTGTAGTTTGACCAGTTTAAACATTCCTCGGGGATATCACTGGCTGAATGAACTTCGCTTGTCCTTCCCTAATTTCCTTGGAAAACAGGGAAGTGAGCTGCCTTCTTGAACAGCTGCCTGCAATCATCAGGGAGTTGAAGCACCCACAATGCTATTCAGGAGGGAATTTCAGGATTTTGATCCAGCAACAGTGAAGGAACGGCGATATATTTCCAAGTCAGGATGGTGAGTGGCTTGGAGGGAAACTTGAAGGTGGTGGTGTTCCCATATGTCTGATGCCCTTGTCCTTCTAGATGGAAGTGGTCGTGGGTTTGGAAGGTGCTTTCTGAGGATCTTTGGTGAATTTCTGCAGTGCATCTTGTAGATAGTACACACTGCTGCTACTGAGCGTTGGTGCTGGAGGGAGTGAATGCTTATGGGTGTAGTGCCAATCAAGCGGGCTGCTTTGTCCTGAATGGCATCAAGCTTCTCGAGTGTTATTGGGGCTGCACCCATCCAGGCAAGTGGGGATTATTCCATCACACTCCTGACTTGTGCCTTGTAGATGGTGGAAGGCTTTGAGGAGTCAGGAGGATTGATTTGATGTGGAATTCCAAGCCTTGACCTGCTCTCAGAACCACAGTAGTTAAATGGCTGGTTCAGTTCAGTTTCTGATCAATTTTTATGCCCAGGCCGTTGATAGTGGGGATTCAGTGACTACAACAACATTGAATGTTAAGGGGTGATAGCTAGATTCTCTCTTATTGGAAATTGTCATAGCCTGGCATTTATGTGGCACAAATGTTACTTGCCATTTGTCAGCTCAAATCTGGATATTTGTCCAAATCTTGCTGCTTTTGAACATGGACTGTCTCGGTATCTGAAGAGTCACAAATGGTGCTGAACATTGTGCAATCATCAGTGAACATCCCCACTTCTGACTTTATGATGGAGGGACAATACATGACAATAAATAAATCAAATTAACATTCGAACCTTCATTTCGATGGCTTCATTTTTGGCTTAGCACTTCACACATGTCTACAAAACCCGTGATGTTGCACTGGTACCTGACACCCTCACATTAATTTGATACTCTCCTTCAGCAAGGCCTTGTTTTAACCGTCACTAACCATTTCTCAGATAGTGACCTGCCAACACCATCTGGTGTGATGTGAAGTAATTCATTAGAATCATTGGCTGATGTGACACCACATTTTATTAGCCTGCTTTGCTTCTTTCGAGCTAAACAGTTAGAAAACTGCTTGCTCTACACTGGGCATGCTTTCCATTGCTTTATCCTCTGCATCCTGTCCTCTGGCCTTGATCTTCCTGTTTCCAACATGTTGTCCCCATTAGCCCCGAATATCTTTTAGCAGAATTCGAAGCATTATCTGTCCCCTCAGTAATCCACTTTAACTCATGTTTGACCATGTCAAAGCTTCTGCGTATGTCAGTTTCTTTCTTGACAATAAGTTTGAGCTATATGGAGCTATTGATGAAGCAGCCGAACATGGTTAGGCTTAGGATAGTACCCTGAGGAACTCCTGCAGAGATGTCCTGGAGCTGAGATGACTGACCTCCAACAACCACAACCATCTTCCTATGTGTCAGGTATGACTCCAACCAGCAAAGAGTTTGCCCCCTGATACCCATTGATTCCAGTTTTGCCAGGGTTCTTTTATACCACACTTGGTCAAGGGTGGCCTTGGTATAACGGGCTGTTACTCTCACCTAATCTCTGCATTTCAGCTGTTTTTCAGTGTGTTTTTGTGTACCTGGGCAATTTTTGACATTGGACAAATGCCAAATTTGAAACAGCTTGGACAGGGGTTCAGGACGTTCTGGAGTGCCAGGCTCAGCATGTTGACAGGGCTATGCAAAGGCTATGGGCTCTTAGCTTTTAGTTAGTGTTATGTTTATGTATAACTCAATCTCCACTGACAACTTTGCCTGGGACCTAAAGCCTGTCTTCCATCTGCTCCTGTATGATTAGTAATTGGAAACCCTTGATTAAAATAATCTCCAATGAAAGTAGTTAAATGACGAGCTCAGAGGAGGGCCTTGTATTAACAGAGGTGTGGAATTTTCAGGATTGTCTCTAATTGTTCACAAGTACACTGTTAGTAATTACGGTACACTGAGTCAGCTCCCGCACTCTGTGATTTCATTTCATTGTGAAGTCATTCACATTCACATCAGCTACACCCAACATTAAAAAAAAACCTTGTTTGTTCACTACATATTTACTGTAGAGACACAGAGACATGTCGGCTGAGTCTCACCCAGCGGGTTCGGTTTAGAAATGCATTTTAAATAAGATTGACACGTGTGCTTTGAGCAGGATTGAATTCCAGGTTTACGTCATCTCACCTAAAAACTGTCACTGTACAAGTGGTCTTATCGGGGTTTTGCATCATAAAATAGATTGGGTATTGTCCACCCATCACCACAACAACAACTTGCATTGAGAAAGCAGCTAGGGGAAGGGGTGTGGAGGTACAGGCGCTTGACAGCTCTGCTGGGTGCTGTAGTCATGTGATTTCTACCTCCGAGGGAGGTACCTTTGTGTGCAGCATATGGGAGACATGACCATCATTCAAAAGGTGTTGCAGCTGAAAATGTGTGGATTTTCTGAGCCCCGAGACAGTCAGACACTGAATGAAACTGCGAATAAAAAAAAATACGGCCTGCCACTTTCTTAGGGGGACTGGCTGAGTTACAGTATCAGTGCATTTTCAACTTCCTGCTGCTATAGAAATGAAAGGAGATATAAGGCAGAGTTGGAATATTTCCCCTCCCAAAGGAAAACAACGGCATAGCAACAGAATTAATTTTAAAGATAAACTGAGCTTGTAAGAATTACAACCGTACTATTTGTCTGCGGGAAATACAGCTCAGATCTCACTGTGGAGCAGAGAAGTCAGACAGGAGAGAGTTTGAAGGCTGTGAAGATGCAGTTTGAACTCATATTAATGTTATGGATGTAGAGCACTTGTTTGACATCAGGCTTAACTGGAAAGGGAGGCTATTCATCAGAATGTGATAGAACAGATACGTCTAGCCATATCCTGTGAGTATGGACAACTGAAAGGCAATCTCATGAAAGATAGGGTTGTCATAGGCATAAGGCATTCTGCCGTGACAGCACATCTGCTGAGAGAGGAGAAACTTATTGTCAAGAAAGAAACTGACATACGCAGAAGCTTTGACATGGTCAAACATGAGTTAAAGTGGATTACTGAGAGGACAGATAATGCTTCGAATTCTGCTAAAAGATATTCGGGGCTAATGGGGACAACATGTTGGAAACAAAGAATAAATATTCATAGAAAAGGCAGCAGGAAGATCAAGGCCAGAGGACAGGATGCAGAGGATAAAGCGATGGAAAGCATGCCCAGTGTAGAGCAAGCAGTTTTCTAACTGTTTAGCTCGAAAGAAGCAAAGCAGGCTAATAAAATGTGGTGTCACATCAGCCAATGATTCTAATGAATTACTTCACATCACACCAGATGGTGTTGGCAGGTCACTATCTGAGAAATGGTTAGTGACTGTTAAAACGAGGCCTTGCTGAAGGAGAGTATCAAATTAACGTGAGGGTGTCAGGTACCAGTGCAACATCACGGGTTTTGTAGACATGTGTGAAGCGCTAAGACAAAAATGAAGCCATCGAAATGAAGGTTCGAATGTTAATTTGATTTATTGATTGTCACATATTTTGTTACAAAATACAGTGAAAAGTGTTGCATAGTGCTGCTACTCTCCGGCGCCATCTTAAAACACAGAAAACTAAACCGAAACATAGAACGTAAAGGCAGAAAAATAAAGAAAAAATTGATCGACTTTATGATCCTCCGTGTTCAGTGCTGCACCAAGGGCCATGGGCCTGGGTGCTGGGCCCGAATCGTCTTCACCGCGCTGCCAATGGAATAAAATCCATCACTGTTTGGCACCATCCTCTCTCCACTGATGCCACCACCATTATGAGTGCTCACTGGACCCTGCCAATGCAGACATTGGGAACAGGAATAGGCCATTTGGCCCCCTTGAGCCTGCTCCACCATTTAGTAAGATCATGGCTGTAAGCTCAACTCCACCTTCCCATTTACCCCCGATAACCTCACACCCCCTTATTTCTCGAAAATCCATCCACCTTGACCTGAAAAATATTAAAAGACTTTGCCTTTCTCTGCTGCCTTTTGAAGAAGAAAGTTCCAAAGACTCACGACCCTCTGGGAGAAAAGATTTCACTTGGTCTCTCTTTGAAATGGGTGACTCCTAGCTCTGGATTCTCTCAGTAGAGGGAACATACTCTCCACACCTGCCCTGTCAAAACCCCTCAGGATCTTATATGTTTCAATCAAGTTGCCTCTTAATCCTCTAAACTCCAGTAGATACAAATCCAGCCTCTCCAACCTTTCCTCATGCCCTTTCCAGGTATTAGTCCAGTAAACCACAAATACATCAATACAAAAACATGGGGCAGCACGGTGGCTCAGTGGTTAGCACTGCTGCCTCACAACACCAGGATCCCAGGTTTGATTCTACATTTGGGTTATTGTCTGAGTGGACGGGTTTGCACATTCTCCTCGTGTCTGCATGGGCTTCCTCCAGGTGCTCCAGTTTCCTCCCACAGTCCAAAGATGTACAGGTTAGGCGGATTAGCCATGATAAATTGCCCATAGTGTCCAGGGGTATGTAAATTAAGTGGATCAGCCATGGGAAATGCTGGGTTGTAGGGGAATAGGTTTGAGTGGGATACTTTTCGGAGGGGGCGTGTGGGCTGAATGACCTGCTTCCACACTATAGGGATTCTATGATTGCTATGATGATTACATCCATCAAACTTACATCCTTCCTTCAATAAGGCGACCAATACATTAGACATGGTACACAGTACTCTTTCCAGTCCCTGTATAACTGAGCCATTACTACTGGATTCAATTCAATTCCCGTTGTGATAAATGAGGGATGGACCACGAACTTACTTTAACAGGCCTGAGAGAGGCTATCCATTTGCAACTGTGCATTTGATTTAAGTGGGTGGGGAGATCATCATAGATATATTACAATGTGGAAAGAGGACACATGGCCCATCGAGTCCACACTGACCCTCCAAACAGCATCCCACTAGCCTATCCCTATAACCCTGCATTTCCCACGGCCAACCCACCTAACTTGCACGCCTTTGGACTGTGGGAGGAAACCGGAGCACCCGGAGGAAACCCATGCAACCTCGGGGAGAATGTGCAAACTCCACACAGACAGTCATCCGAGGCTGGGATCAAACCTGCTTGCCTGGTGCTGTCAGGCAGCATTGCTAACCACCGAGCTACCGTGCTGCCAGTGGGGAATGGGTGGGTGGTTAACCTGGAATTATTTACCTAATGGCCTCCTCCATCTGGGCAGGTTGAAGACAGTTTTAACATTTGGGGGTGGCTTGATGTAAAGGTGGGCAACGTCAAAGTGGCCAGACCAGTGACTGGAGAAACTCATTGCACCATAAGTGAAGTTGTGAATCTTGGTGCTGCTATGGTTGAATATTGCAGCAGTTTTAACACTCTGTGTTTTTCTTAGACAAGATTAGCAACCTTCGAATCAGTTGTTCAGCATCTGAAACCTTGAGCTTCATCTCACTGACAGCAGAATGGTCTTTTCTGTAAATTACACCAAACTAAATCAATTGAGATGAATTCGCACTGAAATGTATTTGGGTCTTACTGATTATTTCTGATTTTGACAATTGAAATCGGTCTGTTTCTGTAATACATTACCAATAATCCGATGAAGTAGGCTGCCATTAATCAGTAAGAGCAGCAGTGGGCCATTCAGCCCCTCGAGCCTGATGTAAATTGAATGAGCAGTTCTCTGCAGCAGCTTTGTATTCGAATAGCAGCTTTTCACCAGAATGAAACACCTCACAACACTTTCTCAAGAAAGCTCAGATTCAACAGCAATAGAAGAATTGGGAGTAGTTGATTGAGAACCCGGGTTGGAGAGTCTGTGAAGTGAAAGAGTCTGTGAGAACATTAGACAGTCTGTGAGAGCCTGTGAGAGCATTAGAGACCCTGTGAGAGTATTAGAGAGTCTGTGAGAGTATTAGAGAGTCAGTGAGAGTATTAGAGAGTCGGTGAAGTGAGACAGCCTGTGAGAGCATTAGAGAATCCATGAGAGCCTGTGAGAGCATTAGAGAGTCTGAGAGTATTAGAGAGCCTGTGAGAGCATTAGAGCATTAGACAGTATTAGAGAGTTTGTGTGAGTATTAGAGGGGTGTGAGAGCATTAAGAGACTATTAGAGTCCGTGAGAGCGTTAGAGAACATGTGAAAACATTAGAGAGCATGTGAAGAGCATTAGAGCAACCATCAAGCCTGCTCTAACTTTCATTAAGATCCTGGCTGTTCTGATTTGTCCCTTGTTCGTGAGAAACTGCCTTTAACATTCTGTGGTAAGGGGAACAGGTCTAGAACCTGATCTTGTGTACTGCTGGAACTCTCTGGGAATGGACATGGGGACTGTGTAAATTCTGCTTCCAAAGGTATTCTACGGACCACAGCTGGTAATCAGAGTCATAGAGTCATAGAGGTATACATCAGAGAAACAGACGCTTCCATTCAACTTGTCCATTCCAAACAGATGTCTGAAATAAACCTAGTCCCATTTGCCAGCATTTGGCCCATATCCCTCTAAACATTTCATATTCATATACCCATCCAGATGCCTTTTAAATGTTGTGATTGTACCAGCCTCCAATACTTCCTCTGGCAGCTCATTCCATACACGGACCACCCTCTGCGTGAAAAAGTTGCCCCTTAGGTCCCTTTTATCTCTTTCCCCTCTCACCTTAAACCAATGCCCCTCTAGTTTTGGACTCCCCCACCCCAGACAGTGCAAGATTTCTTCACCGACTTTGAAATAAATTCATTTCTGTCACCAGCTGCTAGACACTGGGATGTCAGGAGTGTGCGCATCAGAATCATTGAGAATGGGAATCAATAATGATACAGTTGCTTCTCAGTAGAATCCATTACCATCTGAGAGAAGAAATCCCTCATCTCTGTGTGAATTGGGAGAACCCTCATTCTAAGATTATGTCACTGGTCCTAAAATCTTCCACAAAGAGAAACAGCCTGTCAAATTCTCTAAAAATCTTAATTACTTCAATAAGGTCATCTCACATTTTTTTCTAAATTCAATTGAATACAGGCCTTACTTCTACTCATTAGTAAATCCCTCCATTCCCAGGAAACGGTGCATTAATGATGAGATAACAAGCATGGGGCTGGATGAACACAGCAGGTCAAGCAGCATCATAGGAGCAGAGAAACTTGACGTTTCGGGCCTAAACCCTTCATCAGAAATGGGGGAGGGGAAGAGGGTTCTGAAATAAATAGGGAGAGAGGGGGAGGCGGATAGAAGATGGATAGAGGAGAGGATAGGTGGAGAGGAGGCAGACAAGTCGAAGAGGCGGGGATGGAGCCAGTAAGGTGAGTGTAGGTAGCGGGGTAGAGAGGAGATAGGTCAGTCCAGGGAGGACGGACAGGTCAAGGGGGCGGGATGATGTTAGTAGATAGGAGATGGGGGTGTGGCTTGAGGTGAGAGGGAAAACAGGTTAGGGAGGTGGAGATGAGCTGGGCTGGTTTTGGGATGCGGTTGGGGGAGGGGAGATTTTGAAGCTTGTGAAATCCACATTGATGCCATTGGGCTGCAGGGTTCCCAGGCTGAATATGATTTGCTGTTCTTGCAGCCTTCGGGTGGCATCACTGTGGCATTGCAGGAGGCCCAGGATGGACATGTCATCCGAGGAATGGGAGGGGGCGTTCAGACCCTGGACTGACCTATCTCCTCCCTACCCCCCTACCTACACTCACGTTTACCGGCTCCATCCCCACCTCTTCGACTTCTGCCTCCTCCCCACCTATCCTCTCCTCTATCCATCCTCTATCCGCCTCCCCCTCTCTCCCTATTTATTTCAGAACCCTCTTCCCCTCCCCCATTTCTGATGAAGGGTTTAGGCCCGAAACGTCAAGTTTTCCTGCTCCTATGATGCTGCTTGACCTGCTCTGTTCATCCAGCCCCATGCTTGTTATCTCGGATTCTCCAGCATCTGCAGTACCTTTTATCTCTGATATCAACGGTGCATTAATTGATTATTTTATGATAAATTCTGATATTAACATAGCAATAGAATTCTTTGCCATTGAAGTCTTGGATCCTGGTGTGTTGGGAACGGGATGCATATGTGAAAAAGAAATCTTTGCTAGACTAAGCAGCAAAGTGCAGAGGTTGGTGGGGGGATGTGGGACTAGCAGAAAGTTCTTTCAAGCAGCTGGCATTGGCCGCTCTGAACTGAATGCTGTTTTCTTTGATTCCAGTTAAGGGCTGATGTGTTCATTCAAAGATCAAACACAAAATGGTAACCATCAATGAAACTAGGAGTTGAACTATACTCAGGTCCACAGATTGCTATACCTTCCATTCATTGCATGTCCATCTTGACTGCATTGCCTGCATGTAGCAAGTGGTTTCTGAGCTCTAGTTATTTTTCTGAAGTACACAGTACCATATTCCCTCTTGCTAAGGTATCCAAAATGAGAATCTTTAATTTGGAAAGTGTATGTAGAATACATCAGGAAATTGTTCTGACTGAAGGAGCTGGGAGACCATGGTTTCTGAAGGTCAGTCTTTGTACTCAGTGCCAAATGGAACTTAGCGATCTCGGCTTTAAGGTGTGTTTGGTTTATTCACACACTCTCTAATCTGGGGCGACGGTGCGAGTAACCAATTAAAGTGTCAGCCATGTTTCAGTGTCTCAAGTCTGAATCTGAGGCTGTGAGTTTGAGTCTCAGTCCAGACACTTTAACCAAATCTATGCTGAGATGCAGACAAGGTGCTGACAGGTAGTGAGTAATCCAGAGGCCCGGGAGGCCTGGAGGAATTTCACTCAATTTACTCAACACAGGTCAATGGAGAGTTAGAGGATCCACAATGGAAATACCTTGGGAACATCTCTCGGGAACCCTGTCATCACGAAACGCAACCGATTAAGCACAGACCGCAGACGCAATCCTTTCACTGCCTCTCCATGCCATTAGATGGGAGATGATAATGTGTAAACATAGAAATTGGAGCAGGATCAGGCCATGTATCCCATCAAATCTGATCCAACACTCATCATGATCATGACTGATCCTCTATCACTGCCACATTCCTATTCCCTCCCCATACCCCTTGAGGCATATGGTGTCTACATTTAACTCTCTCTATTTTAAATGTATTCAGTGACTTGGCTTCCACCTCGTTCTGCAGGAGGGAGTTCCACAGGGCCATCACCCTCTGAGTCACTACACTAGTGATCCCCAGGCCCAGGTTAATCTTTGAGGGACTCGTGTTCAAATACCACCATCGCAGCTGGTGGTATTGAAATTCAATTAATAAAGTCTGCAATTATTAAACTAGCGACCATGGCAACAATCATCAATTGATATTGAAACCCCATCAGATTCACAGATGTCTTTTAGGCCCTCCTTACCTGGTCCGGTCTATATGTAACTCCAGACCCACAGCAATGAGAAAGGCACTTAATTAACCTCTAGGATGGCAGCGTGAGCACTCAGGTCTAGGGCAATTAGAGCTGGGCAACAAATGCTGGCCTTGCCAGAAATGCCCACATCCCAGGGAGGAATACATTTTATAAAAATGCCAGATGTCCTAGAGACAGCAAACTCAACAGGCCCCCAGCCCCCATCAAGCTTGACAGGACTCCAGTGCCACAGACACCTCCATCCAAACCATTAAGATCATCCCACTCCATACTACCATAGATGACCATCTCCGTCCCTTGCTAAAATCACTGTCACAGGACTGTCATTAAATAGTTAGCTGTTAACTAGTACCTAGTTAGCTGGCTTGCACCTAGTACATCATTATAGACTTTATTAAAGGAAGAGTGATATATGAACTGGATCTGTAAGGAAAGGAATAAAACATAGAACATAGTTGTGCCAAGCAAGATGCCAAATTAAACTAATCCCTTCTGCCTGTCCTTGATCCATATCCCTCCATTCCTTGCATATTCCTGTGCTTATCTAAAAGCCCCTTAAACACCTGTATTGTATCTGCCTCCACCCATCCCAGCAGCACATTCCAGACTCCTACCACTCTCTGTGTAAAAAAACCTGCCACTCGCATCTCCTTTGAACTTTCCCGCTCTAACCTTAAATACACGCCCTCATATTACGCAGTTCAACTCTGAGAAAAAGATTCTGACCGTCAACCTATCTATGCATCTCATGATTTTATAGATTTCTATCAAGACTCCGCTCAGCCTCTGCCATTCAAGAAAAAAACAACCTGAGTTTTTCTAGCCTCTCGTTATAGCTCGTACCCTCTAATCCAGACCGCATCCTAGTAAACCTCTTCTGCACCCTCTCCAAAGCTTCCACTTCCTTCCTGTGAAATGACGACCAGAACTGAACACAATATTCTAGGTCTGGCCCAATCAAAGTCTTACAAAGTCGCAACATGACTCTTGTACTCAATTCCCCAACCAATAAAGGCAAGCATGCTGTACACCACCTTTACCACCCTATCTACTTGTGTGGCCACTTTCAGGGAGCTATATATATATATCACAAACAGCTGAGGTCCCAGTATAGATCCCTGTGGAACACCACTAGTCACGGACCTCCAGGCTGAAAAACACCCTTCCACCACTACCCTCTGCCTTCTATGGGCAAGGAAATTCTGAATCCACGCGGCCAGGTCACTATGGATCTCATCATCGTAATCTTCTGGATGAGCTGACCATGAGGGACCTTGTCGAAAGCCTTACTAAAATCCATGCAGACAACATCCACAGCTCTACCCTTATTCAACATCTTTGTTACCTCCTTGAAAACTTCAATCAAGTTAGTAAGACATGACCTGCCCCACACAAAGCCATGCTGACTATCTCTAATTAGGCCTTGCTTTTCCAAATGCGCATAAATCCCATCCCTAAAAAATCTCTCCAATAACTTCCCAACCACTGATGTGAGACTTATCACCTTATAGTTTTCTGGATTACCCCTATTTCCTATGTAACAATATTTTGTCTGCTTGGAAAAGTGGATAGAATTTTTAGTTTGGTCAGAAAGAAAAACTCCATAATTGCATCTTATCAAAATATCTTATTAAAACGTTATTTCAGTTTCAGTAAGTCAGTGTACCTGTGAATATATGGCTCATTGGATGCTAATTTTCTGTCTGCTCTTAACCTTGAAAGGCATCACTTGAATCTGTGAGAACAAATGTAGTGAAACCAGTGACGTCAATAGCAATTACTACAGCTGTTGTAGTCTTTTCAATGAGGTCTGCTCAGAATATGAGTTCTCTGATTGCAGCTGTTACTCTGGTCCAATTAGGGAGCCCTGGCTGACTGATAAGAACAAGAGTGTCAGAGGTTCTGTTCGCTCTGAGAGCTGGCTCTGATGGACCTAGACCTGTGTCAAGGTCTTTCCACGTGTAAATAAAGTGTGACTTGGTGATGAGATACTGGCCTCGGTGGAGTTATTTCAGTGGCAATGAGAGTAAAGCACATTCCTGAAGAAACCCATTTACAACTGCTGTCTTTGATTTGGGTAAGTTATTCTGGCACCATGCTGTTAATTGGGAAGCTTAACTTGTTCGATGCTGCTATCAAAGACTGGGTCCCATTATGTGGAAGGAGTACATTATTTTTTCCAGGCAAATGACATTGGGGTAGACGGCAAGCAATGAGAAATTTTCCTGACAGCCTGTGGAACAGCAGCTTTTTCTGTCATTGGAAACCTAACTTTCCCTAATACTAGAACCTTTTAGGAGTTGACGGATTTAGTTAAGGAATATTATAAGCCCACGCCTCCTCTAATTCTCAGATGCTATCAGATTTATTCAGCAATTCAAGAACCAGGGGAATCCTTATTGGGATTTTTGACAAGATTAAAATGACTGGCAGAGTCATGTGCACATTTAATGAGATGCTGAGAGACTGCTTGGTATGTGGGATTAATGATGTAATCATTCAAAACCACTTACTAGCTGAAGCCCAACCGAATTTCAAACAGGCCCTACAACTGGCTCTGTCATTAGAGAATGTGGCAAGTGGAGCATGTGAGATACAGGGTATGCTGATGGAAGTGGACAACCTCACCAGGCCAACAGAGCTTGAGGGACACCACTTGAATAAAAGCAATTGTATAGCCTCACTCAGGACATATCCTGAACAGAGGGACTCTTGGTCAGCCCACATCAAAACCCCAAAACAAAGCCAAGCCTCAGCCGAACGGTTAAAATTTTCTTCAGGATCCAGGCCAGCGAGCCCCATTGTAGTTGCTGTCGATATGCGGATTCGAGACAGCAAAGGGGTCCTGTTAGACTTAAATTGAGTAAGAGAACTCATAGGCAGGTATCCGTAAGAGTGTACACGCTGGAAAACCCACCCACATCTGGTTTGGAACAGTTAAGTTGCTTAGCAACATCCAAATCAGAACCAATCAAAATAAACATCTGGTTAAATGGCCACCCGGTTCGAATGGAGGTTGATACCAGCACGGTTGTATCACTGACTGCAAAACCAATCTTTGACAAAATTCGCTCTGGACTCCAACCCTTAAGTTTAGTAAGACCTCGGCTAAACTGAGAACTTATACTGGGGAACCTTCACAGATTAAGGGTACACCTTGGGCTCTGGTCTTGTATGAAAAGCTGGTTTAGTTAGCGCTGATTGTAGTCAAAAGCTTGGGCCCAAGCTTGATTGGGCGAAATTGGTTGAAAAAGATTTACCTTGATTGGCTCAACATTTTTCAATTACAAAATGGCTGCCTGAGTGAAGTCCTAATTAAATACCTGGAAGTTTTTCAGGAAGGTCTAGGGACTATCAAAGGAGACATGGCCACCCTGCATGCTGACTAAGAAGCAATTTCACAGTTTTGCAAGGCCCACCCAGTGCCATTTACCTTACAGGCAAA
This sequence comes from Ginglymostoma cirratum, assembly GCA_024137785.1. Lineage (NCBI taxonomy): Eukaryota > Metazoa > Chordata > Chondrichthyes > Orectolobiformes > Ginglymostomatidae > Ginglymostoma > Ginglymostoma cirratum. The sequence goes on along the minus strand of JAHRHZ010000081.1, from coordinate 1,886,311 downwards.
CGTAGAGGCAGAAATCAGACGGCTGGAAAGCGAAGGAGTCATCAAACCAATCCAGTTTGTGAAATGGGCAGCAGTGGTTGTACCGATTGTGAAGGCCAGTGGGTCATTTCACATCTGTGGAGATTTTAAACCAACAGTAAACAGCTATTCACAGCTAGATAAATACCCAATCCCTCGCGTACAGGATTTATACACAAAACTGGCAAGGCGGGGCTGTTCTTCACAAAGCTGGACATGAACCATGAGTATTCACAATTGTGATTAGACGAGGATTCCCTGAAGCAAGCCACAATTAATACCCGTGAGTGTTTGTACCAATACACAAAGCTATCATTTGGGATATCGTCATGCTGTGCCATTTTTTAAGCGGACAATGGTGAACATTTTACAAATGTTTACAAATCCCAGGTCACCATTTATCTAGGTGACGTGCTAATAACAGGGAGGGCCAATAGGGAGAACTTAGATAACTCAGACAAAGCTGTTTGATGTTTGTCCCAGATGGGTTTGTGCCTAAAAAGGGAAAAATGTGCATTCCAGGCCCCCTACTGTCCTACTTGGGCCACAGAGTCAACAAGACTGGGTTACACCTGTTGGAAGATAAAGTGAGGGCAATAAAAGGTGCCCCTGGCTCCCATGTCCGTCTAGGAGCTTCAGTCACTTCTTGGGCTGGTGAATTATTGCAGGAAGTTCAGACATAACCTGGCCTCCATCCTGGCACTTCTGCATTAACTCTTAAAAAATGGTCAACCTTAGAAATGGTCAGATAGACAAGCTATTTCTTTTAGGGAGGTGAAGAAATAGCTATCAACCTCTACGGTGTTGGCACTTTATGATCCCAAGCGAGATCTGGCATTGACATACAATGTCTCCCTGTACGGCATCAGGGTAGTATTGGCTCTTAGGTGGCCCAATGGAGAGGAACAGCCAATAGTGCAAGCATTCAGGACTTTGGTTAATGCAGAGTGTAAATACCCCAGATAGAGAAGCAAGTTTGGTGGTCATATTTGGAGTCAGGGAGTTCCACCAATACCTTTATAGACATGGATCACAAACACCTACTATGTCTACTTAAAGAGGACAAGGCTGTGCCACCCATAGCTTCAGGCTGAATTCAGCAGTGGGCTCGAATACTCAGCGTGTATAATTACAAATTGGAACACCATCTGGGAGGCCAAGTAGCAAATGTGGATGCACTGAGCCGCTTCCTACGGGCAGATACATCACCGGTATATTGCCGCTGGAAGAGTCCGAATGGTCTTAAATTTTCTGGACACTCTCCCTGGCAAAACTGAAACAGCTGGTGGCAATGGGGGAAGCCAATTGGCCGTCACAAACAGAATTGAAATCTTTTTGAATCCAGAGAGACCAGGTCACAGTGGAGGACGGCCTATTATAATGGGGAACAAGAGTGATTGTCCTGAGCAAAGGTTGCCACAAGATACTGGCTAAACTCCACCAGGCTCATCCAGGGGTTTCCAAAATGAAGAGGAAAATGAAGATGAAGGTAATTCAAATGGTTACACTACTTGGCTTTAAGCAAAACACACTTTATTCTTACTCCCAGTTAAAATAAAATCGAAAGAAGAGATAATTGATATTACTTTAACTCTATTAGAAAACTTGACAGAATAATAGATTATTTAACTACTATTCAGCACCAATTCCAATACAGTAACTTCTCATAAGCACAACCCTTGGCAAAGGCAAATGCAGTAAAATAGATTGTCTCACAAGCGTTCTTTCTCCAGTCCAAGAGGAAAGAACACCAAGAGAATATTCTGGCAGATACAGAGAGAACATAAGTGTTTTGCTGTTGAAGGGAGAGATGTATGGCAGCTTCGAAACCCCAAATAACTACTGAAAGCTAAACCAAAACCCATTCAAGCTACTTCTATCACTCTAAATTTCAAAAAAACTCAAGGCCTCACAAGCTGAAGTTCTGAAGAAGTTCTGAATTTCTGAAGAAGGGTCTAGACCCGAAACGTCAGCCTTCCTGCTCGTCTGATGCTGCTTGGCCTGCTGTGTTCATCCAGCTCTACACCGTGTTATCTCAGGCCTCACAAGCTGTTCGCTTTATTAGCTTCAAATTGACAGCCTGATTCTGTCTTAAAACCTCTCTTAGAAAAAGGATAAAGTTCATCTATTAAAACCATAGTATTGTCACAATAGAGCAAAGGAACAAAACGGGTATTGAGTTAGAACAAAGCAATGAAGAAGAGCAGCCACAACACAGCGGAATAATGTTAGACTATAAGACCATAAGACATAGGAGTGGAAGTAAGGCCATTCGGCCCATCGAGTCCACTCCGCCATTTAATCATGGCTGATGGGCATTTCAACTCCACTTACCCGCACTCTCCCCATAGCCCTTGATTCCTTGCGAGATCAAGAATTTATCAATCCCTGCCTTGAAGACATTCAACGTCCCGGCCTCCACTGCGCTCCGTGGCAATGAATTCCACAGGCCCACCACTCTCTGGCTGAAGAAATGTCTCCTCATTTTCGTTCTAAATTGAGCCCCTCTAATTCTAAGGCTGTGCCCACGGGTCTGAGTATCCCCACCTAACGGAAACAACTTCCCAGCGTCCACCATTTGCATGTTGCTGTAATGGAGCAGATACAGGTAACCCTGATTTAATGAAGGACACAAGCCAGAAACCTTTATGAGGCTGGTTTCAGAATGGTAGCAATGATAAGTATTGTTGATTGCTGTCAAAAAAAAACACCCATCAGGTTCAATAATGTCCGCTTGGGAAGCAAATTCTTACCTGGTCTGGCCTAAATGTAACTCCACACCCACAGCAATGTGACCAACTCATCACTGCCCTCTCAGAGAGACAATCTATTCAAGGGCAGCTGGGGACAAGCAATAAATAGGTCTTGTCAGTGACACCTACATCTCGAAGGATAAAGAAAACATATTGAAGGCGCCAGGAAACATCCAAAGGGAAGAAAACCAATGAACATGGCGAGTGAGTCAGTCAGTAAGAGAGTGAGTGAGTGAGCCAGTAAGTGAGTGAGTGTTGGAGTGAGTGAGTGTGTGGTCCTCCAGGCACAGACCACATTTATTTCGTATTACACTTCTGGGAACAGCACGTACAGCACAGGGTCCTGTGTCACCGAACTGCTTGAAATGAGTTATAGAGTAATTCAGTACGGACACAGATGCTTCAGTCCAACCAGTCCATGCAAACCGCAATCCCAAACTAAACTAGTGCCATCTGCCTGCGCTTGGCCCATATCCCTCCAAACCTTTCTTATTCATTTACCTATCCAAATGTCTTCTGAAAGTTGTAACGTTATCAGCATCCTGCACTTCCCCTGGAAGTTCATTCCACATGCAAACCACTCTCTGTGTAAAAAAGTTGCTCCATATGTCCTTTTTAAAAATTTTCTCCTCTCACTTGAAAACCATGCCCCTTGTCTTGAAATTCCCCATCCAAGGGAAAATACACCTGCTGTTCACTTTATCTATACCCCTAATGATTTTAGAAACATCTATAAGGTCACCCCTCAACCACCAGTGAAAAAAGGCTCAGCCAATCCAGCCTCTCCCCATAACTCAAACCCTCCATTCCTGGCAACATCCTGGTAAATCTCTTCTGAACCCACTGCAGCTTAATAATATCCTTCCTGTAACTGGGCTACCAGGACTGGACACAGTATCCAGAAGAGGCCTCATCAAAGTCCTGTACAACCTCATCATTACTTCCCAACTCCTATACTCAAAGGACTGAGTGATGAAGGCAAGCGTGCCAAACACCTTTTTAACCATCCTGTCTATATGTGGTACAAACGTCCAAGAATTATGTACCTGAACCCTGTTCTCTCTGTTCTACGACACAGCCAAAGGCCCTTACATCCTATCAGCATCCATCTTGTCAATCCCCTGCACGATCTTATCTCTTTCAATCAGATCACCTGTCTTCTTCTAAACTGCATTGGACAAAGCTCCAACCTGTCCACCCTCTGTCCACACAGAGCACTTTTATCATTATTTAAAAATAGATTGTTCAGGCATTTTATAACACAGCTCTGGGACGGATTCATCTTGAACCCAGATTTCCTGGTTCAGAGGTAGGGATACTACCAAGACTGTGGGGTGCCAGCCCCACATCAATGTGGTTGACTGTTAATTGCCACTCAGCTCAAGGCAAGAAATAGATTCACAGAATCCACACGGCATGGAAACAGGCCATTCAGCCCAACAAATCCACACTGACTCACCCCCACCCTATCCCTGTAACCCTACATTTCTCATGGCTAATCCTACACATCCATGGATACTATGGGAAATTTAGCATGGCCAATCCACCTAACTGGTACATCTTGACTGTGGGAGGAAACCGGAGCACCCAGAAGGAACCCACGCAGATATGGGGAGAACGTGCAAACTCCACACAGACAGTTGCCTGAGGGTGGAATCGAACCCGGGTCCGTGGCACTGTGAGGCAGCAGTGCTAACCAATGAGACACCGTGCCACCCCAATTCCTCCACTCTTACTCAATTATCCAACATCTACTATTGGTAAGTAGCAATTTCCTCCAAATAAACACAGGGATGGTAAAATGATTGCCTTTAGTCCCCCTGACAAACTCCAAGGCTGCACCAAACTATTCACTACAACATTAACATCTGAGATCAACTTCTGAACGAGATGGACTATTTCCACTGTATGTATCACCCGACCTCACCATCTCAGCTAATCCCCCGTTGGAACCCTCACCCATGCTTCTGTCACCTCCACATTCTAATACACTCCCTCCCAGTAAACTCACTTTCTACCTCACATAAACTTGAGATAATCGAAATCTATGCTTCTGTTACTGACACCAAATCTGTCCCCCTGGGCTCACTGGCACAGTCTAGCATTAAAAATCTCAACCTTGTTTTCATGTCAATCTGTAGTCTCGCCCCTCTCAATGTATCAGTAATCTCCTTTAGTTCACATGCCCAACCTGTCACTCTACTCTGCCTATGGCTTCAGCATCCTGGACCCCAGGATTTGGAATTCCCTTCCTGCACCTTTAAAAGGCTCCTCAAAACACCAGCTTGACCACCACCTTTAAAAGGCTCCTCAAAACACCACCTTGACCAAGCTCACAGTCACCTGCTCACTGTCTCCGTTTATGGGTCGGTGTCTAATTTGCCTTTATAATGCTCCCGTGAATGGCCTTTAAGGCCCTACAAGTGGAAATCGCAAATGTGTCACCAGACCTCTCAGCACTTTGCAATCTTTGGGTTTTTACCTGAGGTGTTTTCCTTGGTCTCTGAATCAAGGACACTGATGTCAGTGAGCCCTACTTCTGGCACAGTATCAAGATCATTGGTGTGTGAGCCCAACGGGTGTAGAAAGACCCATTTCACTGACATTCATCTTCCCGCTGTTACGTGATCACCTTAACTTGTGAACACGATAGAATAATTCAGAATCAATCTATAATAACCAACAAGGATTGGCTGTAGGCTACAAAACAGATTTATTAAACACCAGATTAAAAGAAAGTAACATCAAAGATAGGGAGTGAAGCTGATTACTTTCTGAGGATAAATTGGAGCAACAAAAATTAGAGGGATCTCTCAAACTGGTTAAAGAGTTGTCAATAAACAGAAGTTAAAATGACCCACAGGATTCCTGTATGTGAACTGTTTGGTTTGGACCGCACCTAGGAATAAACTAATTTTTTCCGAACACTTTCAGCCAATGCACTGAGACATTACAGCCGCTGTGAGAGGTGGCCACCAATGATTGCTGGCACTGTTCAATTATGGCCAATTAGTGACAACTCTCAAGCACAATGGACGGCATAATCTCGAAAACAAGGAAATAAATTGAAGGTCAGGACGTTCCTCAGACCCACTCGTGCTCTGCTGCCAAATATAACAACAACAACTTTTATTTACAAAGCACCTTTAATATAACAAAATCTCCCAGGGTGACTGACAGGAGTGTTGACAAAATTTGACACCAAGTCTCATGTTGGGACGGGCGACTAAAAGCTTGGTTAAAGAGGTAGGTTCTAATGAGCATCTTAAAGCAGGAGAGTTAGGGTGGCATGGTGGCTCAATGGTCAGCACTGCTGCCTCACAGCATCAGGACCCTGGGTTTAGTTCCAGCCTCAGGTGTCTGTCTGTGGGAGTTTGCACATCCACTCCGTGTCTGTGTGGGTTTCTTCAGGGTGCTCCAGTTTCTTCCCACTGTCTAAAGATGTGCGGGGTAGGGTGGATTGGCCATGCTAAATTACCCTGTGTTGTGCCGTCTAGGTGGGTTAGCCATGGGAAATATGGGGTTACAGGTGGGAGATCTGGTTGGGATGCTCTTCAGAGGGTTGGTATGGACTTGATGGGCTGAATGGCCTGCTTCTGCACTGTAGGGATTCTAAGAGGTGAACAGTGAAAGGTTTTTGAGGACAGAATTCCAGAACCTGGGACCCAGGCAATTGGAAACATAACCACAGTAATGGAACATGAAAATGGGCCAGGAAAAGCCAGAGTTAGATGTACCACAAACAATTCAGAGGGTTGTGGGGCTCGAGGAGGTATTTTACTTTGTAACAGTCAAGTCTAGTGGTAAAGAAGAATTGGAAGAGAGCTGCAGCAGATGAGCAGACGTAGGGGCAAAGTTGAGCAGAGTGATCCTCAGAGACAGGCTATTGTACTGATTATTCACTAATGTCCCCAATACGCCATAGATCCCCATTAAAACATGTCCAATTTACCGTGTAATTATTTTCAAGCTAAAGGTCAAAGGGTAAAGCCTATCTAACAGGTCACAACATTCTGAAATATTAATGGATTTACGCAAACAAGCCAAAGAAAACACAGCAGTGCAGCAAGAGAACACAACAGAAGGAAACCACACCCACCATCGAATCATTAAGGCAGGATGGCTATCCAAGCTCTGATCTAATAAAGGAAACCTGCCAGTCGAACAAGAAGGAAATAGTCACACAGTGACAAAACTATATCACACTGAATTGATGCAACTTTATGTTCTTTTTCCACATGGACTGCATTGGTTCAAGAAGGTGGCACGGTGGCTCAGTGGTTAGCACTGCTGCCTCACAGCGCCAGGGCCCTCGGTTCAATTCTACTCTTGGGTGGTTGTCTGTGTGGAGTTTGCACATTCTCCCTGTGCCTGTGTGGGTTTCCTCTGGGTGCTCCAGTTTCCAAAGATGTGCAGGTTAGGTGGATTAGCCATATTAAATTGCTCAAAGTGTTCAGGGATATGTAGATTAGGTGCATCATGGGTCTGGGTGGGATGCTGTGAAAGTTGGCATGGACTTGTTGGGCCAAAGGGCCTGTTACCACACTGTAAGGAGTCTAAGTCAAGGCAGCTCACTACCATCTTCTCAAGGGCAAGGTGGATGGGCAATAAATGCTGGCCAGCCAGCAATGTCTACAGACCATGAATGAATTTAAAAAAAAACTAATCTCTGGCTTGTCCAGTATTTCTATACCTGGGGTCAAAGTGTAAGTAATTTTATATCAAACAAAAAATAACATTTGGTGACTTACCATGTCACCAGTGTCACTAACCTCTGGATCGTATCTGTCTTGAATATATCAGCATTTAGCGCAGCACAGTTGTGGTGATGAAGTCCTGTCCTCACATTGATAATACCTGACATTGTGTTTTTCACACTATCACCAGGTAAATGGGACAGACTTCGAACAGCTCTAGCAACATGAGACTGGGCATCCATGAGGGGCCGTTAACGGCAACAGAATCATATTCCAACACAATCTGCAACCTCATGGCCTGACACCTCCCCGACTCAATTGTTACCATCAAGCCAGGGGTTCAACCCTGGTTCAATGGAGAGTGCAGGGGGGCATGCTAGGAGCAGCAACACACATACCTGAAATTGAGGCATCAGCCTGGTCAAGTTACAAAACAAGACACATTACCTGCCAAGCATCAACAGCAAGTGACAGACAGAGCTAAGCAATTCCACAATGAGTAGATCAGATCTAAGCTCTGAGTCCAGCTACTTCCAGTCGTGAATGCTGGTGAACAATTAGACATCATTGACTTCAGAAAGAAAGGAGGAGAATACGCCCCCATCTACATCAATGGAACTGAGATTGAGAGTGTGGACACCGTCAAGTTCCTCTTAGTGACAATAACCAGCAACGTCTCCTGGATTTCCCACGTAGATGTGACAGTCAAGAAGCTACGACAATGCTGCTTCTTCCTCAGGCGGCTCAGGAAATTTGCCATGTCCATAAGGTCCCTCACCAACTTCTACAGATGCACCATTGAAAGCATACTGTCCGGGTGCATAATGGCCTGGTTTGCCAACTGCTCGGCCCAGGACTGTAAGAAACTACAGAAGGTGGTGTGCACAGCCCAGACCATCACGGAAGCCAACCTTCCATCCATGGACTCTATTTATTTGCCGCAGAAGGGCTGCCAACATCATCAAAGACCCATCGCTCACCACCCACCACCACCACCGCACACCCCCCCACCCCGGCCAGTAATGCTCTCCCACAACCTCTTCTGTCAGGCAGAAGAAGCAGAAGCTTGAACATGCACATAAGCAGGTTCAAGAATGGCATCTGACGTTATTAGACCGATGAATGCACCATCTAACTTCAAATAATATTGATCTTGTTGTGGTTAGTTGGCGCGCCAAGCTGGTTCGTTGATTTTCTGTAGATGTTTCATTACCCTGCTGGGTAACATCATCAGTGCAGCCTCTGATGAAGCGCCGTTGTGTTTATGTTAATCTTGTTATCTTTGATCTTACTTCACACACACCCTGTACAGTGTAACCTGTATGCCTTACTCTGTACCAGTATTTTTTCACCTGATCTTGCTTTCAGCAGCCGGAGTGGAGAAAACACGAGCCAGGTGTAGTCAGGTACGTAAAGCTTTTCTGTATAAACACTTACCTTGTGCACTAGCAGCCCTCTTGCTTTCAGCGGCGGGAGTGGTGAGCGCGTGAGCCAGGAAGTGTACTAAAATATTTGGGCATTGGCTAAACCTGCAACACTACATGTGTTGTGTCTCCCACCCATCCTCCTCCTCTAACCAAATAAAATACTGTGTGGAGGGTCAGTAAGGTAAGACTTTTTTTTATCTTCTGGAAATCTAGAGGAGAGGGAATGGAAACTAGGGCAGTTGCATGCTCCTCTTGCAGGATGTGGGAGGTCAGGGTCACTGCTGGTGTCCCCTCCGACCTCACCTGCGAGAAGTGCACCCAACTCCAGCTCCTCACAAACAGCGTTAGGGAATTGGAGCTGGAGCTGGATGAGCTCCGGATCATTCGGGAGGCTGAGGGGGTGATAGTGAGGAGTTATAAGGAGGTGGTCACACCCAAGGTGCAGGAAAAGGTAGCTGGGTTACTGTCAGGAAGGGGAAAGGGGATAGGCAGACAGTGCAGGGATCTCCTGTGGCCGTTCCCCTCAATAATAAGTGTGCCGTTTTGGATATTGGGGGGGGGGGGGGGGGGGGGGACCTCCTGGGGTAAGCCACAGGGACTGGGTCTCTGGGACAGGGTCAGGTGCTGTGGCTCAGAAGGGAAGGAGGGAGAATAGGAGAGCGATTGTAATGGGGAATTCAATATTAAGAGGCACAGACAGGCGGTTCTGTGGATGCGAACGAGACGAACAGATGGTATGTTGCCTCTCGGGTGCCAGGGTCCGTGATGTCTCGGATCGTGTCTTTATGATCCTTAAGGGGCAGGGTGAGTGACCAGCAGTCATGGTACACATCGGTACAAATGACATAGGGAGAAAAAGGACAGAGAATGTGAAAAACGAGTACAGGCCGTTCGGTTGGAAGCTGAAGTCCAGGACAAACAATGTAGTTGTCTCTGGATTATTACCAGTGCCACGTGATAATGAGGTAAGAAATAGGGAGAGAGTATAGCTAAACACGTGGCTACAGGGCTGGTGTAGGAGGGAGGGCTTCCATTATGTGGATAATTGGAGCACATTCCGGGGAAGGTGGGACCTGTACAGTAAGGACGGGTTGCACCTGAACTGGAAGGGCACAAATATCCTGGGAGGGAGGTTTGCTCGAGCTATACGAGATGGTTTAAACTAGATTAGCAGGGGGTGGGGAACCAGATTTGTAATTCAGAGGATGAGGTATTCAGCCTTCCAACAGACACAGCAGGGAGTGAGGTTGTTTGTAAAGAAATGTGGTTGATGGAAATTAATTGTGGACACAGAGGTGGTTCGAGGTGTGTATACTTCAATGCTAGAAGTGTCAGAAATAAGGCGGATAAACTTAAGAGCATGGGTCGGTACTTGGAACTAAAATGTTGTGGCCATTACAGAAACTTGGGTAACTCATGGACAGGAATGGTTGTTGGAAGTTCCGGGATTTAGATGTTTTAAAAGAAATCGGGAGGGTGGTAAAAGAGGTGGGGGGAGTGACATTGCTAGTCAGGGCTAGTATAGCAGCTACTGAAAGGCAGTTCAAGAATGATATGTCTACAGAGTCAGTTTGGGTTGAGGTCGGGAACAAGAAAGGAGCAATCACTTTGTTGGGGATTTTTACAGACCCCCTAATAGTTGCAGAGAAGTGGATGAGTGGATTGGGAGGCAGATACTGGAAAGGTGCAGAAGTCACAGGGTTGTAGTCATGGATGACTTCAACCTCCAAACATTGATTGGAAACTTTTTAGTTGTAATAGTTTAGATGGAACGGATTTTGTCCAGTGTGTTCAGGAAGGATTCCTGACACAGTATGTAGATAGACCAACACGAGGAGAGGCCACTTTGGATTTGGTGCTTGGCAATGAACTGGGACAGTTGGTAGGAGAGTATTTTGGCGGTAGCGATCATAACTCTGTTACTTTTACAATAGTCATGGAAAAGGATAGGTACATACAGCAGGGTAAGGTTTATAATTGGGGGAAGGGTAATTACAATTCTGTTAGGTAAGAACTGGGTAACATAAAATGGGAACAGATGCTGTCAGGGAAGAGCGCTGTAGAAATGTGGAGATTGTTTAAGGAATGCACACTGCGTGTGATTGATATGTTTGTCCCTAGCAGGCAGGATGATGAGGTCGAGTGAGGGAACCTTGGTTCTCAAGAGAGGTCGAACGACTAGTTAAGAGGAAGAAGGATGTTTATGTAAGGTTTAGGAAACAAGGATCGGAAAAGGCTCCAGAGGGATACAAGTTATTCAGGAAGGAGCTGAAAAAAGAACTTAGGAGCACTATAAGGGAGCATGAGAAAACCTTGGCACATAGGATCAAGTAAAACTCCAAGGCTTTTTACACGTACGTGAGGAATATGAGAATGACCAGAGAAAGGGTAGGGCCGATCAAGGATTGTAAAGGGAATTTGTATACAGAGCCTAAAGAGATAGGAGAGGTCCTTAATGAACACTTTTCTTCAGTATTTACAACTGAGAGGAACCTAGTTGTAGGGGAGGGCAGTGTGAAACAGACTGGTAGGCTAGAGGAGGTGGATGTTAGTAAGGAAGTTGTACTAGGAATTTTGAGGAACTTGAAGATAGAAAAATCCCCTGGGCCTGATGGGATTTATCCAAGGATTCGATGGGAAGCGAGGGAAGAGATCGCAGGGCCTTTGGCAATGATCTTTTCGTCCTCACTGTCCACCTGTACACGGGTATAGTGCTGGAAGATTGGAGAGTGGCAAACATCATTCCCTTGTTCAAAAAAGGGAATAGGGATAACCCCGGAAATTACAGGCCAGTTAGTCTTACTTCAGTGGTGGGCAAATTATTGGAAAGGGCTCTGAGAGATAGGATTTATGATCACTTGGATAGGCACAGTTTGATTCGTGATAGTCAGCGTGGATTTGTGAGGGGTAGATCACGCCTCACAAACCTTCTTGAATTCTTTGAAGAGATGACCAAATACATGGATGAAGGTGGAGCAGTGGATGTGGATTTAAGTAAGGTGTTTGATAAGGTTCCCCATGGTAGGCTCATGCAGAAAGTAAGGAGGCCTGGGATAGGGGGAAATATGGCAGATTGGATTCAGAATTGGCTGACCCTTAGAAGACAAAGGGTGGTAGTGGACGGAAAATATTCAACATGGTGCTCAGTTATGAATGGTGTACCACAAGGATCTGTTCTAGGTCCTCTTCTATTCGTGATTTTTGTAAATGATTTGGATGTAGGAGTGGAAGGCTGGATTAGTAAGTTCGCAGACGATACGAAAGTGGGTCGAGTTGTGGATAGTGCGGAGGGCTGTTCTAGGTTACAAAGGGACATTGATAGGATGCAGAGCTGGGCTGAGAAGTGGCAGATGAAGTTTAACCCTGAAAAGCGTGAGGTGATTCATTTTGGAAGGACAACCTTGAAAGCAGAATACAAGATTAACGGAAAGATTGGCAGTGTGGAGGAGCAGAGGGATCTTGGGGTTCAAGTCCACAGATAGAGTAGTTAAGAAGGTGTATGGTGTGTTCGCTTTCATTAATAGACGGATTGAGTTCAAGAGCCGTGAAGCCATGCTCCAGCTATACAAAACCCTGGTTCGGCCACATCTGGAGTATTGTGTCCAGTTCTGGTCACCTCATTACAGGAAAGATGTGGAAACATTGGAAAAGGTGCAGAGGAGATTTACCAGGATGTTGCCTGGAATGGAGGGAAGGTCTTACGAGGAAAGGTTGAGAGAGCTAGGGCTTTTCTCTTTAGAATGATGAAGGATGAGAGGTGACTTGATAGAGGTGTACAAAATGATCAGAGGTATAGATAGACTGGACAGCCAGAGTGGAGGCAGCTATTACGAGGGGCCAAAGTTTTAAAGTGAGTGGAGGTAGATATAGGGGAGACATCAGTGGTAGGTTCTTTACTCAGAGAGTGGTAGGGGCGTGGAATGAATTGCCAGAGAGGGTAGTGGAGTCAGCCTCATTAGGGGCATTTAAGCGGCTATTAGATAGGCATATGGATGATAGTATAAGGTAGGGGTGGAGGTTAGGTAGACCTTAGGATTAGGGTAAAAGTTCGGCACAGCATCGTGGGCCGAAGTGCCTGTACTGTGCTGTACTGTTCTATGTTCTATGTTCTAAGATCTGTATGTTCTTGCTTACTATGATCTGCCTGTACTGTTTGCAAGATAAAGCTTTTCACCATATTAGTTACAAGTGACAATAAATCAAATCATCAAACAACCCACTAGAGGAAGAGGCTTCAAAAATATCCCCAACCCCAATGATGGAAGAGCCCAACATGTTGTTGCAAAGGATAATGCTGAAGCTTTTGCAGCAATCTTCAGCCAGAAGTGCTGAGTAGATGATCCATCTTGGCTTCCTCCAGTGGTCCCCAGTGTTACAGCTACCAGTCTTCAGCCAATTCAATCCACTCCACATGATGTCAAGAAATGGTTGGAGATACTGGGTACTACAAAGTCTACGGGACCTGACAACAGTCCAGCAATAGTACTGAAGGCTTATGCTCCAGAACTTGCCACACTCCTAGCCAAGCTGTTCCAGTACAGATATGATACTGACCATAAGACAATAAGATATAGGAGCAGAACTAGGCCAATCAGCCCATCAAGTCTGCTCCACCATATATGGCTGATAAATTTCCCAACCCCATTCTCCTGGGTTCTCTTGTGATCTTTGATCCATTTACTAATCTATCTCTGTCTTAAGCACACTCAATGACTTGACTTCCACAGCCTTCTGTGGCAGTGATTTCCACAGATTCACCACCATCTGGCATTTACATGACATATTGCAAAATTGTCCAGGTATGCCCTGTACACAAAAAGCAGGATAGAGGAAGTGATGAGGAGAGATAGTAGGAACTGCAGATGCTGGAGAATCTGAGATAACAAGGTATGGAGCTAGATGAACACAGCAGGCCAAGCAGCATCAGAGGGGCAGGAAAGCTAACGTTTCGGGCCTGGACCCTTCTTCAGAAATGGTTCAGACCCGAATCGTCAGCTTTCCTGCTCCTCTGACACTGCTTGGCCTGCTGTGATCATCCAGCTCTACACCTTGTTATCATAGAGGAAGAGATAGCCTGGTGGTATTATCGCTAGACTATTAATCCAGAGACCCAGATAACATTCTGGGGACCTGGGTTTGAATCCTACCATGGCTGTGGGTGGAATTTGAATTCAAGAAAATATCTGGAATTAAGAATCTAACAATGACCATGAATCCATTGTTGACTGTCAGAAAAACCCATGTGGTTCACTCATGTCCCTTAGGGAAGGAAACTGCCATGCTTACCTAGTCTGGTCTACATGTGACTCCATACCCACAGAAATGGGGTTGACTCTGAACTGCCTGCTGTGCAATTGGGGATGGTCAATAAATGCTGCCTATTCATCCTGTTAATGAATTTTTTAAAAATCCAAATTGGCCAATTACCACCTCATCAGTCTACTCTCAATCATCAGTAAAGTGAGGGAAGGTGTCACCAATAGTGCTATCAAGCAGCATCTGCTCAGTGATGCCCAGTCTGGGTTCTGCCAGGGCCACTCAGCTCCTGACCTCATTACAGCCTCGGTTCAAACATGGACAAAAGAGCTGAATTCCAGAGGTGAGGTGAGAGTGACAGCCCTTGACATCAAGGCTGCATTTGACCACGTGTGGCATCAAGGAGCCCTTGCAAAACTGGAATCAATGAGAACTGGGGGAAACTCTGTGCTAGTTGGAATCATACCCAGCACATAGGAAGAGGGTCGTGGTTGTTGAAGGTCAATCAGCTCAGCTCCAGGACATCTCTGCAGGAGTTCCTCAGGGTAGTTGTTTTATCTGTCTGTGAGACAACTCTCCCAGTTGTGGAACTAGACCCCAGACATTAGCAAGGAGGGCTATTTAGGGTCATCAGTGCTGTTTTAGCCAGATTGAGATTTTTAAATTGGATTCAAATTCCATTCTCCGCCTTGGTTTCCTGGGTTCCTAGATTAATAGTCAGGCAATAATAGTATTGGGTCATCATCTAATCTGTTTTAATGGATCATAATCCATTAGAGAATATAAACAGTCCCCAGGTTGTGAATGGCTTCTGTTTTGGAGTTTGTTTGCAAATGGGTTTGTACACAAGTTCGAACGCAATGCAGGACATCACAAAGCTGCTGTTTATCTATCAGATCTTTACAATTACACACCCATATGAGATCACATTCATAAATACAAGTATTTGAAAACTGGGGACCACTTGTATAATGTGTAGAGGGATCAAGGGCAAGAAACTCATTGTCAGGATTCCAGGATTGAATTGAAACACGAAAAAAATCTTTATTCTACAAAGTTGAACAATACGAACATTAACATCAATGACTAATAGGTATAATGAACTAGTAAGATCATTATTCTAAACCGTATACATGTCATATTCAGGGTTAACATGAGGTGAATATGAAAACATTACACAGGCTACATTTTAAAGACTGATACAGCCTAGACAATCCCATCCAGAGATCAGTAATATTACAGATCACCAAATGTTATGAAGCCTTGTTCTACTTTACAAAATTTTCTAATTCTTTACATTCAAAGATCTGGATTTGAAACTCCCTCAAAAACATTATTGGCTTACATTGCTTTCAACAACTGCTCATGTCTTTGTAGTTCACTCTCTTCTCCTGAGACCAAGATCATCCGAGAATGCTCCAACTTCTCCAACCCTAATTACCTATAGCATCTCAAAAACAGCACCTTCTTTGCAGCCGAAAGAACTGTGGATGCTGTAAATCAGGAACAAAAACAAAGTTGCTGGAAAAGCTCAGCAGGTCTGGCAGCATCTGTGAAGGAGAAAACAACAACTTTGTTTTTGTTATAACCCAGCGTGGAGCTGCAGGAACACAGCAGGCCAAGCAGCATCAGAGGAGCAGGAAAGCTGACGTTTCGGGTCAGGACCCTTCTTCAGAAATGGGGGAGGGGAAGGGATTCTGAAATAAATAGAACGAGGGGGCACGGTGATAAAAGGTGGGTAGTGGAGCAGATAGGTGGGAGAGAAGACGGGCAGGTCAAGGAGGTGGGGATGAGAGGGGGGAGCTGGTCTTGGGATGATGTTGGGGGTGGGGAGATTTTGAAGCTCGTAAAGTCCACATTGACACCATTGGGTTGTAGGGTTCCAAGGTGGAATATGAGGTGCTGTTCCTCCAGTTTCCGGGTGGCATGGTTGTGACACTGGAGGAGGCCCAGGATGGACATGTTGTCCAGGGAGTGGGAGAGGGATTTGAAGGTCTATTGTATCCACTGTTCCCTATGTGGCCTCCTCTACATCGGTGAGACATAGCAGGGGTTCAGAGACCGCTCTGTAGAGCGCCTACTCTTGGTTCGTGACAAACGACAACATCTCCCAGTCGTGAACCACTTCAACTTCCCCTCCCACTCCCTGGACTACATGTCCATCCTGGCCCTCCTCCAGGGTCACAACGATGCCACCCAGAAACTGAAGGAACAGCACCTCATATTCCACCTTGGAACCCTACAACCCCATGGTCTCAATGTGGACTTTACTAGCTTCAAAATCTCCCCTCCCCCAACCGCATCCCAAAAGCAGCGCACCCCCTCTCATCCCAGCCTCCTTGACCTGTTTGTCTTCTCTCCCACCCTATCCGCTCCACTATCCACCTTCTATCACCACGCCCCCCTCCCTCTATATTTATTTCAGAACCCCCTTCCCCTTCCCCATTTCTGAAGAAGGGTCCAGACCTGAAACGTCAGCTTTCCTGCTCCTAAGATACTGCTTGGCCTGCTGTGTTCATCCAGCTCCACACCTGTTATCTCAGATTCTCCAGCATCGGCAGTTCCTAATGTCTCTGAATTTTGTTTTTCTACCTTCTTCGCAGCAATCTGCCAACTTCAAACGGTAACTAACTCATGGATAAATTAAAACCGTTTTAAACTTTACCTATCTCTGTGACAACGTAACCCGTTTCAGGCTGTCCTTAAACCTGGCCTTTAGTGTCTACTGAATGCTTTATAGATAATGTTATTTACTTCTGGATTGCCATTACTGCCATTACCATGTCTTGGGCTAAGTCAGCAAGCTGCTGTTTCTAACCTTCCATCTTTTGTATTTTGATTTTATTAAACAAAGAATGGTCGCTTTCTGAACTGCCATTTGTTTTAGGTGTTTTGATAATCATCCGGTATTTTAATTAACTCACCTTGCTAGCTGTTAGCCTCTTAAAGCAACACAATCCCAAACACAATCACTTTAAAGGGCATTAGGCATCAGGCACTTCAATTGCATTTTTCCCATTTTCTACTGTGAAACTTTAATGCCCAAAACTAAACATTACACTCAAGCCCACGGATCATGAACTAGATTTTCCCAACACTAAATGTCAAACAGCACAGTTGGATCTGTATGTTGCTAGCTACTGAATACTCACAGCCAGTCAGACATTTGTGGATGTAATATTTCAACGCCTGTCCCCAGCACAGGCTTAATTCTGAGGTCAGTCTCACTCCCCTTATTTGTTCTTTATTTTTCCACAGTGCCAAAACATGACAGCTGGTCATGGCTTGGCTTTTTTTTAATTCATTTGTGGGACATGGGTGTCCCTTGCCAGCCAGCATTTCTTGCCCATCCCTAGCTGCCCTTAAGAAGGTGGTGGTAAGCTGCCTCCTTGAATCGCTGCAGCCCATTCATTGTAAGTTGGTCCACAATGCCTTTAGCGAGGGAATTCCAGGATTTTGACGCAGCGACAGTGAAGGAATAGCAATGTATTTCCAAGTCAGGATGGTGAGTGGCTTGGAGGGGAACTTGGAGGTGGTGGTGTTCCCAAATATCTGATGCCCTTGTCCCTCTAGATGGAAGCGGTTGTGGGTTTGGAAGGTGCTTTCTGAGGATCTTTGGTGAATTTCTGCTGTGCATCTTGTAGATAGTACACACTGCTGCTACTGAGCGTCGGTGGTGGAGGGAGTGGATGCTTGTGGATGTAGTGCCAATCAAGTGGCTGCTTTGTCCTGGATGATATCAAGCTTCCTGAGTGTAGTTGGGGCTGCACCCGTCCAGGAAAGTGGGGAGTATTCCATCACACTCCTGACTTGTGCCTTGTAGATGGTGGACAGGCTTTGGGTAGTCAGGAGGTGAGTTACTCGCTGCAGTATTCCCAGCTTTTGGCCTGCTCTTGTAGCCACTTTGTTTGTTTGGCAAATCCATTTGAGTTTCTGGTCAATGGTAACTCCCAAGATGTTGATGGTAGGGGCATTAGTGATGGTAGCACCATTGAATGTCAAAGGGCAGTCATTAGATCATCTCTTAGTGGAGATGGCCATTGCCTGGCATTTGTGTGACATGAATGTTACTTGCCCCTTGTTTCTGGATTTGTAGTCTAGCGATAATACCAGTAGGCCATTACCTCCCGGACAGCCCTTGTGCTTCGGACATTGTGGTTTCAATGCCCACTCCACGGAGATGAAAGTAAAAGCTAGGCGGACAGTTAAGCACAGTTCTTAGGGACTGTTGAGGAGGCTTACTTTGGCTTACATATAGCCAAAGCTTCATCTACTCTTCAGGTGATTATAAAGAGTTCTTAACCACCAATCCCAGAGCAAATGCTCTTCTCGGTGTGCTAACCAATATTTATACCTCCACCTACATTGTTGGACCAGAGCATCTTAATGTTCCTTGTAGGAACTTGCTGTGTTTAAATTAATTGCAAATATTCCCTCCAGTTCAATAGTGACTACATCTCAATTGTACTTATTGGTCATAAAGCACTTTGAGCCATCTTTCTCTGAAGTGATCCATTCTTGCGCAGTGAACCTTTACTCAAACATTTTAAGAGGGCTTCCCATTTGCACTGGGTTAAAATTCACTCTGATGTTTCAGATAATGTTACACCAGGAAATCTGATCTCTTTTTGAATAACACTAATTATAAGACTGGGCTCCAGGACTCCAAGCAACGGTTTTGCATGTTTACATCTGGTAACTGAAAATCAGCTCTTTGCTTGAAAAAGTACATAATTGATCCAAAGGTATTTCAAAACTATAGGACTCAAAAGGACTTTCATGCAAATTCAATTAAAATTCGAGTGGAAGTGACGTGAAAATGTTATTTTGCAGTCAAGAATTGTCCAATTGAGTTGAGAACAGTTGGTCCATTTTCTAGTTGGGATGAAAGAGGGTGAACGGAAGAATATAAGAAACAGCAGCAGAAATAGGCCATTCAGCCCTTTAAACTCCTCTGCTGTTCAATGAGAACATAGCTGATATTCTACTTCAACACCATTTTCCCACACTATCCCTTTGAGTGTTTTTAATCAGCAGAAATCTATTATTTTCTGTCTTGGACGTGTTCAATGGCTGAGCCTTCTCTGGGGCAGAGGACTCCAAAAACTCACCACTGCCTGGGTGAGAAATTCCTCCTGGTCTCAGCTCAAAATGGTACCCCTTATTCTGAGTACATGTCCCTGATTCCTAACCAGCAATATTTCCTTCCTGCCTCCACCTTCCTGATTCCAAAAGAACTTTGTATGTTTGAAAGAGATCACGTGAAGGAAAGAGATAGATACAATTTTAGATTTTAAAGGCATCGAGGGGTATGGGGAGTAAGGGAAAATATGGCATTGGGCTAAATAAAGGATCAGCCACAACCATATTGAATGGCAAAACAGGCTCACGGAGTCGAATGGCCTACTTTCGCTCCTACCTTCTATGTTTCAGATTTTTCTATCACCTCTCATTCTTTGAAACTCAAGAGAATAAAGGCACAGGGGATAGACATTTTAGCCTTTCTATATAGGGAGTTTGCAGGTGGTTTAGTAGGAGGCAGATTATCAAGGAACTAAATCTTCAGGATAGACATTGCGCAGCGTTTGAAGTCAGACTAGTGCAGTATGGTGTCTCACTAGCCCTCAGAGCTAACCCAATCTCCCCTGGACTATTTAGTGACTTTCCTCAGTAACTTCCTTCCCTTTCCCTTTCAGTTAAAAAAAATTGCCCCGTCAATTCCCTCCTTGCTTTGTTTTTATTAAATTTGTCTACTGTGGTGTTTCACCATAATAACCACATCCATTGATTTGCAACACTGATTGCACATTTCGATTTCTTCATTGTCCCCACAGAATGTTAATAAATGAATAAAGTAATTTAAAACTTGTCAGACAGTTTTCTGAGGAATTGTTATCGATACTGAAAAAGAAACTTTGCCCTGTCATAATACAGCGCCTTGTAGCTACAACAGGAACAGCTTCTATATTAAACAAGGCTGTACAGAAGTAAGAGATACCACGGCATGGGGCTGCAGGAACACAGCAGGCCGAGCAGCGTCATGGGAGCGGGAAGGCTGACATTTTGGGCCTAGACCCTTCATCAGAAATGGGGGAGGGGAAGAGGGTTCTGAAATAAATAGGGAGAGAGGGGGAGGCGGATAGAGGATGGATAGAGGAGAGGATAGGTGGAGAGGAGGCAGACAGGTCATAGAGGCGGGGATGGAGCCAGTAAAGGTGAGTGTGGGTGGGGGGGTAGGGAGGAGATAGGTCAGTCCAGGGAGGACGGACAGGTCAAGGGGGAGGGATGAGGTTAGTAGGTAGGAGATGGGGGTGTGGCTTGAGGTGGGTGGAGGGGATAGGTGAGAGGAAGAACAGGTTAGGGAGGCGGGGACGAGCTGGGCTGGTTTTGGGATGTGGTTGGGGGAGGGGAGATTTTGAAGCTTGTGAAGTCCACATTGATACCATTGGGCTGCAGGGTTCCCAGGCTGAATATGATTTGCTGTTCCTGCAGCCTTCAGGTGGCATCATCGTGGCATTGCAGGGGGCCCAGGATGGAAATGTCGTCTGAGGAATGGGAGGGGGAGTTGAAATGGTTCACGACTGGGAGGTGCAGTTGTTTGTTGCGAACTGAGCACAGCCTCCGCTTGGTTTCCCTGATGTAGAGGAAGCCACAACGGGTACAGCGGATGCAGTATACCACATTGGCAGATGTGCAGGTGAACATCTGCCTGATGTGGTAAAGTCTTCTTGGGGCCTGGGATTGGGGTGAGGGAGGAGGTGTGGGGCAGGTGTAGCACTGTACAATATATCCCTCAGAGGTGTAGCACTGTACAATGTATCCCTCAGAGGAAGGTTTACAATAGGATAAAAAAAAACTCACAGCAAAGGGTCAATGTGTGATCAGGGGGTTGATTTGACAAGCAACTCCTACCCAGCGGGGAAAACATCACAGAACATTGGAGAAAGTCTGATTTGAAATAAAGCTCATGGTGTTGGTGGAATATTTGTGAGCCCCCAGTGGGGTTGGTGAGGGTGAGCGGTTTTGCCAGATCTTGTCCACACTTGCTGTAGGATTAACCCTTTAGTGGGGCAACTCCACATAGAGCCAGTGCATAGTGAATGACACTGAATGGATGTGATAGAAATAAACAGAGGTATTAAGGTAGGCATGTCCCTTCTCTTCTTGTGGCCTGATGAATCTTTAGTCTTTGTCAGAGAGATACTGATCTGAGCTTGTATGAACAATAACCTGCAAAGTGTACACCCCATCAACTGACAGTGGTTATTAAAATGAATTGAAGACTGTGGAGGATGTTCAGCTTTCACCCTGACCCTTTGTTCATTGAAATTATCTCAGTCTTTCATAGAAACGAAGTTCTTGTTGTCCATTTTAAAAGGCTTTACAGCACAGTTGTATTCAATTTTGTCCTTGCTGAAGACAGGTGCCTGTTGTGTAGCTGATCTGTGATATTTGAGATGACACTGCCTGGAGATTGAGGAGGACATGCACGTGATCTGACATTCTGCGTTGGTTTTTGCCACCAGCAGGGTATTTGTACCTGATGCAGCAGGGCTTATGTAAGCTCCTGTAATGTATGAAGTAGATGCAGGTTACATGGTATTGAAAGATTCAACAGACATTAATTGCAGCTCCTGATATAGTCATATATTATAGTCACTTAGTGTCTGGAATGATATTAAACTATTCAATTACAAACAGCAGCCCCCTTGCATCAGCGTATCATGCTTCAAGTGGTCTCCACTAAGATGGAGTTTGAGACATCTAAACATCTTAAAGGTATATTACATACTAACAGTGACACAACACCAAGCACCCAGATTCAGAGGCCTCCATGACTGAGCTTCAAAGACACACTTTCTCCAGCGTTGAACTGCCATTTCCTGGTGTTTCCCTGACCTTGGACTGAGGGAGGAAATCCTGACAGTCCATAGCAATTAGTTGGCCTCAGACGTTGGATACTGTTGAATTAATATGTACTGGGGTGGAGCAGCAGGTCACTGGGCAGTAAGAGGGTTGCAAAATCATGATTGAGGAAGCTGTAAAAGTTCAACAAACCAGCAACAATTCTCACATTGATCTTTACAAATGATTGCACATCTCTAAATCGATGGAATGGTCACGGGGAGCAATGAGAATCACCAGAGGAATTCCTAAGCCGCTGTTACATTGGAATCAATGAGTTTATTCAACGTGATTAACAAATGTACCTGGTACCATGTACCTAAGCTGGCACTGTAAGTGGCGACATGTAAATTTTTCATTGTACTCATTTGACTATAAAAGCTAATATTAATTCAATTCAAATCCACGACTGGCTTTAAGTTGATTATCTTTGGGGACTTTTGGTTAACATTTTCAGAGATTTTTTTTGCCGTACTGAGGGATAAATTGAAATTTGTCTGATTGTAACTTGGATGGTAATGGATCTGCTGCCAATTTAAGGTCTTTCTCATTGATTTCAAAGGGCTGCCGAACTGGTATCACTCATTTCACTCTGAATCAGAAATCGTATTCTTCCGTTTCTGATTTAGTCCTAAGGGTATATTCCACCAAAATCCCTTTGGGTAACGTTGGCTAAACTGGGCGAGACTCACTGAGGTGGTCATCCTGACATAATAAGTTAGAAATGGAAATAATCTAGAGTTGGGTCTTGAGGATGTCCAATGATGGGGATGTGATCATTTCCTTTGACAGCTCGTTCCACTTCAGTAATACTCTTGTGAAAAAGATTTCAATACACTGTCTTTGAAACAGCGGGTCTTTGTAGTTTGTGTGAATGCCTATCTTGTGTTTTGTCATTGTTGAAGTATGCCAGGAACTTATTGATGTAAACTTCCACCAATCCAGCCTGTATTTTGTAGAATAAAGCCAGTCTACCTTTCTCCTTCCTTTTGCTTCCCCGATTATCATTCTGACTCATTGATCAAGGATGTGACACTACTGTGATTCCTGGACTGATTCATGCAGAATATCTTTGGTCTGCTCTAATTTTATTGACTTCTCTCCTCATATAAGGGTCCTTTAAGTAACTTGGATATCACTGTGCATAATTTAAAAATAAGAGGGATGCCACTGAGGTCTGAGTTGAGGAAAAATTAGTTTACTCAAAGGGTTTTCACGCTGAACAAAAAAGCCAAAGAACTAATGGATGCTGGAAATCAAAAGCAAAATCAGAAATTGCTGGAAAAGTTTAGCAGGTCTGGCAGCGTGTGTTGAGAGAAAACAGGGTTTAACGTTAACTCTGCTTTTTCTCAACAGTTGTAATGATCTGATGTTTTTGTTGTAATATAAAAGATTCCTCCTCAGAAATCCAATGATGTTGTTGGATCATGGCAAAGGATTTACTTAACACTGTGAGTATCACTGGATGTGATCTGACTTCACACAGCTGACCTCTCCAACTGAGAGTGTGGATGTCGAACCCGTGGGTGCATTTTTCTTTAACTCATTGATGCGACACGGATGTCCTGACAGTGATAGCAGGAACTGCCAATGCTGGAGAATCTGAGATAACAAGGTGTAGAGCTGGATGAACACAGCAGGCCAAGCACCATCAGAAGAGCAGGAAGGCTAACGTTTCAGGTCTAGACCCTTCTTCAGAAATGGGAGAGGGGAAGGGGATTGTGAAATAAATAGGGAGAGAGGGGGAGGCGGATAGAAGATGGATAGAGGCGAAGATGATGTTTCTGGTCTAGACCCTTCTTCAGAAATGGGGGAGGGGAAGGGGACTCTCCTTTATCCATCTTCTATCTGCCTCCCCCCTCCCTATTTATTTCAGAATCCCCTTCTCCGCCCCCATTTCTGAAGAAGGGTCTAGACCAGAAACGGCAGCTTTCCTGCTCCTCTGATGCTGCTTGGCTTGTTGTGTTCATCCAGCTCTACACCTTGTTATCTCATCCTGAGAAGTGACTGGAACCTGGACTTCCTGATCCAGAGAATGGGATACTACCACTGAGTCAGTAGGCCCTCTGTAGTTGACTCTTAACTGGCCTAGCAGTTGGTCTAACTAGTGACATAAAACAATAGCACACGCTGTGTAAGACCAAATTAAAAAAAGAGATCGTTTGGTGACCTCAGAATCACTGAAGGTATTTTGCAGGAAATGAAATGTCTTTGTAATGTCTCAACGGGTCTGGCAGCATCTCTGAGGCAAAGCGAACCTGGGCAAAGCTGTTGGAGTCATACCTGGCACATAGGAAGATGGTTGTGGATGTTGGAGGTCAATCATCTCAGCTCCAGGACATCTCTGCAGGAGTTCCTCAGGGTAGTGTTCTAGGCCCAACCATCTTCAGCTGCTTCATCAATGACCTTCCCTCCACCATAAGGTCAGAAGTGGGGATGTTCGCTGATGATTGCACAATGTTTAGCACCATTTGCGACTCCTCAGATACTGAAGCAGTCCATGTTCAAATGCCACAAGACCAGGACAATATCCAGGCTTGGGCTGACAAGTGGCAAGTAACATTCGTGCCACACAAATGCCAGGCTATGACCATCACCAATAAGAGACAATCTAACCACTGTCCCTTGACATTCAATGGTGTTACCATCACTGAATCCCCCACTATCAACATCCTGGGTGGTACCATCAACAGAAACTCGACTGGCTGAACCATTTAATTATAGTGGCTATAAAAACAGGTCGGAGGCTGGGAATCCTGCAGTGAGTAACTCACCTCCTGACTCCCCAAAGTCTGTCCATCATTCACAAGGCACAAGTCAGGAGTGTGATGGAATACTCCCCACTTGCCTGGATGGCTGCTACTCCAACAACACTCAAGAAGCTTGACACCATCCAGGACAAAGCAGCCACTTGATTGGCACCACATCCACAAGCATCCAGTCCCTCCACCATTGATGCTGAGTAGCAGCAGTGTGTACTATTCATAAGATGCACGCAGCAACTCACCAAGACTCCTCAGGCAGCACCTTCATAACCCATGACCACTTAATCTAGAAGGACAAGGGCAGCACATACATAAGAACATCACCACCTTCAAGTTCCCCTCTGATTCACTCACCATCCTGACTTGGAAATATGTCACCGGTCCTTCATTGTCGCTGGGTCAAAATCCTGGCATTCCCTCCTTAAGGGCTTTGTGGGTCTACCTACAGCACATGGACAGCAGCGATCCAAAAAGGCAGCTCATCACCACCTTCTCAAAGGCAAATGTGGGCAACAAATGCTGATCCAGCTAACAACGCCCACATCCCACAAGGGATTGAAAAATATAAGAAAATGAATTCTGCAATTTGATTAAATTTTTATTGATCCAGTCAAAGCTTGATAGGGTTCCAATGAATTCCTGATTTCTTCAGCAAACTTTAGATGCAGCAGCGTATAGGGGAACTAATAACACCTAGTGACAGAGAGAAAGGTCTGCAGCAACTGTTAATTGTGCTGAGAAATTCGAAGGAGCTGCCCAGGGGGAACCCAAATCTTATACAAATAACTATGTCAAAACCAATCCAGAGAAAATATTTCTGAACACAGGGAAGACCCTTATTAGACCTCAGCTGGAGTATCGCATACAGGTGTGTGCGTCACATTATAGGAAAGTTGTGAGTGCACAGGAGTCAGGGTAGAAGCGATTTACAAAAACGGTGCCAGAAATGAGAAATGTCAGTGGTAAGGACAGATTGAAGAGGTTCAGACCGTTCTCCTTGGAAAGAAAGCTGAGAGGAAATCTGATAGAGGTTTTCCAAATCCTGAGCAGGTGGGCAGAGCAGACAGGGAGAAGAGGCTGTTCCCACTTTTAAAAGGGAAAAGAATGCTAGGGTATAGATTTAAAGTAATATGCAAATGAAGCAAAGGTGATGTGAGAACAAACTTTTTCACCCAATGGGTAGTTAGGGTAAGAATGTATTGTCTGGAAATGTACTGGAGGCAGGTTCACAATGGAGGTCTTAAAGATGAAATGGCGTGCAGGGTTATGGGGAAATGGCAGGAGATTGGCATTGGGGAATAGAATCATTGCAGGCATAATGGGCCGAATGGCCTAGCTCTGTGCCGTGGCAGTTCGGTGATTCTGTGGAACATTTTGGTTTGTTTTCTCCATAATTCTAAGAGTTTCAAATGCATTTTGTTTTCAATTGATTATAGATGTTCTCTGTGCATTGGATGCCATTTGGAATTGCACTGAAAGGTTTGCCATCCTTCTAAGATGCCACCAGCAGCCTCTTTAGGTTCGGATTTACAGTAACTTGCTTTTATGTGCATCTTTCATGCAGTGAAACTTGCTTTATTCATGAAATTTGTTTTAAGATTGCAGCACAAATGGAGGAAAGACAACCAAAATTAGGTTAAACATATTGCAGGCCATTCAGCCCCTTAAGCCTGCTCCACAATGTAATACAATCATTATAACCTCAAATCTGCATTCTCATTCACCCCCTTGCTTCACAGGAACCTATCTATAGAATCCCTATTGCAGACAGAAGTCATTCAGCCCATCAATTCTGCACTAACCCGCCAAAGAGCATCCGACCTTGCCTCCCCAATCCCTGTAACCCTGCATTTCCCCATGGCAAATCCACAACATTGGACTGTAGTATGAAACCAGAGCAAACGCACACAGACAATATGCAAACTCTACACAGATGGTCACCTGGGACTGGAATCGAACCCAGGTCCCTAGCACCGTGAGGTAGCAGTACTAACCACTGAGCCACTGTGCTTCCTTAAAAGCCATCTCTGCCTTAAAATCATTTGTGGACTCTGCTTCCACCACCTTTTCAGGAAGAGAGCTCCAAAGACTCTCAATCGTCAAAGAGATAAAATCTCACCTCATTGCTTTTTTAAATGGGCAACCCCTGATTTTTAAACGGTAGCTCCTAATTCCACCTACAAGAGAAAATACCTTTTCTACATCCCTTTCGGGATCTTATATGTTTCTGAACTCTAGCTGATATAAGCCTAACCTGTTCAACCTTTCTTCATAAGACAACTCAACCAGTCCAGGTATTAGTCTGGTAAACCTTCTCTGAAAAGTCATTAATAATGAGCAAGTATATACTGTGGCTGACAAATGTGTAGGGGAGGATATAACAAAATTGATGTTGGAATATGGCCACTAATCATAGGAGCCCAAGGACAGGTGATAGGGGGTCTGGCAAACATCATGTGATGATGAGAGGACCTAAGGTTGTCCATCATTGATCATGTATTCACAGGGTTGGATGTGTATGTCAGAAGGGGTGTGGCAAACACTGATTTCAATATGGCACATAATCATTGTAACATGATATGTATAAATATCCTGCACTTTATTGGGAAAGGGAGACAGTCACTGACTTCTGATCAAGTTGTAATTAAGAGGGCAAATGGGACCCACGTGAAAATCAGATTCGGAGCGGCCTCTGGACTCTCCCACATGAGTGGTAAAGGAGCTCCGAATAAAGGTCAAAATTGATGGGAAAGCTCAACAGGTCTGGCAGCATCTGCGGAGAGAAATTAGAGTTAATGTTTCAGATTGCATGAACCTTTCTAAGGAAGGTTCGATGCGAAATGTTGACTCTGATTTTGACCCACAGATTCTGCCAGACCTGCTGAGCTTTTCCAGCAATTTCTATTTTTGTCACTGATTGACAGCATCTGTAGTTCTTTTGGTTTTTATTCTGAATAAAGGTTGATTTGTGCTCCTAAACATGGGACTCAGACTCCTTTTTAAAATCCTTCTCCAATAATGTTTATTGCTACCTATGAGGCTCTATTTATCAACTTCACGTATAGCTCCTCATACCAAAAGGCCATAAGACATAGGAGCAGAAATTAGGCCATTTGGCCCATCAAATCTGGTCCACCATTCAATCATGGCTGAGAAGTTTCTCAAATCCATTCTCCTGCCTTCTCCCCATAACCTTTAATTCCCTTAACAATCAAGAACCTATCTATCCCTGTCTTAAATATACACAATGACCTGGCCTCCACTGCCTTTTGTGGTAATGAGTTCCATAGATTCTCCATTCTCTAGCTGAAGAAGTTTCCCCTTATCTCTGCTCTAAACAGTCTCTCTTTACTCTAAGGCTGTGTCCTCGCGTCCTAGTCTCTCCTACCAATGGAAACATTTTCCCAACATCCACTCTGTCCAAGCCATTCAGTATTCTGTAAGTTTCAATTAGATCTCCTCTCATCATTGTAAATTCCATTGAGTATTGACTCAGAGTCCTCAAACTTACCTCATGTGTTAAGACTATTATTTCTCGGATTACTCTTGTAAACCTCCTCTGGGCCCGCTCCAAGGCCAGTACATCTTTCCTAAGGTACGGGGCCCAAAATTGCTCACAATATTCTAAATGTGGTCTGATTAGTCCCTTATAAAGCATCAGAAGTACATCCCTGCTTTAATATTCTAGTCCTCTTGAAATAAATGCCAACATTGTAGTTGCCCTCCTAACTACCAACTCAACCTACAAGTTTACCTTAAGAGAATCCAGGACTAGGACTCCAAAGCCCCTTTGCACTTCAGATTTCTGAATTTTCTCCCCATTAGGAAAATTGTCTATGCCTCTATTCTTCCCACCTCACACGTTCCCACATTGTATTCCATCTGCCACTTTGCCCACTCTCCCAACCTGTCCAAATCCTTCTGCAGCTTCAGTGAGGATGGGGAGAGAGCTGTGAAAGTGAGGATGGGGAGAGAGCTGTGAGAGTGAGGATGGGGACAGCTGTGAGAGTGAGGATGGAGAGAGAGCTGTGAGAGAGTGAGGATGGAGAGAAAGCTGTGAGAGTGAGGACTGGGGAGAGAGCTGTGAGAGAGCTGTGAGTGTGAGGATGAGGAGAGCTGTGAGAGTGAGGGTGGAGAGAGAGCTGTGAGAGTGACAATGGGGGGAGAGCTGTGAGAGAGAGGATGGGGACAGAGCTGTGAAAGTGAGGACTGAGTGAGGACATGTGGAATAGGGCCCTGTCTTTTAAAGAACCCGTTTGATTAGGCACTAAGAGGCAGGTTTCCAATGCACAGGCAGGTGAACTGTTGATTACAAATGCCAGTCCTCAGTGGTGTGTTTCCAGCAGGACTGTGAGCAGATGGCAAAGCGACTGATGGAAGCCAAGTTTTCCCAGTGCAGCCCAGGGTGAAGGTGGCAGAGGGGCAAGGTTCCGGGAAGGGCCGGGGGCTTCATTCTGGGACCGTGCCCTCTCCACCAGACCCTGCCCAATCCTGTGGGGCTCAGACTACTGCCCCTCTCTGTCTCATTCTCACACCTTTCCTCCTCCCCCATCTCCCTTCCCTTGTCTCCCTCCCACCACCCCATCTCCACATCTCCCTCCCTCCCCTGCCTCAATCCCTCCCTCCTCCCCCTGCCTCCCTGCCTCTGTCTCCCTCCCTCCTTCTCTCTCACTCCCTCCTTTTCTGTCCCTCCCTTCTCCCATGTCTCAGTCTCTCCTCTCCTGTTTTTCTTCCTTCTCCCCCGTCTCCCTTCCCTTGTCTCTGTCCTTTTCCCCCTCCCTCCTCCCCATCTCACTTCCTCTCCCTGTCTCAATCCCTCCCTCCTCCCCCTGCCTCCCTTCCTCTGTCTCCCTGCCTCCTTCTCTCTCCCTCACTCCTCCCGCTGTCTCCCTCCCTCCTGCCCCTGTTTCACTCCTTCCTCTGTCTCACTCCTTCCTTTTCTCTCCCTCTCCCCTTCCCCGTCTCACTGACTTCCTCCCTCCCTCAGTCTCCCTCCCTCTCTCCTCAGACCCCCTCTATTTCTCTCTCTGTCTCCCTCCCTCCTTCTCTCCCTACACCCTCTATTTTTCTCTATCTCACTCCCTCTCTCTTCACACATCACTCCTTCATCTAGATCATTATTGTACAAAGTGAAAAGTTGATGTCCCAACACTGACATTATGGAACTTAACTAGTCACCGGCTGCCATCCTGTGAAGGACCCTTTTAACCCCACTCTCTGTTTTCTGACAGACAGCCAATCTTCTATCCATGCTAGTACCTTGCCTTGAACACCATGGGCCCTTATCTTATTCAGCAGCCTCCTGTGCGGCACCTTGTCAAAGGCCTTCTGGAAATTCAGGTAGATAACATCCATTGGCTCTCCTTTGTTTAACCTGCTTGTTGCCTCCTCAAAGAATTCTAATGGATTTGTCTTGATGAAACCATGCTGACTTTGCCCTATTTTACCAAGCACTTCCAAGTATTCAGAAATCTGCTCCTTCACAATGGACTCTAATATCTTATCAACAACTAAGGTCAGGCTAATTGGCCTGTAATTTGGCCTAAAATACTGTCTATGCAGAACCTCTTTCCTCATTCTTCCTATGTCACTAGTGCCCATTGTAGACCACAACCAATGGATTCTCCCACTGCAGTTTTTTTCTCCAGCCCAGAGCAGACATCCTGAACCCCCATCATAGCCGTCTGCACTCACACGCTTTGCTGTTGAGGACAGTGTCAATGCCCCTGACTGCGGTGTCTCCTGCTATCACTACGTTCCTTTTGGCTGCCCTCTCTTGGACGGCTTTCTGTACCAAGGTGCCATGGTCACTTTGCTCATCCAACTCAACCATTCAAGGTGAAAGAATCTCAACTGTGCCGGACAGTTGTAAAGTTTGATGTTCTTGTCCTCTGGGTTGTCGCACCTTTTTGACTTGCAGTCACACTCTCCTGTCCCTGAATGTTGACCAAACCAAATTACCCTATTCTAAGAGGTATGACTGCCACCAGGTACAAAAACATCCAGGTAATTTACACCCCCTCCTTCATGCATCACTGCGTCTGCAGTTCAGGCTTTAGCTCATTATCTCTTACACTAACCACAGATTCATTTTTTTCAGGACAAAACTGCTTTCCAGGAGCTCTCACACACTACAGTCGTGAAACATCGCCCATCCTGCCATCCTTAATGTATTCTAATTAACTAGTTAATTGTTTTATCAGTAATATACTCACTTTTTTTTGCATGTTTCATTAATCTTGCCACCGGTTGCCATGTTACGTTGAGCCATAGGAATGGAATAAATCTTAATCACTAACCAAACACTCAATTAAACCCAACTGCTCTTGTTAAAAGCCATGCTGGAGCTAGAAGCTATAGAATATAAAGTGTAGATTTCAGTGAAATGGTGACTGAAATTTACAAACAAAATTGGATTTGTACAAATAAAAGACATTCTGATTCAACAACTGCAGGCACTCAGTCCTCAGTCTTTGGGTTTTAAGGAGCATCTTAAACCAGGACAGGTGGGCTGGAGAAGCTTAGGTAGGGAATTCTGGAGCTGAGAGTCCAAGGAAGTTGGCAGCATTGTCCCCAAAGAGGTAGTAACTAAAACTGGCGGGGTGCAGGAAACCAGCATTGGCAGATAGCAGGAACCTATCCAGATAGCCTGGACGAGGATACTGAGACTGGCGGGTTTTAAAATTGAGACCTTTTTCAAGGAGAAGTCAGTGTAGGTCAAGGGTGAATACATGGAATTCCATTGTATTCACAGCATAAAGACAGACCATTTGATACAACGGGTCTTTGATGGTGTTTATAATGAGCATCCTCTTACCTCATTCCTCAGCATATCCTCCTCCATCATCCTCCCTCACTTCTTTATTATCCTTCCAAGGCATTTATCCTTTCTTCTGGAACTTAAGCTTCCTCTTTCTGTCTAAAATCACTGCTGAGTCTTTTGATGATCTAGGTTTTTCTCAACTTTCCAATGCGTCAATCCACCTTTTTGGAGTCAGCCTGTGGGCAGGCTACACATTTACATTGATTGATAATACCTTGTACTCTTTGAAACTATCAGAAAGTACAGAAGAGGAATTACTGACCCAAGGGTTGAAATGATAACAAACAGTGATGCTGTGTGTATGAATCATTTTTGCTACATTTATACATTAAGAACTGACAGCAACCCAGATGTCAGTGACATATAAATGAGGCAGATTAGATGAATTTCTCTGGATGCCAGCAGAGGCATTGGCATCCTTTCTGGCTATTGATGGATTAGGAACTCAGCCTGCCTGCAGGGACTATCATTGCAATATTCACCTCACAATGTGGGTAGATCTCTCCTGGCCCTACAGAAGGTCCACCAATAGAAAATGACAGCTTCAACCATGTTTTTCCGATTGACTGCTGAGGATGTAACTATTGTTTGCAAGACTATTGCTTTAAAGAACACATTCCTCTTTAGTGCATGTGCTGTGGGTATATCCGCAGCACTATTAAGGTGGGATTTCCAGGATTTTGACCCAGCGAAACTGGAAGTGGAATAGTATAGATCCAAGCCAGAATGGTGTGTGCCACTCAGTGGGGAACCTGGAGGTGATGGCGTTTCAGATCTTCTGCTACCTACCCTTTTCCATTCAGGAGATAGAGATTGTGGGTTTGCAAAGTGAAGTAATAGACTTGTTGAAAAATGACCTTTAAAGATCAGCAACACATGACAAACAAAATTCCCGTGGTACTTTAGACTAGCATTGAGAAACAGATATTGAGGTTTCCGGATGAGGAGTGATTGGAGACTCGGGAGAAAAGATGTTTCAGACATATTTTTTGAAAAGCTTAGAGAAATGAAATGAGAGGCCCTATGGTGTAGTGGGTAGTGCCCATACCTTTAGATCAGAAGTTCTGTGTATGAGTCACAAATCAGAGAAAATTGGTACACTTCATGGTCAAACAGGTCACTCCTCTCAATAAGCTTAATACCAAGCTGTAAGCGGGGCCAAATTACTTGGTCAACTGCCCTATAGGAGGAAATGCAAATAACTGCTGGACTTGGTCTACAAGCATAGACCAACCCAATGGTCCAGCCCTTGGAAACAAGGATGGGAGAAATGACAGACTGATAGAGAAGTCAAAAGGTGACAGAGTCTTGGAGTGAGTAGGGTCAAAGTTGTTCCATCAACAGTGATGGGGCTGAGGGGGGTCAGAGTTGGAAGGCCAAAGGATGAGGAGGTTGTAGAGATATGGTGGAGTGATTTGAGAAGTAGGATTGCTAATTTAATGGTTTGAAGGCAGGTGGGGGGGGAGGGGCTGAGGTGCCAGTGAAAGTGCACGAGGATAACAGGACGAGATGGAAACAATTGGAATTTGAACAATTTGGAGCTGATACTGGTGGAGGTTGCCAGAAAGATGAACATTGCAGTATGCAAGGCTGGAAATGACAAATGCATAAAGGTTAAAGCTAATTTTTGGCTGTTGTATTTTTTGAAAATTAATTCAGGAGATGTGGGCATTGTTGGTGGGCCCAGCATTTATTGTCAATCCCTAGTTGCCTCTTGAGAAGGCAGCAGTGAGCTGCTGTCCTAATCTGCTGTAGTCCATTTGGTGTAGGTACACCCACAGTGTTGTTAGGGAGGGAATTCCAAGGTTTTGACCCAGTGACTGAAGGAGCAGCAATATATTTCCAAGTCAGGATGGTAAGTGGCTCGGAGGGGAGCTTGAAGGTGGCGGTTTTCCCAATGTATCTGTTGTCATTGTCCTTCTAGGCAGAAGTGGTTGGGGATTTGGAAGATTGTTGCGTTGATCCTAGTCTAGAATTTGCTACTCAGTGAAACATACTCAAGGCGGTGATGGCCATTGACCCAGATAATGTTCTGGGGACTTGGGTTCAAATCTCATCATGGCAGAGAGTGGAATTTGAATTCAATAAAATACCTGGCACTAGGGATCTAATAATGACCTGTAATTGATTGTTGGTTCACTAATGCCCTTTAGGGAGGGAAACTGCCATCCTTACCTGGTCTGGCCTTCATGTGACTCCTGACCTACAGCAATGTGGTTGCCCTTAGGGATGAGCAATAAATGCTGCCTGGCCAGTGACACCCTCATCCCATGAGTGAATAACAAAAAAGAAATAATGTGATTGTGAATCAATAGAGCACTCAGTCAGATTTCTGCAAAGATGCGCTGGTTTTGCCTCGTTATGTTGCAGTAATGAGGACGCAGAGTCTATCGATAAATGAATTGTAATGGAGGCACTGTGTATGGATTTGATTAAATGCTACATAGTAGTTTGTTTTATAACAAAATCATATGAACGGCACTTTTGAAAAACAGTTTGTAGCAGCGTGTGTTTGCACATTGGGCGGTGCAGACAGCGATGTCCTGCAGGAGTCAGTGTTGGGACGGGTTTTCCGCGTTCACACAATTCGCTTTCTAAACCCCAAACTTGCAGGCGGCTCAGAAACAAGACAATGCTTCACCTGTGAAGGCGAGCGTAAATACTTCAACCGGATACCGAACGACAAAGTAACAGATCCGGCAGGTGGGATTTCAGGCAGAAAAATACATTTAAGGTGAGATATGTTTGGAGTAAGAAAAATTCGACAGGACTGGGTACAGCAGGAGTTCAGCCACACAGTTGTTAACGAATGGAAGGACACGTTAATAACATGTAAATGAAAGCAGGATAAGATGGTTTTGGATTAGGCTCAGTTCAAACACTGAGCTCCAATCAGGATGTACATGAGAGATTCACTAACAATATCCCAGAGAAAGAGGTTTTTGTTCTCGACAGAGATGAGGGGAATTGGCACTTCTGTAATGAACAATGCAGGAACGTGAAGCAGATCTGATATAGAGGTGTTCACAATGCTGAGAGTTTTTGATAAGCCCTGATTTGATCGGTAACAACCTCCAACAGTCTCAACCAGTCCTGTTATATTTTCAGTTTTAAATTCTTGCATCGGCTACTGAGGGGGGTTTACTTCCCATCCCTCCTTGGCCCGAGTTGTAGGAAGACCCGTTCTTAGGTTAAAGGCCGATCAGCAAATGTAACCTAATCAGAAAAAGATTGTGAGAGTGACAGGGAGGATTGGGGAGAGAGCTGTGAGAGTGAGGGGGGGGGGGGGGGGG
>JAHRHZ010000081.1:1734101-1845929 GCA_024137785.1 Ginglymostoma cirratum | reverse complement strand
CCGCCGGCCCCCCCCCGGGGGGGGGGAGGTGGGGTAGGAGGGAAAGGTGGATTGAGGGGAGGGGGGAGAGCGGGGGAGGTGGGGTGGTTGGGAAAGTGGGGGGAAGATAGATTGGGAAAGCGGGAGGGGGATGAGGAGTGAGGACAGGTGAGGGAGAAGGTGGAGGGATTGGGGGAGTGAGGGGGAGGCAATGGGAGTGGGAGATTGTGAGGGGGGACTGAGTGGTGAAGGGAAGAAGGGACGGCCTAGGGAGTGAGGGAGGTAGGGGTTAAGGAGGGGTAGTGAGAGGGAAATGGAGGAGAGGGGTCTTATTAACAAACACATTGAACTCGACCCCATGTACATTCCACTACGGAGGAAACCCATCTCAACGGACCCCAGAGTTTAAAAGCCAGGTGGGAAAACACACCGATGCTTCATCAGAGGCTGCACTGAGGATGTTACCCAGCACAGTAACGAAACGTCTGTGGCACAACAAACCAGCTCAGCGAGCCAACCACCCTCAGCACCCACAACTCCCTCACCCACTCCAGCAACCCCCCTCTCCATCCCCTTCTCTCTCCATCACCCCCAGTCCCTCTTTCTCCATCATCCCTTTAACTCCCTCCCTCTGCATTACCCCCTCCCTATTCATCCTCCTGTTCCACTCGATCCCCTCCCCACCTCCATCACCCTTGGCAGGTTCCTGTCTAACTGAGTGGGAGAGATAAACCCCTTGTTCCTGGTTGCAATCTGATTTAAGTTAACCCTCCAGCACCTTTACCGTCTGTTCTTTTTCCCCATTTGCACTGTTCCAAATTCTTTCCCTGCCCCCTTGCTCAATCATTCTCCCACCTCTACTTCCATCTCTACCCTAAACCTTGCCCTCCCCATCTCCCCAGTGCCAGCTCTGCCCCATTAATGCCCCAACCTATCTTTTTCCTCTGCCCCACCTCACCCTGTACTATAGCCCCTCCAAGCTCCTGCCCCCCATTTCTGCCCTTTTAGCTGCCCCTTCCCCTCTACTGCAGATTCCAATTTCCCCCTTCCTCATTCCTTCTGCTCCTCAGACACTCTGAGTTGCCATTTCCCGGGTGCAGGAAGCTGGGATCACTGCATCTCAGAGTTTCACACACGCCTTCACTGATGGAGCTGGGGGCATTGGGGGCTGTGGGAAGTTATGGTCTTCAACAACCCCTTTACCAGGATGGGGTGTTCATTCATGCTGCAGTTTAAACCTTGGCCACTCAAAGGCAACCCTCCCAATGTTACATTTTCCTGGAGTCAGTTTAATAAGTTAAACATTCCCAGTTGCGTTCCACACACTGAGTGTGTGTCATATATGGATAGAACAGAGAGCACTTCACACAGAAAATGCTGGAAACATTCAGGCAGAGAGAGGGGCATGGTTCATATTTCAGAATTCAGAATATCTAGCGGGTTAACCGTATATTTCTCTCCACAGATGGTGCCTGATCTGCTGAGTATTTCTAGAAACTTACCCTTTGGTTCTGGACTTCCATCATCTGCACGTTTTTCCCTTATCCTTTCATGGGAAGTGGGAGTTGTTGGCAAGTCCAGAATTTATTTCCCATCCCTAACCTCACCAGAAAAGGTGTCTTCTCAACAACAGAGTCTTCCATGGCCACTTCAGAGGGATCCTAAGAGCCGTCCACATTGCTGTGGGTCTGGAGTTACATGTAGGCCAGATGGCAGTTTCCTTCCCTAAACAAAATGAGTGAACAGGGGGGATGGATATTTACAAAAAAATGATGGTAGTTATTATGGTCATTATCACTGAGATATAGTCCAGATTTTAAATTCTACCAGCTGCAGTGGTGGGATTGGAATCTATTTTCCCAGACTGTTTAATCTGGGCATCTAGATTTAGGCTAATAGGAAAGGTTTACAGGGATATGAGCTGAACACAGGCAAATGGGACTAGTTTAGTTTGGGCAACTTGTTTGGCATGGATGAGTTAGACTGAAGGTTTCTGTGCTGTATTACTCTATGACTCTACCACCACGTTCATGCTACTTCTAACCATTTCTTTTTCGAATTTTGTCTTTAGATTTAATGGTGATGATGCTAATTTTTAGAAAACAGTAAGGACACAATCCTGTGACAATGAACAATAATCACTATAACAGTTCCCTGGGTGTTGGTGCAGGCAACACCGTACACTCCTACCCACTCACTTTGGAGCAAAAAACTGCGTTTGCTTTTGTGGGTATGTTATTCATTTTCCTGGGACTTCTCATTGTGCGATGTTTCCGAATCCTCCTGGACCCTTACAGCAGTATGCCATCCTCAACATGGGCAGATGGGATGGATGGACTAGAGAAGGGCACCTTCGAGTATGCCCTGGCATGAAGTCAGCAGGAATGTCTTAGATAACAAGCATGGGGCTGGATGAACACAGCAGGTCAAGCAGCATCATAGGAGCAGGAAAACTTGACGTTTCGGGCCTAAACCCTTCATCAGAAATCTTGTTATCTCGGATTCTCCAGCATCTGCAGTACCTTTTATCTCTGATGGAATGTCTTGGAGCTCTGAACCAAGTCTCCATGTTGGTGTATAAGTGCATAGACCTCCAATGGTGGCACTGAGGGACCTGTGGAAAGATGTTGGCACTATCAAACAG
Organism: Ginglymostoma cirratum; assembly: GCA_024137785.1. Classification (NCBI taxonomy): domain Eukaryota; kingdom Metazoa; phylum Chordata; class Chondrichthyes; order Orectolobiformes; family Ginglymostomatidae; genus Ginglymostoma; species Ginglymostoma cirratum. The sequence continues at coordinate 1,843,306 of JAHRHZ010000081.1, read as the reverse complement.
CTGATGTGCCAAGGACTTGCCATCCCTGCTTGGTTGAAGTGACAAGTTCTAATGCAGGTTTAATTAATAATTATACACACCATAGTGTCAAAATATCGGAATCTGTAACAACAAAGATCTTCCTTTTGGGTTTCATCGTTGGCTGCAGAGTGTTGTAGAATGATTTGGTTCAGGAGAGATGTTTATTCTAAATTGTTCTACATCATGAATGACCAGGTACAGTTTTATAAATGAGGATATTGGGAGTGTATTAACATATGAAATTTGCATTATAGATCAGCTAAATTCTAGGGCCTGAGTAACATTATCTGGACATGTGGTGATGACCATAGCAAGTTATATTGTGTTAATTAAGTTATGAGTCTGAGTAATTGTGGGTTAGACACAGTCAGCTGTACAACAGCATATTCCGTGTGCAGGTAATTGTAAGCTGATCAATCAGGTGTATGTAATCCCGTATTTCAAATGTAGATCCGTGGTGTTCATTAAATTAATGTTACTCCAGTCTCCCTGATTTGCATGATCTATCCAGTTGTACAGGAACATAGGATTTAGGAGCTGGAGTAGGCCATTGAGCCCTTCACACCTGTTGTACCATTCATTGCGGTCATTGGTTCATCTGGTTATGGTCTCAGTATCACTAGCTCTCCGGTCCCCACCCACACACCTTATCTATCAGAAATCCGTCTAACTCTGCCCCTGAATAAATCCAATGATTTACCTTCCACTGCTTTGTGAATTCCAGAGACTCTCAATCCTCGGACAGAGAAAACAAAATCTCCTCATTGCCACCTTAAAAGGGAAACCTTTTTCTCAAACTGTGTCTCATTTGTAGTCTCCCCAACAATAGGAAACATCCTCCAAGTGCCCACACTACCCAGTCCATGCACACTGTTAAATGTTTCAAAATATCACTGATTCTTACGAATAAAATAACCCTCACAATCTCCGCAATGGATGATCTTGTATATTTTGTGTACATTTATAACTTTCTGGCACATTGAGAGTGAACCAGGTATCTATGTTAGCTCACTTATACTCAGCTTCCTAATGGCAAATGGTGCTTTTCAAGTTTATTTATTAATGAGAGAGTGATGCTGGCAAATGCAATCATTAATAAAAAGCAGCCAGTTAAAGTTGAAAGTAAACCTAAGGTCAAGGCAGTTTAAAATTGTGGCTGCATTCATCTCCGATTTAGAAATTCAGTCTTTGATGGATTTTTAAGATTAAATCCTTCCGAACAGATGCAAGAATTTGTCAAGCTGCGGACACCGAGATATTGTGACAGTTGGGCTGGTTTCCATCTTGAGGTGGGAAGTCTTCAAAGTGACCTTGGATTTATTCCTCAACCACCTCCAGCAGAAACAGATTAATTTATCACATTGCTAATTGTGGGATCCTGCTGTGTGGACGTTGGCTTAGAAAGCAGCAGAGTGAGTATATATTTTTTAAAAACCACCTGCGATATGCTTTGGGACCTCCTGAGGAAATGCAAAGTCTTTCTTTTGGTGTAGCATCAATTTTGGGATTCATTGAGTTAATTCTGACAACCATTTTGTCTTAAAGACTTTGGAAAACAATGCAAATTTTTTAAAATAGGGAATTAAAAATAAATAATGGTCAATATGTTATTATCAGAGAAGATTATTGATATAAAGAGTATAAATTGAATCAAGAGCCAGCACAGTATGTGGAGAAATAGGGCGGGAAGATTATATATTTCATTCTATAAAATCAAAGAGAAACCAAGTGGCTTTTCTCTATTGTGAAACTTCCTTCATTCAAACAAACGGCATGATGTGTTTCCTACAGTATAGTTTTGTAAAAATTACAATTAAAACCACATCTTAATGCCAATTTGTATGTCATGTGGCCGGGGTCGGAGGGTTTGATCTATGGGGACCCTATCTAACCCCAGAAAACCACTAGATATACCATACTTCCAATAATGGGACTTAACTGTATGCAAATTGGCAGCCAATGTTCCTACTCTCTACAGAACCGATGTTTGTAATTGGCTATAAAACTGAGAGACAGATTTTAATCAGTATGGGAATCAAGAGCTATACGGAAAAGGCAGAAGAATGGAGTTGAGGATGATCAACTCAGCGATGATCTCAATGAAAGACAGAGCAAACTTGATGGACTGAATGGCCTACTTCTGCTCCTACATTTTATAAGATCATAGGTTCATAAGATATAGGGGCAGAATTAGGCCATTCGGCTCATCAAATTCTGCTCCGCCATTCTATCATGGCTGACATGCTCCTCACCCCTATTTTCCTGCCTTCTCCCCATAACCTTTCAGCCCATTAGAAATTAAAACCTGCCTGACTCCTCTTTATATTCACTGTCCCAGCATCCACTGCACTTTGGGGTCACTACCCTTTATCCTCAGACTATGAGCTCTTATCCTAGAATGCCCCACAAAAGGAAGCATCCGCTCCATGTCTATTTTATCTATACCTTTTCCTCAATACCTATACCTCAATTTGATCTCCTCTCATTCTTCTAAATTCCAGACAGTATAGGCCTAACTTGTTCAATCTGTCTTCATGCGACAAACCCCTCATCTCTGGGATCAATCTAGTGAACCTCCTCTCGACTGCCTCCAGTACCACCACATCTTTCCTCAAATAAGGGGACCAAAGCTGTGCACAATACTCCAGGTGTGGTCTCATCAATGCCTTGTATAGTTGCAACAATACTTCCTTACCTTTATATTCTATTCCTTTAGCTGTAAAAGCCGACATTCCATTCGGTTTCTTTATTACCTACTGTACCTGCATGCTAGTTTTCTGTGACTCATGAACAAGGACACCCAGATCCCTCTGCACTGGAGCACCCCAACGTCTCTCCCCATTTAGATAACAGGTCACGTTCCCATTTTTCCGAACAAAGTGCCACTTATCCCCGTTAAACTCCATCTGCCACATTTTGGCCCACTCTCCTAGCCTATCAATATCCAATTGTAAGGTTCTTACTTCCTCAATTTGTTCTCCCGCCTATTTGGCTACAGAGCCTTCTATCCCTGTTTCCAAGTCGTTAATGTAGATTGTAAATAGCTGGGGTCCAAGGACTGAACCCTGTGGCATCCCACTCGTTTACTTCTTGCCATCCAGAAAAACACCCATTTATCCCAACTCTGTCTTTTGTCCATCAGCCAGTCACCTATCCAAGCTAATAAATTACCCCTAATTGCACATGATCCAACCTTGTGAATTAATCTTTCGTGCATTACCTTATCAAATGTCTTGCGGAAATCCAGATATATTACATCTACAGGGTCCCCATTATCCACTTAGCTTGTTACATCTTTGAAGAACTCTAGCAAATGATTTGCTCTTCATCAAACCATGCTGACTCTGATGGATAGTGTTTTGACTTTCCAAATTTCCTGATATTGCTTCCTTTATAATTGATTCTGACACTTTGACAACAACAGATGTTAAACTAATCGGTCTATAATTTCCAGCATATTGCTTCCTTCCCTTTTTGAATAATTACATTTGCATTTTTCCAATCCAAGGATAGGCAAGGAATGGAGAGATATGGACTAAGGGCAGGCCGAAGGGATTAGTTTCATTTGGTGTCATGTTTAGCACAAGATCTTGGGCCATAATATAAATTTATATAAATTCCAAGCGGAGTAGAATAACATCGCTTCATTGGAGGCTCCACTGATGATGTCACCTAGCATGGTGATGAAACGTCTGAACAAAAGCAAGTCAGCTCCGCGAGCAAGTCAACAAACCTTGTGATGTACATGTGAATCAGAAATGTGACTATTCTGTTTAAAGTACATCTAACTATCTCATAAACCGCTCCAAAGGTTTTCCTCGGCTGGAAACATCTGAAGTGGAAGAATGCATCATTTCATCAACAAATCTTAAACGGAACTCTCAAAGAAAAACAAGAAGGATACAGCACAGGAACAGGTCCTTCGGCCCCCCCAAGCCTGCACCAACACATTTTACCCTCCATACTAAAACTGTCTTCACTTACAGGATCCGTATCCCTCTATTCCCTTAATCCCTACCTATTCGTGTATTTCTCCAGGTGTTTGTTAAGTGCTGCTATTGTGCCAGCTTCCAGCACCACCTCTAGCAAAATGTTCCAGGAACTCACCACCAAAACTTGTTTCTGTAACTGCTTGTCAAATAGATTTGGCCTTAAAATTGTGTCTGTTATGTTTCATAACCATTGCCAATGTGTTCCATTTTTGGAAAGAGTGGAGGCTGTTTAAATTTTGTTGAATAGTTGAGCAGGTGTGTTAACTTAAAGGGGCCTGTTTGTGTACAGCCTGATCAGGAGCTTTCAGACTGCAGTTTAGAGGGATGATTACCCACTGGGATTCTGGATGTGGGCACGCTAGCAAGGCAGCATTTATTACCCAGTGTAGAATAGGAAGGTGCAGTTCAGTAGGGAACCCAGCAAGTCTGCACTGGCTTTGTTGGAGAGACTATTCCTTCCTTGTATTCCTGTAATTTTTTTCTGTTTTGAGTATTTATCAAATTCCATTTTGAAGATTACATGATTTGTATGGACCCTCTCAGTTTTATTATGGTTGCCATAGAGAAGGTACCACAAAGGTTCACCAGATCTGGTGCCTGGATAGCATCACTGTCTTATGAGAAGCAATGGAGGAAACTGGGTCTGTATTCTGTAGAGTTTCAATGAATGAGAGATGATCTTAAAGATACAACGTAGAACTGTACAGCGCAGGGAAGGGTCCTTTGGCCCACAGTCTTGAGCCAAACATGAAACCAAATGAAACTAATCCTTTCTGCCTGCCCTTGGTCCATATCCCTGCATACCTTGCATATCCATGTGCTTACCTAAAAGCCCCTTAAATGCCCCTATATTGTATCTGCCTCCCCCACCTAGCAGTGTGTTCCAGACACCTACCACTCTCTGTGTAAAAAAACCCGCAGCTCACATCTCCTTTGAACTTCCCCCCTCTCACCCTCTAGTTTTAGACATTTCAACTCTGGGAAAAAGATTCTGACCGTCAACCCTATCTATGCATCTCAATTTTATAAACTTCTCCCAAGTCTCCCATCAGCCTGCACTGCTCCAGAAAAAATATTCCAAGTTTTTCCTGCCTCTCCTTAGAGTTCATATCCTCTAATCCAGGCAGCATCCTGGTAAACCTCTTCTGCACTCTCTCCAAAGCCTTCATATCCTTCCTGCAATGTAGCAACCTGAATTGAACACAGTACCAAAGTCTGCCATGTGACATCCTGACTCTTGTACTCAATTTGCAACCAGTAAAGGCAAGCATGCTGTACACCACCTCTTTACCACTGTATCTGCTTGCATGGCCACTTTCAGGGAGCTATGGACTTGAACCCCAAGATCCCTCTGTGCATCAGTGCTGCTCAGGGTCCTGCCATTAACTGTATACTTTGCCTTTACATTTGATCTCCCCAAGTGCAGCACCTCACACTTACACGGATTAAACTCCATCTGCCATTTCTCTGCAACGGATCTATATCCCACTGTATCCTTTGACAACTTTCTATACTATCCACAACTCCACTGATCTTTGTATTGTCCGCAAACTTACTAACGCACCCATCTACATTTTCATCCAAGTCATTTATATATATCACAATCATCCGAGGTCCCAGTATGGATCCCTGTAGATCACCACTAGTCATGGACCTCCAGCCTGAAAAACACCCTTCCACCACTACCCTCTGCCTTCTATGGGCAAGGAAATTCTGAATCCACGCGGCCAGGTCACTATGGATCTCATCATCTTAATCTTCTGGATGAGCTGACCATGAGGGACCTTGTCGAAAGCCTTACTAAAATCCATATAGACACCCATCCACTGTTCTACGCTTATCCAACACCTTCGTCACCTCCTTGAAAAATTCAATCAAGCTAGTAAGACATGACCTGCCCTGCACAAAGCCATGCTGACTGTCCCTAATTAGGCCATGCTTTTCCAAATATGCATAAATCCTATCTGTAAGAATTCTCTCCAATAGCTTCTCAACCACCGATGTGAGACTCACTGGTCTGTAGTTTCCCAGATTGTCCCTATTTTCCTTCTTGAACAGAGGAACAACATTAGCTACACGTCAGTCCTCCGGGACCTCTCCAGTGGCTAGCGAGAATACAAAGATCTTGGTCAAGACCCCAGCAACCTCCTCTCTTGCCTCTATCAATAATCTGCAGTAGATACCATCGGGTCCTGAGGTCTTATCCAACTTAATGCTCTTCAAGAGATCCAACACCACTTCTTTTTTATCTCAAAATGCCCTAGCACATGAGCATGCTCCACAATAATCTCACTGTCCTCCATATCCTTCTCCGGGGTGAATACCGCTGCAAAGTACTCATTTAGGATCTCACCCACATCCTCTGCCTCCAACTTCCCTCCTTTATGCTTGGTTCTACTCTCTCCCTGGTTATCCTCTTGTTTTTAATATATGTATAGAATGCCTTGGGATCCTCTTTAACCCTACTTGCCAAGGTCATTCCATGGCCCCTTTTTGCTCTCCTGATCCCCTGCTCGAGTACTTTCCTGCTTTCTTTATATTACTCATGGGCCCTGTCCAATTTTAGTTTCCTAAACCTTACGTATGTTCTTTTTTCCCTTTTGACTAAATTCATAACCTCCCTCGTTATCCAAGGGGCCCTTACCTTGCCATCCATGTCTTTACTGCTTACTGGAACATGCTGGCCCTGAACTCTCCCCAGCAGGTCCTTCTTTCCTAGGATGATGACGTCGGCTAGTATGAGGGGGCATAGCTGCAAATTGAGGGGTGATAGATTTAAGACAGATGTCAGAGGCAGGTTCTTTACTCAGAGAGTGGTAAGGGCGTGGAATGCCCTGCCTGCCAATGTAGTTAACTCAGCCACATTAGGGGCATTTAAACAGTCCTTAGATAAGCAGATGGATGATGATGGGATAGTGTAGGGGGTGGGCTTAGATTAGTTCACAGGTCGGCGCAGCATCGAGGGCCGAAGGTTCTGCGCTGTATTGTTCTATGTTCTATGTTCAATTCCCACATTGCCAGATAACAGCTTCTCCGAATTAAGACTCCCTAGCTCCTGCCTAATACTGAAGTAACTCACCCTCCCCCAATTTAGTACCTTCCCACAAGGTCTTGACTTATCCTTACTCATAGCTATATTAAAACATAAGCAGTTGTGATCAGTGTTTCCAAAATGCTCTGCAGGTGAAAGGTCAGTCACCTGGCTGGGCTCATTAGCCAGTACAAAGTCCAATATGGCCCCTCCTCTAGTTGGACTATCCACATAGCGTTTCAAGAAACCCTCTTAGAATCACTTAAATTCCACACTGTCTAATCCTCTTGCTCTAGGTCAATACCAGGGAAGTTAAAGTCACCGACTATGTCAGCTCTGTTTTTATTGCATCTTTCCATAATCTGTGTTCATATTTGTTCTTCAATCTCTCGGTGGCTGTTGGGGGCCTATAGTATAATCGTTTCCAAGTGACTGCACTCATCTTATCTTTGAGCTGTACCCATATTGCCTCAGTGGATGAGCTCTCCAGTATGTCCTCTCTGAGTGCAGATGTGACATTCTCTCTGATTAGCAATGCAACTCCTCCATCTCTTTCACCGTCTTCTCTATCTCATCTAAAACAGCGAAACCCTGGAACATTGAGCAGCCAGTGCTGTCCCTTTCTCAATGAGTCTCTGTCATGGCCACAACATCATAGCCCCATGTACTGATCCAGGCTATAAACTCATCTGCCTTACTTTTAGTACTCCTTGCATTGAAATAAATACACTTCAGCCCATTGGTACCATCCTGTTCATTTACCTGTCTCTGCCTGTCCTTTCTTTTTGACTTGCTGGTCCTAACGTGTACCTTCCCCTCAATCCCCCCACTTGCTGGCCTGCTACTCTGTTTCCCAGACCCCTGCCACTCTAATTTAAACCCTCCTGAGTAACACTAGCCAACCTCCCAGTGAGGATATTGGTTCCCCCCCAGTTTAGGTGGAACCCATGCTTCTTGTACAGGTCAAACCTGCCCTAGAAGAGGTCTCAATGATCCAGGAACCTGAAACCCTTTCCCCTGCACCAGCTCCTTAGCCACACATTCATCTGTCCTATCTTTCTATTCTTTGCCTCGGTAGCACGTGGCACTGGTCGTAACCCAGAAATTACTACCCTCGAGGTCTTGCTTTTTAGCCTCTTTCCTAACTCCCTGTACTCACTCCGCAGGACCTCATCCCTCTGTCTACCTATGTCATTGGTACCAATGTGCACAACGACCTCTGGCTGCTCACCTTAAGAATTTCGTACAACCGCTCAAAGACATCTTTGACCTTGGCACCAGGGAGGCAACACACCATCCTGGAGTCTGGAACACAGCCACAGAGACGCCTGTCTGTGCCTCTAATTTGAGAGAGTCTGCTCACTTAGATCTTACCCAATCCTGCTCTACAGTAGAGCCAGTTGTGGTGCCACAGGCGTGGCTTCTGCCATTATACTCCCCTAAAAGGCTGTCCCCTACCAAACAGTATACCTGTTAGAGAGGGGATTAGCCACAGGAGACTCCTGCCTGCAGTACCTGCCTGCCTCTCCTGGTGGTCACCCATCTGCCTACCTGAACCTGTTGTGTGACCACCTCCCCGTAACTGTTGTCTATCATACTCCCTGCCCGTGTGCTCCCTAGTGTGTCCAACTGCTGCTCCGACCAAACAACGTGGTCTGTGAGGAGATGCAGCCGGACACACTTCCTGCAGACATAGTCGTCAGGGACATTAGACTGTTTCCTGATCCCCCACATCTGGCAGGAGGAGCACACCACTGCCATAACTGCTATCTCAGACCCTTTAGACTAAGAAAGATAAAAGAATCTTACCTTGTTTGCCTTACTCAGTGAAGCCCAGTATTTGCCTAAGCCTGCACTTATACCAACTAACTGCACTGACTGGTTCAAGAAAGAATTTTTAAAGAAGTGACAGAGTGGATGTAGGCAGGGTGTTTCCCTGTCTCAGAATAAGGGGCAGGCCATTTAAAATTTAGATGGGGAAGAATTTCTTCACTCAGAGGGTAATGAATCTTTGGAACTTACCCCAGAAGCCTGTAGAAGCTCAGTCATTGAGCGTGTTCATGATGCAAATTAATCAATTTCTGGAAACTAATGATATGAAGGGTTATGGAGTTAGTGAAAGGTGATTAGCCATGATCAAAATGAATGACAGAGCAGGAGAAATGGGAAGAATGGCTGACCCCTGTTCCTACGTTCCTACATCCATGCTCTATGGTTACTGAATCTCTAGCAACTGTAAACATTCTTTTCCCATATCCACACTATCCAAACTTTCCACAATTTTAAACAGCTGTCAAATCTCTGCTCAGGGATGATAACCTCAGTTTTATCAGTTAATCCAAACTGCATTCTCTCAACACTGCAGCCATTCAATTCTGCACCGTCTCCTTACTGTCCTTCCTGAAGTACTTCGCTCCAGCTGGGGTCAAACTTGCATGTGATGTCAGTTTACCATACTTTCCTGAGTTTTTACGCCTGCCTCTATTTCGAAAAGCCCAGGAACCTTCTCTGTCAATTTCAAAGATTTTTGAGCACAGAGATCCCACATCCCTTTAAAATTGTATAATTTTGCCTTGTACTGCCTTTCCTCAAGCTTCCCACCAAAATGTATCATTTCCCCCTTTCATGCTGTGTCAGTGCTCCCCAGATTGAGCATCATGTTACATGAGTGGGGTGGATTTGCTGTTCTCGGCAGCACTGTTTGCTCTGGAATCCTATGTACAAGCTGCTGTGAGGCCCCTTTAAGTCCTTGTGCTTTTTCTGTGGGTGGCTGTGACCAAATGGACTGCTCTCTGATTGGTGCTGCAAAAACAAACCTAGCAGAAAGGTAAACATTCGTTTATCTTTGGAGAAACACTATATTTTCATCAACACTCCCAGCCCACATCTCCTTTTCCCGGTCTTAACTCCCTTTAAAACCCCCAAGCCCCTCCTCCCGACCTCTCAGCAACTGGAGTCTTCCCCTGCTCAACAACCCTCACATCTCTTTTGACTCCCAACGTTTCAATCTGGGGCCACACTGGGAAAGTGTTTGGGAAGGTCTGCGTTATCTGTCATCTTGCCTCTTGAAATTCAGTCCTGTCTCTTCACCGTTTAATACAATTTCAATTTGTGTGTCATCTACAAGTTTCAAAAGTGTGCTCTGTAGCCCCAAGTCATGAATGTATCAAAAGCCGCCGATGTTTCTGGTCCTGAACGCGAGGTAGCTTCTCTCCATCTGAAAAAACAGCCATTCAGCAACATTTTATTTCTTATCACTTCACCCAAAGTTGCTATGGGGTCCTCCAGCTTGATCAAATACCTTTGAAATTTCACATACACGGTATCGACTAAGCACTCTCATTGAGACATTCTGTTACCTCTTTAAAACACCCTGACAAATTTGTCCTGATGTTATTTCTCTTTTAATCAGTCAGTGAGCGCTCATGCAGGTGGGTATTTTATCTTGAATAATTGAGCTTGATTTTATTCCTCTCCCCCAAACTCCACTCTGATCAATTTGAAGGGGTGGGAGGTGTTCACTAAATCCAGTGAGTGGCCTGCCCATGTTTTCCTGTCCTCCCCCTTTAATTAGACCAAAGGGTGGAATTGAACCCGGGTCCCTGGCACTGTGAGGCAGCAGTGCTAACCACTGAGCCACCATAGCTGGTTTCTGGAACTTTCTTCTTACTGATTGCTAAACACTTTCAGAGCAAACACATGCATTTTCCATACCCTCAACTTCCAGCAATTTTCTGGTTCTGGAGTTTTCTTCTAAGCCACTCAGAACATTTTCCCAGCCCTGATTATTCTGGAAACTGCTAAACTAACAGCACATTTTTGATCTGACTGAACCTGCACACACCTTCTGGATCATTAAGTCTTCTGTCTCCCTGTGTTGTAGCACACCCTATTGTTAAACATCATTTTTTTTCTCCCCAACTCCTGTTTCTAATGCACAGAACTGTTCACCTCAAGGATTTTATACACCTCATTTAAATGTATATAAACAAAACTTCAGATAACTGGGCACCACTCACATAACTCAAATATAAAACTGAAATTATGGACAGACTCTTATAAGGGTCTGATCAATGTGAGCCTGGTGAGATTATGGTAGAATCAGATGAAAAGGACAATGAGACATTGTAGCAAGCAACATGGCAAGATTCTCGCTAAGCAGTAGTGAGTTGCCAATTAAGTTGGGGGGAGGGTTATTACTTGTTAAACACTTTGTTAATGACCTAGCTGACCCCATTGATATTCAGCTTCCCATCCTACCATTCAACATGTACTCCTTTGTCTTGTAAGTGCTCCCAAAATTCATCACCTCTCACTTATCGGATGATAAAGTCATACAGCATGGAATCAGATCCTTTGGTCCAACTTTTTAGGATTAAATTCCATTTGCCACTGCTCAGCTCATCTGACCATCCAACTATGTCATCCTGTAGTCTAAAACCTTCCTCCTCACTATTTACCTGACCATCAATGTTTGTTTCATTCATGTCCTGATCATTAATGTGCAAACAGCAAGGGACCCAGCATTGAATACACAGGATTCAGAGATCCAGTCACTCAGGTACCTTTCAACCGTCACCTATTTCCAGTCCGTTTTGGATCTAATTTGCCAATCCCATGGGCTCTTAACTTCTTAATTAGTCAGCCATGGAAAAACCTTACTGAAGTCCATGTAGACCACATCAAATACATCACCCTCAACTATGCACCTAGTCACCTCATGGGAAAATTCAACCAGATTTGTTAGACATGATCTGCTCCTGACCAAAGTGTACTAGCTATCCTTGATTAATCCTTACCTCTCCAAATGGAGATTAATCTGTCCCTCAGAACTTTTTCCAATAGTTTCCCCACCACTGATGTTAAACTCACTGACCGTGCATGATCTCTTGGTTGGCCTCCTCCAAACGTGTCAAGTCAGTGACCAATTTCTGCAAGATCACTCTAATTCATTTTGTTTCTCCATGACAAGTTCAATGCTGCACCCTGGATAATTCTGAAATATATCTGTCTTGCCCCATCAACTGCACACAGTTGGCACTGAGAGGGCTGTATCACAACACTGCAAAATTCATCCTTGGGAGGGGTTCCATTCCTGAAATGTTCAGGTAATCTGTGATCACCATTATCACTACCCTGTCAGCTGCCACGTCATTCTCATCCTTGGAGCATCCTTGCGCATCTGGTGTAGTTGAGGATCCAGGCGCCTGACAAGCTTGGTTACTGGGGCACAAGGGCTACCCACTGCCACCATGCCTGATGGCACCATTGCACAACTCCTTAAATGATGCAGAGCACAGATAGAATACAGCCCATGCTTGGACCAGGCTGTAGTGGAGCAGATGATCGGGCTGCTGAAGATACTGTTCTGTTACTTGGACTGGTCTGGGTACTGCAGGTTTATCTAGTCAGGGTGTGCTGCATCATCCTGACCTGCTGTGCTGTGCATTATTGGAGCAATGAGGCGATGTGTTGGATGTTGAGGAACTGGGGAAGTGGGAGCAATATTGAGGAGGACGATGAGGACACAGAGAAGGAGGAGGAAGTTACCCTTATGCATTACAGAGCTCGTTGTGTTGGGTGCTAAAAGCCAGATAGGACCTGATTTATACCTAATTCCACTCAATGACAGCAGGGTGAAGTAGACCATCGTGGAATGTAATATTGTCACTGTTCCAAGATGCCAGCATTTGATCTGCAGCTTCTATTCATTTTGTTTGTGTTCAGGCTGGAAATAAATGCTCATGTTGAAATTGCCCAATTGTTTGTCTCTGTGTGTGATGTTCCCAATCTGGCCAATGGCATGCTGCAGGTATCCAGTGGGCACTGGGGACAGAGTAACATAGATTTCAAAGTGTGGTCAGACAGGATGTAGCTAAGGCCAGGTACGCTGTGTGACCTGGAGGTTAAACAGCAACTCGGGTGAGAGAATGGGGTTGTATATGTGAGGGAGTGTCAGCCATGCCAGTGATGTGCCATGGACAATGTGGCAGCTGTGCCATTATGTTGCCTGTGATTGTCAAACTCATCCAGTGACCTTTCAAAGATGGTGTGGGTACAAGGGATGCTGGTCTTTGGGTGGATACCTGTTGAGTAATGGTAACATGGGAATGGAATCAGACATGAGGAATACAGTAGGGCAAGGTTTTTAATTAATGAGGCGAGTTTGGTAAGATATGGTGAAAAGCCCTATTCAGCCTCATGGCAAGAAACTTAATGCAACTCATACTTAGCCAAAAAATTGTAAGATTCAGCCCTTCCTTTATATATTGCAAAACAAATCAAAGTTTCCAAATGGTGAAAATTCTTCAGTAATACTCATCATTTCCTGTAAGGGCAATAGTAAATATATTGAATATTAAGTATGAGAACAATTTAGTACCTTTAAGTACTTCATCAACGTTAATAATTACCTCAGATCTTTATTATCATTTTGTGATTAATCGCGTTTTGCTTCTGAATTTGGGTTATAGGACCCTGCAGGGTTGGTGGAATCACTTGGGAAAACCAGATTGTTTCTTACTGCGAAAAAACCTGAGCGCAGAGGGCTGCAATAACTGTGAAATGAACTTTGAATGAAGTGGCATCAGATAATAAACAGGGTTCAGTGGTGGGGATGAAAGCTTTGGATCCTTTGATAGACTTCTACTTAAACAGAGGACGGTAGTGAGAAGGGACTGAGGTGGATTCTGAGAGGAGTCGGCTCAATCACCACAACCGAGGAGAGGATCGCCAAGGATCTGGTGCTCAACAGGAGGAAGGGCATCCAACAGGAGGCAGTAGTGAGATGGGACTGAGGAGGATTTGGGAGATTCTGAAAAAATTTTACCTTCCCACCGGCAGTATATAAAATAAAGGCAAGCTGTATTAGGAGTGGCCATTTTGGAGGGGTAATGAAATTGAGGTGCTGCTGTTGAGGTCAAAATGCAGGCTTTGTTGAGGAGGGTGAGCAGCATTATGAAAATGCAAGGTATGGTATTTCCATTTATTTTAATCCAATAGTTACTGGAGGGGTAGTAATGGCAGTTAGTGCAGTGATATTCCAGCTCCTCCTGGAAGATGTGGGCAATCAGGGAGAAGTCAAAAGTCCCTGATAACAATGTCTGCAGGAAGTGAGTCCACCTACAGCTCCTCATAGACATAAAGATAGAGGATGAAGAGACAATGATATCGTTTGATGTCACTGCCCTAGTCACATCAATAGACGTACCACTAGCAAGGGAAACAATGACCGCACTGCTAGAACAAAGCACAACCCCAGTGAAACCATCTCCAAGGACAACATGCTCAAACTGTTGAACCTATACCTGACCACCCACTTCACTTTCAATGGCCAAACAAGCAAATCAGCAGGCCACCCATGGGATCACCTGTCTCTGGACTTGTAGCAGAAGCAGTGATGCAAAGACTAGAAAGGACTGCCCTTCCGCAAATCCAACCAAAACTGTGGATATGCTATGTGGACAACACCTTTGTCATCATTAAATGGACCAAATTGGAGGAGACATACAGACTTATAAACAACACCCTCACTGGGGAAAAAAAAGTTCACCAGAGAGGAGGAGAAGCACAAACAGCTCCCATTCCTGGACATGGTAGAGCGCAAGACAAATGGGGAACTGCAAACGAAAGTACACCGAAAAACCACACACAGACCAGGTACTGACCCTCAACAGTAACCATCCCAGCGCACACAAACGAAGTGGTGTGTGGACACTATTTAAAAGGGCAACAACACACTGCAGCAACACGGAACATAAGCCAAGAGGAAGAAGAAATACCTCTTCTAGGTTTTCAAGGATAATAGATATCCAAAGAACTGGGTCAGGAGATGCCGACATGAACAGCATCAGAAAGATTCTACACGTCCCGACACACTCATCTCACTACCCTACATGAGGAACACATCAGAACTCACCACAAGACTTCTACGACCGCTGGGCATCAGAGTGGCACACAAACCCACATCAACCCTACGACAAGTGCTCACCCGAACTAAAGACCCACCCCCTGCCATGGACAGGACCAATGTCATCTACAAGATCCCCTGCAGAGACTGCGAGAAACACTACATCAGACAAACAGGAAGGAAACTAACAACAAGAGTATGTGAACATCAACTGGCTACAAAAAGACACGACCAATACTCATCTCGATCCACACGGACAAGGAGAACCCACCACTTTGACTGGGACAACACCAAGATCCTGGGACAGGCTAGACAGGATAGGTATGAGAATTCCTGGAAGCATGGCACTCCATGAAGCATGCTATTAACAAACACATTGAACTCGACCCCACATACTTTCCACTATGAAGGAAAACTGGAAGTGAGGCAACCCATCTCAACGGACCCCAGAGTTTAAAAACCAGGCAGGAAAACACACTGACGCTTCTCTGGAGGCTGCACTGAGGATGTTACCAAGCACGGTAACGAAACGTCTGTGGAACAACAAACCAGCTCGGCGAGCCAACCACCCACAACAGCTCCTCATAGCTGCATGGATCAGTTGGAGTGGCGGCTGGACCTTACTGTGGAGTGTACAGGAGGCAGAAAGTTTTATAGGGAGGTGTTTCAGTGATGTGGTCCATCCAAGGTTCAGCCAATCGATGGGTGACTGTCAGGAGAGGCAGGCAGGCAATTCAAGAGTCCCCTGTGGCTATTTCCCTCTTGAACAACTATTCTGCTTTGGATTCTGTTGGCCTTGAGAAGGTGGGGGTGAGCTGCCATCTTGAATCTCTGCAGTCTTTCTGCTGTGGGTTGACCCATAAGGGTGGGTGAGTAGCCAGAGGTTGTGGTTCATGTTGGTATTAACAACATAGGCAGAAAGAGAGGTGAGCTAGTGTCACTCAGGGTGGTTTAACCTAGTGACGGGGTGTTGAGAAACAGAGCAGTAGATCAGCATATGGCGTTGTTTAAGCAGAGGCAATGATTAATTCAAGTAAATCTAATAAGAACAGGCAGGGCCAGGTTAATGAAGGTGGTAGGACTGGAGGTTTGAAGTGTATTTATTTTAATGCAAGGAGTGTGACAGGTAAGGCAGATGAGCATAGAGCCTGGATTAGTACATGGAACTATGATGTGGTAGCCTATCAAGATGGTAGAGATGGCAGGTTAGGTGGCGTTCAGAATTCTGGCTCGTCCACTCCATTTTGGCTGCCCAGTGCCAACTGGACAATAGCCAATATTGTTCTTTTGTTTAAGAAGGGCCATGGGGATAAGCCAGAAAATTATAGGCTGGTGAATTTTACATCAGATGTAGGGAAATTATTGGAGTAGATTCTTAGGGACAGGATTTACTGGGTTTAGAAAAGAATCGATTTATTAGGGATAGTCAGCATGGCTTTGTGTGGGGAGGTCTTGTCTCACAGATTTAATTTGAGTTTTTTGAGGAAGCGATTAAGAGGATTGAGGGTAGGCAGTGGACGTTGTCTACATGAACTTTACTATAAGCATATGACAGAGTCCCTCGTGGTAGGCTGATGCAGAAGATTAAATCACATGGCATCCAGGTGATTTGATAAGTTGGATACATTATTGTCTTGGTCACAGAAGACGGAGGGTAGTTGTGGAGGGGTGTTTTTCTGACTGAAGATCTGTAACCAGTGGTGTTCCACAAGGATAAGTGCTGAGACCTCAGTTGTTTGTAATTTGCATAAATGATTTGGATGGTCTGATTAGTAAGATTGTAGATGACATGAAAATTAGTGGAGTCGGACACAGCAGAATATAGATCAGTTAGAAAGTTGGTTGGAGAAATGGCAGACAAGGTTTAATCCTGCCAAGTGTCAGGTGTGACAACGCAGTCAGACAGCAGGTCAGGCAGCATCAGAGGAGCAGGAAAGTCAATGTTTCTGGTTGGGACCCTTCTTCAGAAATGCCCACTCCTCTGATGTTGCCTGGCCTGCTGTGTTCCTCCAGCTTCACACTGTGTTGTCTCTGACTTCAGCATCTGCAGTTCTTGCTATCTCTAAATGTGAAATGATGCATTTTGAGAGGTCAAATGCAACAGGAAAGGATACAATAAATGGCAGGACCCTTAGGATCATTGATATAAAGAGGGATCTTGGTGTACAAGACCATAGCTCCCTGAAAGTGGGAAAGTAACACAAGTGGGTAAGGTGGTAACGAAGGCGAACAGCACGCTTACCTTCATCAATCAGGGCATTGGGTATAAAAGTTGGCAAGTCATGTTGCAGCTATATAAAACTTTAGTTAGGCCACATTTGGAGTGTAGTGTGCAGTGCTGGTTGCCAAATTATAGGAAGGACGTGGAGGCTTTGAAGAGGGTCCAAAATAGGTTTACCATGATGTTGGCTGCATTGGAGTGTAATAGCTATAAGGAGAGGTTAGACAAACTTGAATTGCTTTCAACAGACCATTGGAGGCTAAGGGATGTCCAGATGGAAGTATACAAAATTATGAGGGGCATGGATAGGTAGATAGTTGGAGTCTTTTTCCCAGGATGGGAATTCCAAATACTAAAGTGAAAGAGAGAAACTTTAAAGGAGATGGGTGAGGCAAGTTTTTTTATACAAAGGCTGGTAGGTGCCTGGAACACACTGTCGGGGAGGTGGTGGAAGCAGGATGTTAGCAACTTTGAACAGACATTTGGACAGACACATTAACATGCAGGGAATAGAGGGATACAGACCATGTGCAGGCAGATGGGATTAATTTAGAATAAAATCACGGTTTGTGCAGACATGGTAAGCCAAAGGGCTTGTTCCTGTGCTGTACTATTCTATGTCTAAACTGACAGACATCTAGATTTCCTTGTACTTACTGCAAACTAGTAGACAGCACCAAAGATGGTAATTTAGTTTCTGCCACTCCATCAGAATGATCATCGCACACATTCAATTTCACTCACTGCTGCTCAAAAGAGGAGGAGCCTGGACAGAGAAATGGATGGAACAAAAACAAAGTTGCTGGAAAAGCTCAGCAGGTCTGGCAGCATCTGTGGAGGAGCAAAGAAAGTTAACGTTTCGGGTCCGGTGACCCTTCCTCAGAAATGGATGGGTTTGCTGCAGCAGAAAACAGACCTATTGGTGAAGATTAAAGCTTTACCAGCAGAGACCTCTGACAATGGATTAAAGCAAAGTTGGGCTAGGCCCGAAACATCAGCTTTCCTGCTCCTATGATGCTGCTTGGCCTGCTGTGTTCATCCAGCTCCACACCTTGTTATCTCAGATTCTCTAGCATCTGCAGTTCCTACTATCTTGGGAACAGAATAGTCTAGTTTGAGAAATGAATGCAATGAATCCTGGAGCAGAGATGCCTAGTGTTGTAGGTAATGGGGCCAGGCAGTGAGGGACATTCCAGAGCGTGGATGGGTGATATCAGCTGGCAGGTCACCTCCGTCACGCGAGGTCTATGGATGTTGGTATTGAGGAGGTTTGCTTAGGAGAATTTGCAGCGGAAGTTAGTTAGAGAGGACAGGAGTAGATGGGAAGGGGAGGTAGGGAGTGATAAAATTCCTGTCAAAAGATGCACAGCTGAGAAATGATCCATTGTCAGAGATGTTAGGTGATTGGAGGAAGGCATAGGGGAGATGTCAGAGGTAGGTGTCCTTCACACAGAGAGTGGTGGGCATGTGGAATGTGCTATTGGCAGTGGTAGTGGAGTCAGATACTTTAGAGACTTTTAAGCGACTCTTGGATAGGCACATGGAGGATAGTAAAATGTAGGGTATACAAGGTAGATTGACCTTAGTAGGATAATAGGTCGGCACAACATTGTGGGCCGAATGGCCTGTACTGTACTGTGCTGTACTGTTCTATGTTCTATATGTATATGTCAGGCTGATATAACAAGAACGATTAGTGAAGCCTTGCAAGATAGAAATTACGCGCTAATAATGCCATTTGGATAGATGTAACTAGAATT
Source organism: Ginglymostoma cirratum (assembly GCA_024137785.1). NCBI lineage: Eukaryota > Metazoa > Chordata > Chondrichthyes > Orectolobiformes > Ginglymostomatidae > Ginglymostoma > Ginglymostoma cirratum. Next base: position 1,824,372 of record JAHRHZ010000081.1, on the reverse strand, counting down.
TAATCCAATCTGTTCGGTGACAATTAAGTGGAATGTTTGGTGATTAATCAAGACATGGGCAGTTTCGTCTCCAATCAAGATATCCATCCTTTTCCTTCAATATTCTCCACTTTCTTTCTGAGCACAATCCCTGAAGATGGTGACATGTATCAGAGCCAGTAGAAATGTAGGAGGTGCCAGAGGCTGACAGGGCCCATTGTGGTCTCTCAGACGAAGCCCCACAGAAGGTGTCACACCTTCACACTGAGGCATTGGAAACATGAATGTCACTGTTTAACCAAGCCTCCTGCTCCTGCAACTCTCCAGGTACTGCATCAATCTCACCACTGTCTTGTCCTGCGGTCATATCCCAGCTACAGAATCACAGAAATGTTACAGCACAGAGGAGGCCATTCAGCACACCGTGCCTGCACTGGCTGTTCAAATAAGCACCAAGTGCTAATCGGTCACTTTTTCCTTCATATACCATTTCTATTTAAATATTCATCCAATCTCCTCTTAAAAGTCTCAATTGAACCCTTCTACCACCCTTCCACTAACAGCATTCCTACTCACTGTGTGACAAACATTTTCCTCACATTACTCTTTCTTCTTTTACACATCTCTTTAAATCCGTGCCGCCTCGTCCTGGTTCCTTTTACAAATGGAGACAGCTTCTTCCTATCTACTCTATCCAGCCCACTTAGGATTTTGAAAATCTCTTATCAAATTTCCTCTCAGCCTTCTCCAAGGAGAACAGGTTACAACTCCACTAATCTGACCTCATCACTGAAATTTCTCATCTCTGGGAGTAGCTGCTTGGCCAGTATAGTGCTGGTTACAATAATACACCCTTTCAGCCATTGTGTGGGAGATGATTTGCTCCTCAAACATCAGGATTGGTTTCACCTTCCTCCAATATGAGCCGTCTCTGCCAATGGCACTTTAGCCTTTGCAAGAAAAGAGTCAATCAGATGGATTTCTCCAGCTCAGGTTCCTATCTTGAATACAGCGAGTGAGTTCAGAAACATTTAAAGAAAATAAAACAATTCCCCAGTGTCATCTGACTCCTGGTAGAATCCTTTACCCTTGACTCCGTCCTTTGGACTTGATCCTTTATCTTCCAAGAAGCCAGCTGTTCGCACTGAGAGGATCTCCATAAGAAAGATGGGCTCCCATATGTCCACAGCCAACCATTCAGACCTAATCTCCCAACACAGGAGTCTTCCATGAGATAGTAGGAACTGCCGATGCTGGAGAATCTGAGATAACAAGGTGTAGAGCTGGATGAACACAGCAGGCCAAGCCGCATCAGAGGAGCAGGAAAGCTGAAGTTTCGGGTCTAGACCCTTCTTCAGAACTGCGCTGTGAGGCAGCAGTGCTAACCACTAAATCCTGTGCTGCCCAAAACACTACATTGGTGTTTTCCACCCTCTTTTCTCCTCTGACCAAAAGAAAAAGGCTTTGTGAGGAGGACAACTGACACTACTTTTTAAGGAAGGAAATCTACCGTCCTTATCCGGTCTGGCTCATGCATCCCTAGACCCACAGCCAATGTAGTTGATTCTGAAATGAACAAGCACACCAGTCAGTTCAGGGGCGGAGATGGGCGCTGAATGCTAACAATGCCCACATCCCGTGAAAGAATCAAGACAAGATATGTGGATGCATAAATGGAACATCCTCAGTCCTGGTTTCACAATGAAATAGAGAAAACACAAAATTCAGGGAAAAAGGAATCGCAGGTCAAGGGAAAAGGCATGAAAGTGGAGTTGAGGATTATCGGATCAGCCATGATCTTATTGAATGGTGGAGCAGACTGGATGGGCTGAAAGGCCTACTTCTGCACCTATGTCTTATGGTTTATAGGAGCAGGTCATTTAACTTTGCTGCCTATATCCCTCAATGCCTTTGGCTAGCTATATAAGCTTTAATGGCTCACCAGTACATTTTTCTTCAATGCAATGTTTTGCTTTAAACAGTCAGGAAGTTTCCACAAGTGAACAATTACCATTAATTAGTCATGGAATTAGCGTCTCGTTTAACATTAAGAGCTCTTTCACATTCATACGAAGCAGTGATCCCATGAAGGACACAGAACAGTTCAAGGTTATTCAGTGTAATAAGCAAAGTTAACAGTTCAACATGTTATTTTTGCATAATTAGCTTCATTTGGATTGAAAGTGCTAATAGCAATGGGGAAAATGGTTATTCCAGTTTTAGCTTGCAGTTGGAATCTGGGTATTTCACTTGTATTGTTTTTAAGGAGAAAGCAAAATTTCTTCAGAATCAAACCATTTTGGAGAATTGCAAATATGAAATACAAAAATATCTCCTGACTGAATTTTCCACGTTTATACAGTGTATATTACAAACACCACTTGGTAATTGGTAGCTGACCGACTAAGTCTGTCTTCATTCTCCATATGAATTACCTTCAAAGCTAATGAGGATTACAGTTCAATTTCTCAAAGTGCTAGTTATTTTGTATCCTGTGGATTCTATGCAGTGCCGGTGCTAAGACCATAAGACCATAAGACATAGGAGTGGAAGTAAGGCCACTCGGCCCATCGAGTCCACTCCGCCATTTAATCATGGCTGATGGGCATTTCAACTCCACTTACCCGCACTCTCCCCGTAGCCCTTGATTCCTTGCGAGATCAAGAATTTATCAATCTCTGCCTTGAAGACATTCAACGTCCCGGCCTCCACTGCGCTCCGTGGCAATGAATTCCATAGGCCCACCACTCTCTGTTGTCGACACCAAACTGAAAGGCTACCATTTTGGACCATTGCACTGTCACGATGAGTAGTGTTTGAGCTTGTCAGACCCAGGCTGGTGGCACTTCTTGTCTTTTTTCTTGTCTTCTTCGAGGCTGGAGCGGGGCGGTGGCTACAGTGCTGGCAGCAGTACGGCTGGAGCCTGGACTCTCAGTGGCAGTAGGTCTGGAGTCTGGCCTCTTGGCAGTGTCGGTGAGGTAACGGTGGCAGCAACAGCAGAGCCGGTGTCTCCTGGGGCATCAGTGTCATCGTTGTTGTTCCCAGAGCAGGGAACAACAGAAGCCCTGATGCCTTGCTTGAGAGCCCAATTTGAACAGAAGATGAATTCAACATGGCACCGTGGTGACAAACCACTTTTCATTGTATCTTGAAGATATACATGACAATAAATAAAATCATTTATCCATTCATTAATTGGTACGATTATAGATTGTAAAAATCACATTGTGCTGGATGTGGTGGACATGAAATGAGTGTCCTGTCACAGGAAGCCTAATGGAGCTGATACTTTGCAAAAGACAAATAATTGGTTCTCTGGTCCTTGCAACTTAATACTGAGCTGGGCGTAAGTGGAACTGATCACCAGCAATGGTGTTCAATTTCCATCAGTGCAAGTAAAACACTTTCCTGCTCTTTTCCCAAAGCCCTTGATTCCCTTCTTGATTAAAAATCTGTCTCAGCTTCGAATTCACTTAACAACCCAGCCGCTTTGGTAAAATATTCCACAGATTCACTTCTCCCTGAACAAAGAAATTCCTCCTCATCTCTGTTTTAAATAGATGACCCTCATTCTGAGATTATGCCCTCTGGTCATAGGCTCTTCCACAGGGTAAACAATCTCTCTGCATCTAGCCTGTCAAATTCCCTAAGAATCTTATATGCTTCAATTATGTTGCCTCTTATTCTCCTAGAATCCAATGAGAACAGACCAACGTACTCAACCTCTCGTCATATTAAAGACCCTCCATACTTGTATCAGTCTAGTGAAGCTTCTCCGCACTCTCTGCAATGCTGGGATATCTTTCCTTAGATAAGGGGTCCAAAACTGTTCAAGGTGTTCCAGCTGTCATTGACTAATGCCTTGTATTGTTTTAGTAAAACCTCCCTACTTTTATACTCCACTCTGTTTGAAATAAATGCCAACATTCCACTGGTCCATTAGGTCCATGCTGATGGTCATGCTCCACACAAACCTTATTCCAACGTTTTCAGCAAACTCCAACGTAACCTTCGATGCCTTTCTCCGTGAAGTATTTGTCTAATTTCCCCTAGTTATATTGATTCTAGTCCTAATGCTGGAGAACCCCAGGTCAAGCCCTGAAAAAAGACGAATCTTATTATTGAATATTCACTCTATTCTGTTTATGGTTCCTAGTTCTGGTTCTTCTTCGCAGGTGGGGACATCGAGATGGGCACCAAATGGGGGGCAACATTGACCATTGAAGCTTGCACCACTGCCAGCCTGATCTCTGGGAGCCCTGAGTGACTTAAACCACTAATTGGTCTTGGGGAACCCTGCCAATAGGGCTCCATCTCCCATGTGACATTTAACTGTTGCACTGACTGTGGTGAGGGGAAAGTCCCAGCTACGGGCTCCTGCTGGCCAATGAGAACATGGCAACTCTCTGTTAATGGCAGCACTGTTGGCCCTGGTCCTTTACCAATGGTGTCATAGTGGGATCCCTGGAGAAAGGTTAAGTGAGGCTGAAGGGGAGACGTGGAGTTGGGGGGTGTGGAGGCAAGGGGAGGAATAGAAGGATGCAGATCCTTCCTGCAGATCCTCCTACCCAATGCTGTGTCCCTTGGTCAGGGACGGAGTTCCTCTCAAAGAGGGAGCCATCCATCCACAAACAGCCCTGACAGAGTTTGCGTATTCCTTTCCCAAATGGAGCACATTCTATCCACTACTGCCACTGTGGGGTTGTTAAATTGGCATGAAGGGGTGGTGTTGAAGTTGGCTGACCACACATCTTCTAACTCCAGAGTTACCCAGGGCGAGTGAGGTTAGAGAGGCACTCCTCATCGCTCCATTCCATCAAACAGCCCACCCTGGATCAGAACCTGCCTTTATGGGGACAATAAATTCCATCCAATCCTTTGACTTCTACTCCGCGTTCAATATCTTCAGAACCTCCATCAGGAGGAAGCTTATGTTTCGGCGATACAACACATTAGTAAAACTGATCTGAAGTACAGTCCTGCTCATTGTATGTACAGAAGGATGTTAATGGGTTGGAAGCAATTCAGAAAAGGTTTATTAGACTAATGATAACAAGCGTGGGGCTGGATGAACACAGCAGGTCAAGCAGCATCATAGGAGCAGGAAAACTTGACGTTTCAGGCCTTGACCCTTCATCAGAAATGATCTTTATTAGATTAATGCCTGGAATGAGTGATTGTCTTATGCAGGGAAACTAGAGAGGCTATGCCAGTATCCTCTGGAGTTTAGAACAGACAGGAGTGACTTAATTGAAACATGTAAGATTGTGATGGAACATGACCAGGTAGTTGTTGAAACGATATTTCCCCTTGTGAGAGAATCTACAACTAGGGGTTGCAGCTTAAAAATAAAGGGTCATCGATTTAAGACAGAGATGAGGAGACTTTTCTTTTTTCTCTCAGGGCATTGTGTATTTGGAATCCCCATCCTCAAAAGAGAGTGAATGTAGAATCTTCAAATATTTTTCAGGCAGAGGTAAAGAGTTTCTTGATGAACAAGGGGATGAAAGATTATCAGGGCTACGCACAAATGTGGAGTTGAGGTTAAAATCAGATCAACCATGATCTTATTGAATGGTGGGACAGGACTGAAAGGCTGAGTGGCCTACACTCATTCCTTGTTCATTTCAGGTCAGGCCTTAAATATCTCTTCTCCAGAGAAATAGCCTCTGTCTGTTTAATCTCCCCTAAACATACAACCTCCCAGTGCTGATGTCATTTTGGTCAATTTTTCGGCATTTTCCATTTTCTCACAACATGGTGACTGGAATCATTCACTAATACCACCTCTGGTTTCCAACTTTCTTCCTCTTGAAAAGAAGTCAGGGTTTTGCATTTATTTCAAAGGCCTGTTTAATCCACATCATTATTTTGAGCTGAGTCTCTGAACACCCAGACTGGAGCTGGAGGAGCACAGCAGGCCAGGCAGCATCAGGCAGCTCCCCCCGTCCCCAATTTCGTCAACTTTCCCGCTCCTTTGATGCTGCCTGGCCTGCTGTGTTCCTCCAGCTCCACACTGTGTTATCTCTGACTCCAGCATCTGCAGTTCTTACTATTTCTGGACACCCAGATTCATTTGTTCTATCTCACCAAGACACTTATGTTGCAGGGACGATGTAGTCACTTTGTTCTTACTACAAAAATGTAGTACCACATACTTAACTCCAAAGGAAGCGTACTGGCTAATGCCATAGTCATTGTACAGGGATTATTAATGAATCCTTGATTTTTGTTTCAGGCTCATCTCCAATCTGGTGTCATCTCAGTATTGATCTGACCTCAGTCATAAATCTATCTGTGGTATCTTATTGAAAGCCTTTGCAAAATCCAAAGTGCTTGACCATAAGAGAATAAATTTTTTGTCAGGGCCACAGATAGGTCCTGGGTCTACAGGAGGGGCAGTAGGACGTCAGCAGCCACCCTTCGGGGGGTGGCCTTTGAATTGCCTAACACTGGGCACCATTTCCAATCCAGAATGGCGGACTGACTCTTCAGGATACCGCCCAATCAGAGGGCCACCGAGAGAGGTGGCTATTTTGAGGAATAAGAGAGGGTGCTTCCATTTTGAGACACCCTGAAAGGAAGAGGCAGAGGTGTTTCTCTCTGCTCAGGCCAGGCAGGCAGCTCCCAGCAAACAGAGTGTTAAGCCCTTACGTGGAGGCCATGGGATTGGCCTGAGGCACTGGAGGCCCTTCCTCCCAGCCCCCCAACTTTCTGGACAGCTCCAATGACCCTCAGCCCTCCACTCCATCCTCCTTGCAGATGGTAGCCTCCCCACCAGGATGGAGTGGGCAAAAAGGCACTGAAGTGTTCAAACAACCATGATCATAATGAATGGTGGGGCAGGTTTGATGGGCTGAATGGCCTACTCCTGACTACTATGTTTCTGACCCAAGGTCTTTTCCCTAGGGTAGGGGATTCCAAAACTATGGGCATAGGTCTAAGGTGAGAGGGGAAAGATTCAAAGGGACCTGAGGGGCAACTTCTTCCACACAGAAGGTGGTGCGTGTATGGAACAAGAGGAAGTGGTGGATGGCTGATGCTATTACAACAGTTAAAAGGAATTTGGCTGGTCGTATGAATAGGACAGGTTTAGTGGGGTATGGGCCAAATGCTGGCAAATGGGACTAGATTTATATAGGATAACTGGTAGGTATGGTCAAGTTGGACCAAAGGGCCTGTTTCTGTGCTATACATCTCTATGACCCTATGTTCCTAAATTGTAAGTCTGAACCCAGACTTCAACCAGCAGTAGTCGTGTTTAGTGTCTATCTGCATACCTACAGCACTTCTTGAAGATTTGAGTTGAGCAATTTTGAGTTCAAGTATCTCATACATTTGCCACTCAATCAGTAGGGTTAATGGCAGGAGTCTTCTCCCTGGGGGGGTGGAGTTCAAGACCTGGGGCGTATTTCTAAGGTGAGTGGTTTGTACAGAGAGTGGTTTGTGTGTGGAATGAACTTCCAGAAGAAGTGATGGATGCGGGTACAGTTAACAACATTTAAAAGACACTCAGCTAAGTTTATGAATAGGAAATATTTGGAGGAATGTGAGCCAAGCTCAGGCAGATGGGACCAGTTTAGTTTGGGATTATGGTCAGCATGGACTGGTTGGACTGAAGGGTCTGTTTCTGTGCTGTATGACTCTGTGGCTATAAACTAATCCGTACATGATAAAGGCACACACAGCTCAGTGACTTTGTGATCTCTTAATTTTGGTTGATTTTTCATCTTAAAAAGCTATCAGTTGCTGCATGCCATCCTTTTGACACATCCCTTTCTTGGTATTCACTTGGCCAAAGAGCGACTGGATCAAGAGGAATCTCATTCAGTTAAATTAACAATCACAATCCACGGACATCAGCTACAAAAGGTAAGCAAAAGAAGCCTCAGTCCCATTTTGAACAGTACCCCTTCCTACAAGGACAAACCCAGCAACGGAGTCATGCTTAACTGAAGATTTTACATTCCATCGAATGCTCTTTGTTAGTTTCCCGCAGTGTTGTCTGGCTTTCAATTCGTAGTTAGCAATACTCATGTACATTCTGAAGCTTATTTTGGTGAAGAGTGTAGAAACAGCTGGCAGAATGTGACTCCAGGAGTATCAACAAAAGAATATTTTTCAAGTTTTCCAATCACGAACAAATTCGACTGAAACAAATCTGCAGTTTAAGATCTTGCCAGATTTAGTTTACAAGACCAAAGTCTGATTTCTCTGAATTTTACTTGCAAATTGGACAATTTATTTGCAAACACAGGTCAAGATGATCTGAGATAAGGGAAATTTCTGCCGTTTGTAATGATGTGCTGTGGTTCCCGGTCAAGTACTTGGAGTTTTTAGATCATTGACCTGAAAGCAGCATTTAAACCAGCTAACGTGGCCCATGATTATCAGAGATACCTGAAAGACCAGGGTGTGCAGACTGTCCAAGTTCCTGATGTGGGAACCTGTGAAAGACTAAATAAAAACCAAAAGCACTGAAGATGTTGTAAACCAGGAACAAAAACAGAAGTTGCTGGAAAAGCTCAGCAGGTCTGGCAGCATCTGTGAAGAAAAAAATCAGAGTTAACATTTCGGATCCCTTCCTTAGAACTGATGGTATCTAGGAAAACATTGGTTTATATGCAGAATATAGGAAGGGGGAGGGGATAAGGAGTAAATGATAGGTGGGGATAGAGCCCAAAGAAAGAGAAGAGCAGTTGGATTGACAAAGGAGTTGATAATGATCTGGCTATAAGGGTGAATAGCTGTTAATGAGGACTGTTAGTGACTAACAGTAGGTAGAGTGTAATGGCAGGCTATGTGGTAACAAGGCCTGGTGTGTGGGGTGAGGTGCTGGGACATGGGAGAGTTTAGGCCATAAAATTATTGAGCTCAATATTGAGACTGGAGGGCTGCAGGGTCCCCAGGTGGAAAATGAGGTGTTGTTCTTCCAGCTTATACTGAGCTTCGCTGCAACACTACAGCAAGCTTGAGACAGACGTTAGCCAGGGAGCAGGGTGGTGTGTTAAATTGGCAGGCAGAATGCAGACGTTCTGCGAAGCGGTCACCCAGTCTACGCTTCGTTTCCCCAGTGTAGAGGAGACCCATTGTGAGCAGCGAATGCAGTAGACTGGATTGAGTGAAGTGCAGGTAAAGTCCTCCTTCACCTAGAAGGTGTGTTTGGGCCCTTGGATACTGAGGACGGAGGAGGTAAAGAGGCAGGTGTTACACCTTTGCCAGTCGCAGGGGAAGGTGCTGTAGGGCTGTGATGGGGTGCTGCCAGTGACGGTTGTTGACAGGACCCTCAACCACGTCCGACCCATCTCCCGCACTTGCGCCTCAAACCCTCTCTTCCCTCCTGCAAGGGTTCCCCTTGTCCTTACCTACCATCCCACCAGCATCCACATCCAGAATATCATCAGAAGCCATTTCCACACCGCCAGTGAGATGCCACTGAACACACATTCCCTTCCCCTCCCTTGACGGCCTTCCGCAGGGACCATTCCCTCCAGGACACCCTGGTCCACTCTTCGGTTAGTCACTAACAGTCCTCATTAACATCACCCTCGTAGCCAGATTGTTATCAACTGCTTTGCCTATCCAACAACTCTTTTCTCTCTTTGGGCTCTATCCCCAACTATCGTTTACTCCCTAACCCCCTGCCCCACCTTATCTTCTGTATATAAATCGACATTTTCCTAGCTACCATCAGTCCTGAGGAAGGGTCCCCAGATCTGAAACATTAACTCTGATTTTTTTCTTCACATATGCTGCCAGACCTTCTGAGATTCTCCGGTAACTTCTGTTTTTGAACATATGACAGACTTTTGATTATCCCCTCATCAATGTTCACCAGGTCAGCTCTACAAACGCCAGCTCCTTGATGTTCAGGTTATGTTAATTTATTGTTAAACTGAGGAACTGCCTTCCTGCCTCCCATGGTTATAGATGCACCTCGATGCCTGTAGAGAGGGAGCACATAGTGTCGGATTGTACTCAAAGATTTGCAATGGGCATGCAAGGGCTGGAGTGCGTCAACAGAATTTTAATTGAAAAACTTCCTTTTGAAGTTTTGATTTCTGTTTTGGTTCCCGTTTAAAGGGATGTCAACTGTTAGTTTGTGTCGTTGCTTTTAAACATCAAAAATTACAAGCCGTTTAACATATAATCTCTCTTAGGAAAACGCCAGAAACTCTTATTAATGAAGTTTTCACAGGGCACTTAGAAAATTTGAATGCAACCAAGCAAAGTCAACATGATTTTGTGAGCGTGAAATCACAGTTAACAAACCTATTGGAATTCTTTGGTGAAGTAGCAATTTGGATCAAGGAAAACCAGGCAATGTACTTGGATTTCCAGAAGTAATTTGACAAGGTAGCACATCAAAAATTTCTATGCAAACTAAGAGCTTTTAGTGTGGAGGGGAATATTTTTGTATAGATAGGGGATGAATTGGTGTCTGGGAAGCAAAGGGTAGGCATAAATGTGTCATTTTTGTGTAGGCAAGCAAGAATGTTGTGAAGAGGTCATCAGGATGGACATGGGTAGTGTAGTGAGTCGGCAAGAAATTGGCAGATGGGAGTATAACGTGGGAAAATGGGCACTTGTCCACTGTGGCTGAAAGAACAGACAAGCGACACATTACTTAAGAGGGAAGGGATCATGGTGTCCTGGTACATGAATCACAAAGGATTGGTGGCCTAAATGCAGCAAGTAATTAGGAAGACAAATTATTGCCGTTAACATAAATTATTGTGAGGGGAATAGAATATAAAAGTAGGGATGTTTTACTATGATTGTATAGATCATGGTGATGGCACATCTGGAATACTGTGTACAGTTTCGTTCTCATTATTTTAGAAAGGACATAAACTCATTAGATACAGAAGGTCGATAAGGAAAAACCTATTTAACCTGTGAATGATGCATACTGGCCTGACTTGTTTTGTGTACTTCAGAACAGTGCTCCAGTTCAACTGGTACATTTATTTCCAAGTATTATTATTTTTCCCTCTGGGGGTTGACTCAGAGCAACACAGAGCAGATAGCACAGGGGAGGAATACAGAGAGTTATCACGGACCATCCATTCATTTCAGAAGGATAGAACTTTGATTAAACTTAGCTTTTTTTTTCTTTATTCATTCACGGGATGAGGGTGTCACTGACCAGGCAGCGTTTATTGCCCATCCCTAATTGCCCAGAGGGCACGTACACTGAAGGCTGGGGAGCTGAGAGAAATCATTCAAAAACACCTCAGGTTACACTTTAAAAGGTTGAACCGTTTCAATCAAAACATAAATCCTTCACAGCCAAATAGAATTGACTTTTCACAAATAAATCTGTTATTTATTCTTCAGATTTGAAGAAATGTTGCCGTCTTGGTTTTCAATCCCCATGGCTAACTATCCTGAAAACAGAGTGCACTGTGTTGGGAATGGGTCATGGAGTGTGGCGGGTAGTGTTCCTGCCTCTGAGCCACCAGCTCTGGATTTCAGTTCGCCCAGTACTTAGTGATCAAGGAGAATGTGTTCACCATGCGGCCAAACTGTTTTGAGTGGGAGCCCGTAAATCCTACCTTCTGGGCTTCAGTGTCTGAGCACCATATTGTGCAGGTGGGCAGACAATACCACATTGAACACCCTCTTCCAGCATCAGCAACATTGTGTTAGGTGCCCTTCTTATCAACAGTTAAAGAATAAAAGGTTGTCTGCAGCCGTTAGACCCTTTACATCTTGTGAGGTATGGGTTTCTCTTTTGTACAAAGCCCTGAACAACTGCTGACAAAATAGGTTTTCCCCTTTCTGTTCCAGAAGCTTCAGGTGGGTGGGGGAGTTTGTGCTGGACACTGTCACATTCACAAACACACCTGGGGCCTTATCTCTCTTGTATTCGCTCTGAGTCATTTGGGAAAGTTGGTGTAAACTTTTTGATCAAGTCTTTCACATTCCATACACTTGCTCTCCCCATTTAGAATTCACATTCCTCATCAAAACTTTTGATGGCTTTCTTTCTTTCTGTCCCGATCCCTCTGATCTTCTTCAATCTTCACCTTTCTCTCTCAGGCCCTTTCATTCTCTCACCGGATATTCCTGCTCCTCCTGCCCATCCCAATCACACTCCCATTCAGATCCCCATTCTCAGCCTCAACTTTACCCTTTATTCAGCTCCACTGCTCTTTCTCCTTCCTCAGTGTCATTGAGTCGTTGAGTCACAGAGTTGTACAGTACGGAAACAGACCGTTCAGTCCAACCTGTCCATGCCGACCAGATATCCTCAATTAATCTAGTCCCATCTGCCAGCATTTGGTCCATTTTCCTCTAAACTGTTCCTATTCATGTACCCGCCAAATGCCTTTTAAGTGTTGTAATTGTACCAGCCTCCACCACTTCCTCTGGCAGCTCATACCATACACACACATAATCAGTGAACCTGATTACCCCATTGTTTTTCCCACCCTTAATATTCAGCCTCACCCCTCTGCATCTGAGTTTACACTCCAGGATTGTTCTGGTGCCCTCAATATCCAGTGCCTTTGCTTTCCCAACTTCCCATTCTGCCTAGGCCACCATATCCCCATCTCCCACTTTTAAGTTGAGTCAGGTTTGTTTGCATCAGCCAGTTTGGGTGCTCCATTAGGCAGGCCAGTGGGTCCAGTCAGCCGTCAGCCCTAATACTGAAGGTTAGGGACAAAAAAACTCCAGATGCTGGAATCCAAGGTAAACAAACAGGACGCTGGAAGAACACAGCAAGCCAGGCAGCGCCTGGACAGAAGGAGCAGTCAATGTTTCAGGTGTAACCGAAGAAGGGTTTGTCTAATACTGAAGATATTTGCATTAAAAAAATGGCTTGTTTCTGTAGGAGCCAGTTGGAGGTTTGCACTCAGAAGAAGTAGTCTACCTCGTCAGGTTCACGCCTCCTGCATGTGGTCAAATTTTTGAACAGACATGTTTCTTGTTTCTCGATGGGACAACTGCTCCCATGAATATCATTCCAGTGGCTGAGCTATTTATGAACATTCATCACCTATGAGTAAACAAAACAGCTCCAAACCAGCAAACCCAATCCACTCGAAAGGTTCTGAGAACAGATAATGGACAAAACTTAAGAACTGGGAGGAGGATTGGCCACTCAGCTGCTTGAGCCTGCTGCACCATTCAATATGATGACGGCTGACCTGATTACTCCACATACTAGTCTACCCCACTCCCCGCAATAACAGATCAACTGCTGCTCTATCACCTCTCTCAAAATTCTCCAAAGTCTCTGCTTCCACCACCTTTTGAGGAAGAGTTCCGTAGATTAAAACTTCTCACCATTTCTGACTTCAGTGGGAAACTGCTGCTGTGTAATCAGTGACCCTACTAGTTCTACATTCTCCCCGAAGAGGAAACACAGTCTTCATGTCTACGTTGTCAAGACACTTCAGGATTTCATGTCTCAATTTAGTCACTTCCTATTCTGTTAGACTCTAACAGATACAAGGCTAGCCTATCCAATCTTTCCTCATAAGATGAACCACCTTCCAGGTATCAGTAGGGTAAACCTTCCTTGAACCACCTCCAATGCATTTACATTCTTCTTTGTATAAGCCACTAATTCTGTACACAGTTCTACAGATATGGTCTCTCTGTGCTTGGTGTAACTGAAGCATAACTGCCCTACTTGTTGTATTCAATTCCCTTTATGATAAATGATAACATTCTATTAGCTTTCCTAATTACTTGCTGTACCTGCACACTAGTCTTTTGTGATTCATGCACAAGAATACCCATACCTTCCTGTATCTCAGAGGTCTTTCACCATTTTGATAATATCCCTCTTTTTATCCTTCCCATCCCTTTCACAAAACCAAGTTAACTCTGCCCGGTTACCTTGAACTTTGCCAAGTGCCCTTTCTTTATTAATAGCTTCTAACGTTGTCCCCGTGTGTTTGTGTGTATTTCCTCGGGATGCTCTGGTTTCCTCCCACTGTCCAAAGATGTGCACTTTGTCCACTGTCCAAAGATGTTGGATTGCCATGCTAAATTGCCCACAGTGTGCAGGGAGGTGTAGGTAATGTGGACTAGCCATGGACAATGGAGGGTTTCAGGGATAGGGTGGGAGGGGGTTCTGGATATGATGCTCCTCAGAGGGTCAGTATGGACACAATGGGCCGAATGGCCTGCTTCCATACTGCAGGGATTCTATAATTCTATGACAGATGTTAGGCCAACTGGCCTGTAGATTACTGCTTTCTGTCGCACTCCTTTTTTTGAATAAAGAAGTTTCATTTGCTCACTTCTAATTGAATGAAACCTCCCCTGAATCTAGGGAATTTCAGAAAATCAGATCCAATGCATCAATTATCTCATGAGCCAAAGTTTTAGAGACCCTAGCATGAAGTCCATCAAGACCCATTGTCTTGTCAGGTAGCAGATCAATCAATTTCCTCATTACCACTTCCGCAGCGATGATGATTTTCCAGAGTTCCTCCCTCTCTTCCATTTCCTGATTTACAGCTATTTGAGCTGTTAGTTGTTTCCTGTATAGTGAAGACTGATGCAAATAACCTATTCAGTTAATCTGCTACCGTCTAATTTCTACTGTTAACTCTCCAGGTTTCCTTTCTATAAAACCAATGCTCATAGATGGATGATGACGGGATAGTGTAGGGGGATGGGCTTAGATTAGTTCACAGGTCGGCGCAACATCGAGGGCCGAAGGGCCTGTTCTGCGCTGTATTGTTCTATGTTCTATTTTGTTGATGCATTTCTTTCGTAAATATTTATAATAATTCTTACTATCTGTTTTTATACTTCTAGCTAGCTTTCTCTCATACTCCAACCTTTCCCTGCTTACTAAACTTTTCATGATTTTCACTGTTCCTAATATTCTGTCCAGTCTTTTGACCTGCCACAAATCATTTGCATGCTTTCTCTTTAAGTTTGATATTATCTTTATTTTTTCTACATTAACTATAGATGGCAAATCCTCCCCATTGGTTATTTTCTTTCCCATTGGAAGTATTTATTTTTTGTATTCTGAATTATTCCCTTAAATATCTGCCATGCATTTCTACTGACCTATTCCTTAGCTTGCTAGTCAGTTTACATCTGCTAGCTCTGCTTTTTGGCCATCCATGCCCTCATACTTGCTCTTATTTCAGTTTCAAATACTAACATTCACAGAGGCCTTCAACCCACTTGTTGGACCACTGATGCTGAGGGATTCTATTGTTACTTTGAGCAGGGAATAACATATTGGCAATGAAAAACAATTGAGAAATTTTAAGCTTGAACCTACCACCATCTGTAGATGGGACAGTGTTGTGGGGGAGGCATGAAGATTAATTTATTTGTAGAAAGGAAGAACTACAGATGTTGGAGTCAGAATCAATACAGTGTGGAGCTGTAGGAACACAGCAGGTAAGGCAGCATCAGAGGAGCAGGAGAGTCAACATTTCTGGCCCAGACCCTTGCATTATGAGGCTCCAATCTGCCACAGAAGTCCCTGCTGCCATTTTGATAGCATCATGTTGTGTGTTGTGTCTCTGTCCTGGTCTCGAGGGGCATGAGAGTTCATGATATTTAAGTCAAACTTCTACAGTGTAGAGGAATTCTCCCTAGTGGCCTGGTCAATATTTATCCCTGAATAAAAGAGTAGATTATCTTCTTTTTAATGATTTGCTATTTTAAATTGCTGTGAGTAGATTTGCTTTCATATTTCTTACATGAAACAGTTAATACGCTTCAGCTCTACAGCTCTTTAAGATTCAGTGTTTGTGAAAGACCAACATAAATGGAAGTCGTTCTTTCTTTTACATCTCACACAAACACGTATCTGACTGTTCTTCATAAAATTGATCGAAATTTTGACTGCACTGCAATATTTCACAAAGTTGGTAGCAAAAAATGCAATGGTTAAGTCTAACTGTTTCCAGATTGGTTCTTTTAATGGAACAACTTTAGTTCAGTAGCTTTTCTCAGGTAGATGTTTTCACTCATACAAAGTGTATACACGGTCTAGCGTGTATACTGAAACCTACTTTTTATGATGAAATCTATACAGTAGATGTTTATCTGTGCGTATATCTTCATTCCAGCTCTGGGGGAGGGTGTTGTCGTGATGCTTTAGGAACAAAATTAGATGCAATATCCCTCTGTGAATAATTATATACACATTGAGGATTTAATGAACAGGAACTAAACAGGTCATAGGATTAATAGTGCTCTCAAAAAAACTAGGCACTTGAACTGTCAAACATGAATAAAAAGCAAGAAATTATGGTGTCTATTATGGATGGCTGCTCCCCTCTACTATTCTCCACCTAGGGCAGTGGTTGCTGAGTCCTGAGGATATATCTTGGCAATTCTCTATCTCACAGCCTGGATTGTCAGTCATAGTTCCTGTCTTTTTGGTCCCACTCATGTGACTACCCTTGGCGAGCCTGTCCAGATTGATAATTCTTCACCTAAATTATTGAATTCACTTGTGCTTCTGGATTAGTGAGTGCTGCTGGTGGGAGAACATGGAGGTGGCCTGCAGAGGAATGTAAGGTATTGGGGTGAAGTGAGTGGCAGTGTTCAGGACTTGATAGCTATGGAAGGTGCATTCCTAACACGGTCAAGCAGGCTGATCATGAGCCTGTAAATCCTTCCCGAAACGCCAAAGGTAGGGCTAAAGCAAGACACTGCCCAGGTCAGCAAAGAACCTGGAAGAAGGCAGGAATCTTGCCAAGCATAACCCTGGACCAAGACACGGAAGACTGTGCTTACCAACTTCCTCTGAGAGTATGGTGCCTGGAGAGACTGTGTGCCCGGGAGATGGTGGAGTTGCACGGCAGAAATCAGCATAGCTTTGGGCATTCATTCTCAGGCTTATATCCCTCTGCAGAGTCAAAAAGAATCGATGCAAAGTTATTTCCTCCATTCCTTTCTCTAGTTTCCACACAGAAAGCAAACTATAGGGCAAACGATATTGCAATATACTCAGAGTGTGACTGATGGTGCTCCAATGTTTCCATCCCTCATTTCCTGAGATGAGTTGGCACCCAGGGTTTATACATGCATGCCATAAGTGGGAGAGGAAGTTGGAGGGGTCCAGTTTTTTTTAAAGCTTGTTCATGGGATGTGGGCATCACTGACTGGGTCAGCATTTATTGCCCATCCCTCATACCCAGAGGGCAGTTAGGAGTCACCCACATTGCTATAGGTCTGGAATCTCATGTCAAGATCAGACCAGGTAACGTTGGCAGATTCCCTTCTCTAAAGGATATTAGTGAACCCAGTAAGTTTTTATACAATTGATCGTAGTTACATTAGTTACCTAGTTAATTATTGAGGTGAGGAGGGGGGACAGGGTCAGTCAGCTCACTTGGCTGGACAGTTGGTTTGCAATGCAGAGCAACATCATCAGCACGGGTCTTGTCTTCTCAACTTCTCCCCTCACCTGAGGTGTGGTGACCCTCAGGTTAAACTACAATCAATCAGTCTAATGAGAGAGCAGCCCTATTGGTCGTTTGGGATTATGGTGACTTTACCTTAGGTAATTACAGTAGTTGCCAGCTTTTTTAATTCCAGATGCATCATGGGTCATGTTGGAATTCAAACCCTGCAGAACTGACCAATCCCCCTCCACCCGCATCCGCTTAGCCGAACTCGTCCTCACCCTCAACAACTTCTCTTTCAATTCCTCCCACTTCCTACAGACAAAGGGGGTGGCCATGGGTACCCGCATGGGCCCAAGCTATGCCTGCCTCTTTGTAGGTTACGTGGAACAATCCCACTTACATACCTACACTGGCCCCAAACCCCACCTCTTCCTCCGTTACATTGATGACTGTATTGGCGCCACCTCGTGCTCCCACGAGGAGCTCGAACAGTTCATCCACTTCACCAACACCTTCCACCCCAACCTGAAGTTCACCTGGACCATCTCCAACACTTCTCTCTCCTTCCTGGACCTCTCTGTCTCCATCTCGGGTAACCATCTAGAAACCGATGTCAATTTCAAGCCCACTGACTCCCGCAGCTACCTGGAATACACCTCCTCCCACCCACCTTCCTGCAAAAACGCCATCCCCTATTCCCAATTCCTTCGCCTTCGCCGCATCTGCTCCCAGGATGAGGCATTCCACTCCCGTACATCTCAGATGTCCTCATTCTTCAAGGACCGCGACTTCCCCCCCAACAGTGGTCGAGAACGCCCTCGACCGTGTCTCCCGCATTTCCCGCAACTCATCCCTCACACTCCGTCCCCGCAATAATAACCAAAAAAGAATCCCCCTCGTCCTCACATACCACCCCACCAACCTCCGGATCCAATGCATCATCCTCCGACACTTCTGCCATCTGCAATCTGACCCCACCACCAAAGACATTTTTCCCTCCCCACCCTTATCTGCTTTCCGGAGGGACCACTCCCTCCATGACTCCCTTGTCCGCTCCACACTCCCCTCCAGCCCCACCACACCCGGCACTTTTCCCTGCAACCGCAGGAAGTGCTACACCTGCCCCCACACCTCCTCCCTCACCCCAATCCCAGGCCCCAAGAAGACTTTCCACATCAGGCAGATGTTCACCTGCACATCTGCCAATGTGGTATACTGCATCCGCTGTACACGTTGTGGCCTCCTCTACATCGGGGAAACCAAGCGGAGGCTTGGGGACCGCTTTGCAGAACACCTGCGCTCAGTTTGCAACAAACAACTGCACCTCCCAGTCGCGAACCATTTCAACTCCCCCTCCCATTCCTCAGGCGACATGTCTATCCTGGGTCTTCTGCAATGCCACAACGATGCCACCCGAAGGCTGCAGGAACAGCAAATCATATTCAGCCTGGGAACACTGCAGCCCAATGGTATCAATGTGGATTTCACAAGCTTCAAAATCTCCCTTCCCCCAACCGCATCCCAAAACCAGCCCAGCTCGTCCCCACCTCCCTAACCTGTCCTTCCTCTCACCTACCCCTCCTCCCACCTCAAGCCCCATCCCCATCTCCTATCTACTAACCTCATCCCGCCCCCTTGACCTGTCCGTCCTCCCTGGACTGACCTATCTACTCCCTACCCCCCCACCTACACTTTACTGGCTCCATCCCCGCCTCTTTGACTTGTCTGCCTCGTCTCCACCTATCCTCTCCTCTATCCATCTTCTATCCACCTCCCCCTCTCTCCCTATTTATTTCAGAACCCTCTTCCCCACCCCCCGTTTCTGATGAAGGGTTTAGGCCCGAAACGTCAAGATTTCCTGCTCCTATGATGCTGCTTGGCCTGCTGTGTTCATCCAGCTCCACACCTTGTTATCTCGGATTCTCCAGCATCTGCAGTTCCTATTATCCCACATCCTAAAAACATTACCTTGGGATTCTGCATTACTAGTCCAGAGGTATTACTATTACATGACCACCTCCCCCTTCATGTCTGTTTCACAGGCACAGCCTGGAAGGTAGTGCTTGAAAATATATGATTATGCAGCGTATACCTGTCTCTGATTTCATTAGCGCTGACACCATAACACCAACCATTACCATTGAAGCCCTTTATATAACAGGATGTTCGAATGATCTTGGAGGTTGCCACTTTCTTCCAGATTGTTCTTGCAGCTCATAGGTTTTCTTCTAATTACACATTACATTCCTCATCACATTTAAGAGATGTTGCCACTCACTGTTTGTAAAATTAGCTGCTCTTTCATACCTAGTTCAGGAACATGGACACAACTTTTCAGTGCATCCTGTCTTTTTAATCATCCTCCCTTTACTTTTCTCAGGCCCTCCAAGGATTCTGACTATGTCCAGCTCAGCTTTACCCAAAAAATGAAGCCAGAGGGATCGAACACACCCCAATTCTATGGACTCCCCAAGGTACACTAACCGGGGTCCCCCTCAGACCCATTGTCTCACTACCAGGCACACCAATATCAGGACTGATTGCAGAAGCAGTAATACAAAGGTTAGAACTGACAGTGCTACCCACTATACAACCCAGCTCTGTGTCCGATATGTAGATGACACCTTCATGATTATTAAACTCACAAAACTAGAAGAAACTCACCGAAACATAAACAACATCCTTACCGGGATAAAATTCACAAAAGAAGAAGAGAACAATGACCGACTACCCTTCCTGGACATAATGGTAGAATGCAAACCAACAGGGAACTCCAGACTAGCGTATATAGAAATACCACATGTACGGACCAGATACTCAATTACACTAGCAACCACCCCAACGCCCACAAACAAAGCTGCATCAGAACGCTATTTAAACGAGCCACAACACATTGCAGCAACCCAGAACTATTCAAAGCAGAACAGGAGCAATTATAGAGAGTCTTCAAAAGGAATGGATACCCGAAAAGCACAATCTGCTGTTCCGCCGAGACAGACCACAACACGACCAGATTCACTAATCACCCTACCGTACATTGAGGACATTTCAGAGATGACCACAAGACAACTCAGACCCCTAGGTATCAGGGTAGCCCACAAACCAACAACCACCCTGCGACAGCTACTAACCAACGTAAAGGATCCCATACCCACAGTCAGCAAAACCAGTGTAATATAGGAAATACCATGCAAGGACTGTGAGAAACAATACATAGGCCAAACCGGGAGAAAACTGACAATACGAATACATGAACACCAACTGGCCACTAAGAGACACAACCAATTCTCACTGCACACGGACCAAAAGGGACATGAATGCGACTGGGATAACACATCCATAATTGCACAAGCCAGACAGAGACATGCCAGGGAATTCCTGGAGGCCTGGTATTCCAAATCAACAAACACATTGAATTATACCCTGTGTACAAATCACTGACAAACACCCCAGCAAACCAAGGTAAATGAATAACAAGTGGACAGAACACCGATGCTTCACCGGAGGCCCACTGACGATGTACCTAGCAGGGTGACAAAATATTTGTGACCAAATCCACCGGCTTGGCCAGCACGTCTACAACTTCATCCACAACCTGAGCTACAAATCTTCTCAAAAACTTCAGCTTTACCCAAATTATCCAAAATTTCCTGAGTGATCAGCTTTCTTGACAACACCCAACCATTGCCCCTCTGTATTCTGTGGCTCAGAAATAACGCCATTAAATTAAATATTAGGTTCGACCATTCACCCGTATAGCTTTTAGTTACAATTAAACATTGGATGATTATTTGGATAGAAATGGATATGGGGAATAGGCAGGAGGTTGGCACTAGGGAATAAAATCAGTACAGACCCAAGGGACTGAATGACCTCCTCCTGCTCCATAATAATTCCGTGATGAAGACAACAGATCACTTATATATTTCTGATTAAAATATTCTCTTCTTGAACTTTTAATCCAAAAAGCAAGCTCCCATTCTGCGTCAGCTTTGTTTAATGGGGGCTGCAGCTCTTACTGGTCAATTAACAAAGCAAATAAGCTCTTATCTGTACTCCTTCGCCACAATTTTATTATTCAACTTAAACATAATTAAGTCTTCTACCACTGGCAGCTGGCACCTGTTTTTGTTTGTATAACCTATGCTTTATAACTCATGGTGCATTTATATTGCCAATTTGTGACTTCAGTGTCAAAAGTCAAATGGGTATTGTAAACAGACTGGGGTTGCTGACTCATGAGGATCTAGTTTTAGCCAGCACCTTCAGAGATAGCTCCAACATCAATGACATTAACATCAGGGGCTATTTCATCTGGTTACTGGCACATTGAACAGCCTTGCGCATTGATATAGGTCAATAAAGGATTTCTCAGGTTCACTTCCAGAGAACAGTCATATTGGACCTGAAACATGAGCTCTGTTTTTCTCTCTCTCTCTGCAGATACTGCCAGACCTGCTTTATTTCTCAAGCACTTTTGACTTTACTTGCAGGTTTACAGCATCTGCACTATTTTCTTTTTCATTTTAAAGAATTTCACAGCTTCGAAACTCGAGGAAGTATAACTTTATGTAATCTTCTTTAGAATACAACTGCATTGCCACAGGGAACGTTGACACATCTTACATCAACTCAGGGACATTTTTTGAAGAGAAAATCTCCCGTATTGAGATAAACATTCCTAGACAGCTACACACCAACTAGAAACACGTCATGAATGAAGTTAAGAGTTCTGCAGTGAGTAATTCAATTCCTAAGTCCCCAGAGCCTCTCCACCATCTACAAGGCACAAGTTAAGAGTGTAATGAACACTTCCCAGTTGCCTGGATGGGTGCCACTCCAACAACATTCAAGAAACCTGATACCAGAAACCAAATAAATTGCCACTCCTTCCACCATCTTCATCATTCAGTCCCTTTATTACAGACAGACAGTAGCATCAACATGTACAATCTGCAAGATCCAAGGATCCTTCGACATCACCTTCCAAACCCACAACCATTATCATTTAGAAGGACAAGGACAGAAGGTACATGGAAACACTGCCACCTGCAAGTTTCCGTCCAAGTCACTCACCATCCTGACTTGAAATTATATCATCGTTCCTTCAGTGTTGCTGGGTCAAAGTCTCAAAGCTTTCTTCTTAACAGTGTTGTGGGTGACCTTACACCCCCAAAGGACTGCAGCAGTTTAAGAAGGCAGCTCACCACCACCTTCTCCAGGGTAAATAGGGATAGGCAGTAAATGCTGATCTAGTAAGGAGTGCTCACATCCCATGAACAATAAAAAAAGCTTCCTTTGAAACTTCCTACCCAAATAAATTAGCTGCATCTCTAAATCCAATGTGACCATCAATGAAATACTTAGCAGACAGCTTCAATATTTCCCAAATGAAACTAGAGATTCAGTCATGTGGCTATGGTTAGATCTCGATTATATATGCATGAAACTAGCAATATAACAAGAAATTGGATCCCAGCTTGATCCCCAAACCAAACTGTGTTGGACACCTAACAGGAGACCATCTGACACTGGTTTAGGTTTATGCTAGCTGTAGTATAACTCCAGCTTGGCATAAAGCCACAGTTGGAAACTGATCAAAGTTGAATCTCTTTCTAACATTGAGAATCAGTTACCCAGTAGTGAAGCTCTGCAAAAACATCTCAATCTATAAGAACTGCAGGGATACACAATTAATATTGGAACTTAAATCTGTTGCCCAAATATTGCACTTCAAAGATTGACCTGTGTTCTGTGATGTTTGAATAATCACATTTCAAATTATAAAAACTTTATCTTGTTTAATTTTGCAGGCTGCTTATAATGGAGGATACTGCTTAGACTGCAGCAGCCCAGGTCAGACTGGTTCTCTCTCACTTTACATGATTATCCAGGTATTGCTGCGAAAATGATCCCTGTTGAAGAACCCCACATTAATTTAGTTCCTAGCTCTAATATATAGCTATATATACACAAATATATTTAATGAAGCTATATCTCAGAGGTTGATGTCCTATCATGCAATCAAATGTATAATTACTTTTTGGACTAAGCATTCAGGAAGACAGCTCAGTTGAGAAGCAGAAGCTGGGAGATCTGCTTAAGGTCACATTGTCTTGTATAGTTCTAGATTTGTGGACTCTGGTTAGATACATTCTGGACAGTTTTACTCTTGACATCTTGCCATCGGCTGTCTCACCCCCATAATGAGATGAGGAGGAATTTCTTCAGCAAGAGGATGGTAAATCTGTGGAACTCATTACTACAGAAGGCTACAGAGGCTAATTCATTGAGTATCTGTAAGACAGAGACAGATAGTTTCTTGATTAGTATAGGGATCAAGGTTCACAGGGAGAAGACAGGAGAGCAGGGAGGCAATGGCCTAGTGGTATGATGGCTGGACTGTTAATGCAGAGACCCAGATAATGTTCTGGAAACCTGGGTTCAATTCCCACCACTACAGTTAGTGGAATTTGAATTCAATTAAAAATATCTGGAATTAAGAATCAAATGATGAACATGAATCAATTGTCAGGGGAAAAAAAAAACTCCAACCTGGTCCTTTAGGGAAGGAAACTGCCATCCTTACCTGGTCTGGCCTACATGTGACTCCAGACCCACAGCAATGTGGTTGACTCTGAACTGCCCTCTGGGCAATTAGGGATGAGCAATAAATGCTGCTTAGCCAGCAATACCCTCATCCCATTAATAAATAAAAAAATTGTTGAGTGGTGTGATGGGCTGAATGGCCCAATTCTGCTTCTGTATCTTGCTTATTCCCATTAGTATTTGCCAAACACATGCATTCTCAAGACACATCAACCGCCAATGCCAAGTGAAAAGAGAACAGATTCTTCACAACTCAATTTCACAATTCTTGACGTCCCATATTTTGAAAAACTAACAAAGTTAACACTTCACAGAAAATGAAAAAAGAAGTCCCATTTTTAATATTTTTGTGATTTTTCTCCATGCTTTCCGTCACCAGTGTCCTGGGAATTAAAGATTAATTCCTGGAGACTCCAGGACAAGTTAGGAACACAGTTGCAGAAGTAGACCAACCAGAGCACCAAACCTACTCCATCATTTTAGGACAAAAACAAAGTTGTTGGAAAAGCTCAGCAGGTCTGGCAGGTCACTGGACCCAAAATGTTAACTCTGACTTTTTTCCTCCACAGATGCTGCTAGACCTGCTGAGCTTTTCCAGCAACTTCTGTTTTTGTTCCTGATTTACAGCATCCGCAGTTCTTTTGGTTTTTATCCATCATTTTAGATCCTGGCTGATTGATCTACCTTATTGTCATTTTCTATTCTATTCCCATATCCCTTGATGTCATTCATATCTAGAAATCTATTGATCTCTGATTTCAACATACACAATGACTGAACTTCCACTGCCCTTTGTGGCAAACAATTCCAAAGATTTAGTTTGGGAACTCTGATTGAATCTTGTAAGAAATTTAACCTTGATTTTGGTAATTAAATATCAAATTAATTATTTTTATCAAATATTCTATTTGAACCTTTGAATCTGGACCGAGTAAGTAAACGTTTCTCTTATTTTCAGACTTTGAGGGAGGTATAATTTTCAAAAAGCATTTCACGAAAGATAATGTGAAGAATTCGCAGGTGCTTTTTTCCCCCATGAGTTTCCAATTATGTCCATTAAGTATAAAAATACGCTGTACAGACGTACAAAATTGACATGCAGGATTTAAACAGCTCGACTGTCAAACCTGTTCCAACACAGTAATAGCTAGAATTCCCTCCCTAAGGGAGTCAGCTACAGAACGTGGGTCAAGGAAACAGTTCACCTCTATCTTCTCAAGAAGAACTAGGGCCAGCCAGCAAAACCCATGTCCCACAAGTAAATAAAAAACATCCTCATAGTTAAACACATCCTCTCTTACATCTGGGAAGGGAAAGAGAAACTCCTCTCTGACACACCCAAAAGCGATGCAGATCACAAGAACCACTTATGAGTTAAGATGGCACTTATCATCCATGTGATGCTATTTCTGCCCCTGGCCATGTTCCCTTTTCTTACAAAGGGAAAGTGTCCTCACATGAAAATATGTGACTTTTAGCAAGCAGAAGTGAGCCATATTCTGAACCTGATTGATAATCTCACATTAGTTGTTGGTCTAATTCTTGATCCAGTCAGTCTCCATTAACAGGATGGTATTGTCAAGCTAAAAGTACATTCTGCCTACCACGAAGTTCACATCAGGTAGAGCATTGACCATACTAAGCTGCCATGTTTACAAAACTCAGAACATACTATCATAGCTGATGCTGGACATTATGGTAGGGCAGCATTTACTGAGCGAACAATCCATACAATACCGTCTGTTAACCGTACATTGTGACTCCCTTATCCTTGCTAAAAGCTACATATATTCACATGAAGGACCTAGTTCTCTGCTGAAAAAGGGAATTTCTTTTTTCAGTTGAACAAAAGCTTGGACAACACTGATCACTGGTACAGTCCATACATCTTGATCAGAGCTGATTTGTCCTTTTTTGAAAAAGGAGGAAAGACTGGTGGTAACTGTACCCTGATTCATTCTCCATGGTAGTGCCTTTATCAATCAGAGTCCATTTATCAACCAATCTGTACCCTGTTTCTCATGCAGTATAAACTGCTGTACCCTTTGAAAATTGGTGTTCTCGTGTCACTCTTAGAACATAGAACATAGAACATAGAACAATACAGCGCAGAACAGGCCCTTCGGCCCTCGATGTTGTGCCGACCTGTGAACTAATCTAAGCCCATCCCCCTACACTATCCCATCATCATCCACATGCTTATCCAAGGACTGTTTAAATGCCCCTAATGTGGCTGAGTTAACTACATTGGCAGGCAGGGCATTCCATGCCCTTACCACTCTCTGAGTAAAGAACCTGCCTCTGACATCTGTCTTAAATCTATCACCCCTCAATTTGCAGCTATGCCCCCTCGTACTAGCCGACGTCATCATCCTGGGAAAAAGACTCTCACTGTCCACCCTATCTAATCCTCTGATCATTTTGTATGTCTCTATTAAATCCCCTCTTAGCCTTCTTCTCTCCAATGAGAACAGACCCAAGTCCCTCAGCCTTTCCTCATAAGACCTTCGCTCCAGACCAGGCAACATCCTGGTAAATCTCCTCTGCACCTTTTCCAATGCTTCCACATCCTTCCTGTAATGGGGCGACCAGAACTGTAAGCAATATTCCAAGTGAGGCCGCACTAGCGGATCTTATGATCCCCTTTTTCGACAACTGATGCCAAGTTAATAATCCTATAGTTTCAAGGTTATGATCCATCCCAGCTTTTGAAAATAAGAACTACACAAGCTAATTTCCAGTGTAAGGAACTTTTTCTTAATGTATTGAACTATTAAAGTTATGGCTGAGGAGCAAAAGAGGACACAACTCAATTCTTTCATTGGTTTTGGATTGTTATTAGCCTGTTGTGGAGTCCTAACAATTTGGATGCTTGCTAATCTGTGATATTGAAATTAATTTTAATCTTATTAATGATGAGTACCTCTCATCTCACACATAAACCTTCACTACAGAACTGAAGATTTATAAAATGATAAGAAATAGGAACAGGAGTAGGACCCTTAAGCCTGCTCTGCCATTCAATAGGATCATGACTGATCTGACATTCCTCACATCCACCTTCCTGCATTTTCCCCGTAAACCTTGATTCTCTTATTGATCAAGAAACTGTCTATTTGAGCCTCAAAAAAAAGGAAAAGGAGCCAGCTCCCTCTGATGAGGAGTTCCAAAGACTCTCAATCTCCTGAGAGAAGAAATTCCTTTTCATCTCCATCTTAAATTGGCGCCCTTTTATTCCAAGACTATGCCCTCTGAAAGAAAACATCATCTCAGCATTTATCCTGTCAAGCCCCTTTAGAATCCTGTATAGTTCAATGAGATCTTCCAAATGCCAGTGCGCAGAGTCCCAACCTGTTTAGCCTTTACTCATAAGACAATCCCTCCATACTAAAGATCATCCTAGTGAACCTTCTCCCAACCGCTTACAATGGAACAATATCTTTCCTTATATAATGGGACCAAAACTGCTCACAGTACTCCAGATGTGGTCTCACCAGCACCTTGTATAGTTGTAGTAAGACTTCCCTACTCCTATACTCCAATCCCCTTGAAGCAAGATCCAATATTGCATTAGCCTTCCCAATTCTCTGTTGCATCTGTGTGCTAACTTTCTATGTTTCATGCTAAAGTCCCTCTAAGCCAATTTGTACAGCAGATTTCTGCAGGGTTTTTTTCTCCATTCTATTCTATTATATTCTAAAAACTGGTATTCTGTTCTTTTGTCCTCCCTTCCAAAATGAAAAACTCCACACTTTCCTACAATATATTCCATTTACTAACAATCCATGGTTACGGGGAAAAGACAGAAAGTGAAGCTGAAGGTTATCAAATCATCCATGATCTCATTGAATGACAAGAGCAGACTCCATGGGCTCCAATGGCCCGCTTGCGTTCTTACCTCTCATGGTCTTTAAATCATGGCTGACCTGTTTGTTTCCAGTAGTCATATAACCTCTCCGTTGGCCATAACCTTTGATTTCCTTGCCTATGAGAATCAATCAAGCCCTGTCTTAAAAATATTAGACATCCACTTGCATGTCGTTTGCGAATTCTCAAAGCCCACGGAAAGAGGTAAGGTCATGGGGGTAAGGTTTGGAAGAATGGCAAATGTGAAATGTGAATTTTGTGTGCAGAGTTAATAACATACGAATTAGCGAAGTGTAAACGCCGGAGGAATTGTCAGTCCGTGACTTGACTTCTGTTCAACCCTCCCTGGGTGAAATTACCACGTGAAATTCCAAGGATTCGGCCAGAATTGGAAAAAGACGTGTTTACCCGCTGAAATTCACTTCCTGATGAGGGGTAACTTGCAATGTTAATTCTTTGCAGGGAGCTGAAGTACCAGGAACAGTGAGAAGCTACACATTTAAAAACATAATTGACGTGTTGGAAGTATAATATATATATGTAAATACCTTTTGTGGCCATCTTGAAGGGGGAGGTGAATGGCAACTGAATATTTGGTTTTGATGTTGGGGCATCTGAAGTACTCTTCGTTCGCTTTTATTTAATACACTTCGCTGACAGAAGAAAAGGCATTTCAGAGCGAAATGCTCACTGTTTGAATAACTTGTAGGGACATTAACATCGAGCAGTTTTCCCTCGCGATGTTATGACACAATACAATGTGGTTGGCGTTACTCGTTCGCGGACCCCGTATAGCTGTCATAGTTACTAGGAAACAGCAGGTTGTACAAATTAATGATAATATAATTTAACTATGTAATTAAATATTTGGAGGCAAATAGAAGTTTAACATCGAAACGCCGTTTCGTTCTTTAATCGTTCCTGTTGATGTTACTCTAGCGTCTTTCTGATAACCCGTTTGTAACTTTTTAAATGTTTAAAATCTCCTCGAGTTATTCCGTATTCAACCTATACAAGTTACACTTTTAAAGTAATATTCTTCTTTCTCTCTCACTTTGTAAAATCCCATATAAGTAGTTTACCTGGTTTCCAACGCCATTTCGCTCCAAACTTTTCTCTCCAGTCTCTGTTTAGTAACCACTGGTTATGATGATGTTAACTTTCACCCGTCCATGGTCTATATCGTAATGAAATCAAAATACTGCGAAAGCTGGACATTTGAAATAAAAACTTGTCAATTCTGAAGAAGTCTTACTAGACTTGAAACGGTAACTCTGTTATTCTCTCCACAGATACTCCGGACATGCAGAGTTTCTTCAGCAATTTCTGATTTATACTGTGCCTTATGCCCCATTCCTTGTTGGTTTCTAAGTTCGAAGATTTAGTTAATATTTTCCCATTCTTTGAGAATCTCTGCGCTGCCAAATATTCCAGGCTGACACGCAGCACAAATCCTTTATATGTGCAGTCAAAGTGAATGCTATATCTGCAACTGAAACAGAAATGAATAGCTGAAATCATGCCTTTGAGTGGGGAGGTAGCCGACCTCGACGTTCCTAGCGTGGAAAGGCAACATTTCAGCCCAGAAAATAGGCTTCAGCTTTTGAAAGAAATATTTGACAACAAAAATGTGCTTAAAACAAAACATTATCTTATGGAAAGCAGGTGTACGTCTGTTCTTGATAACAATATTTTCTGGTTTTGTCTATTATTGACCGATACTTTACATTTATCACAACACTAACGCAGCCAGTAACTGGGATCAGTAACATCCCCAAGCTCCAGATGTGGTTGACAAACATTTTCATTTAGAAGAGTTAGTGCTTATATTGGGGTTGTCTTGGGAAATGCGATTTAGCGCAACCTATTTGAGATTTTAACGGTTTCATTAACAGTGAATTTGATTTTATTGACACATCTTTGTAAATTCCTGGATGCGCTCCGCTTTGTTAATAGACTAGTGAAGGATTGTATCTATGCATTAAAGGATTGAATTTCAGCACTATTGCTTGGAGTTAAGTGCTTTAGACCCGCTTTTTAACCAAACAGGGAAGTTATCTTTCCAGATCTTACGGGTGTTTGCACTTAATGGTTGGAACAGCAAGCTAATAGTTTTCCCCGGTCGAACGTCAGAGTTATTCTTCCTAGCATCAACCGAATATTCCTGAATAATCTCGAGGAGTGCACTGGTTCTTTAAACATGACCACAGTTTAATTTACTGTACGTTTTACCGTAAGAAAAAACGTCTGGCTAAAGATGGTCAAACTGTATCAATGTTGTCAAATAAAATGGATCTTAATTTTAAAAAAATCGGATAAATCGTATGAGTGAATGGGGGAAAACGTACAGATGCCTGAAGTTAGAAATGAATTAAACGATGGTCGTCTTTGGAAAATAAAGCAAACCTGGAATTTTAATCTACCACGTGCACTTACTTAGACAAGATAAAATGGGAAGGTCTTTTCTGTTTGATCCCTTGTGCCTCATGACGGTCCACACATTATTTTACTCGTCAAGAATGGCGAGTTACAAGGTATGAAATCGCCTTGAAATTAGCGATTCTAGAATTACAATCACACGTCATTCTGATAAGAAGGGTAACATTAAAGATTACTTCTAAAGGACTTTCGAACAGGATTGAAACTCCTGCAGAACTGAGTTTACTTTCTCGAAGCACTATTAAATCGTTATGATTTGGAATGCTCGGTCGTAACTCTCAAAAGAATTAATTCTTAAAACGAAAAGTTCACAAGCTGAGTAGGAAGGAAGATGGTGAAGGGAGGCTCGGGGGTGCCCTTCCAAAACGCCAGTAGTGATAGCGTGAGTTGAATGGGCTGCGACCGTGCTTTATGATGTCCATGTAGTAGCTACCCAACATTTCACTTTTTTTATTCACGGGATGAGGGTGTCGCTGGTTGGACCAGTATTTATTACCCATCCATAATGGCCCGGAGGGCAGTTCAGAGGATATGGCGTCATATGTAGGCCAGACTAGCTAATGATGGCAGTTTTCTTCCCCAAAAGTGAACAAGATGGGTTTTCCCCCGATAACGGATTCATGGCCATCATTAGACTCTTAATTCCGAGCATTTAGTGAATTTACTGTGGTGGAATTCGAACACGGGGTCTGGACTACCTGGGTCTCTGGATTAACACTCCAGCGATAATACCAATAAGATATTGCATCCTCTCCTCTGTTAGTATCAATAGTTTAGTGTCAAAAATAAAGTTCCTTGCCATGATACACTTTTAATGAGCAGATCAATGCCTTTTGTAAATGCATTAAAGAAACTTGTCCATGGCAATACAATGAGTAGGAATGTAAGAATTCCAGTACGATGCACAGGGAGATTGCAACGGGATTGCAGCATGAGGAGACGCTGCGCAAAGCTCAGCCAATGGATGGCGCAGGGAGATGCGCATGCGTGGGCCCTGGCCGGCCCTATAAAAGAGCGGGAACGGGCGCGAAAGGCAGTTAAACGTTGGAAGTGGTTGGGTATTGTGTGCGATAAAAACGCAGACTAATCGTTATCAATATAGTGTTAGTAATAGTGGTACTGAGGGAGATCGGAACGCTCTGTCCGGCGGTAGAAAGTCGCGTCCGTGCGAGTAGCAGGGACCAGAGGCGGTTGCCAAGTGCGACACCAGGCTCCCGCGCCATCTTGCAGCGGCCGGCCCCGAGAGTCACGGGAGGGAAAAGGAGACGATGGACAGAGACTTCAACTCGAGCTTCGGCGGCGAGGCCGGGGCTGGGGCTCCCTGCAGCCGCTTCCACGTGCGGCTCGTGGATGAACCGCCCGAGTACGAGCCGCCCCCGTTGGCGGCGGGCGAAGACGGCGTGAGCCACATCCAACGCTTCGAGTTCGGCTTCCAGAACCGGGGGGATTCCCTCCGGGCCGACGGCCTCTATCACCCGTGCGACACCTTCAGCAGCTCTTACCTGAAAACGTTTGGCCACAACACCGCGGACAGGGTGCCCAGGATCGACTTCTACCGGAACACCGGCAGCCTCAGTGGTGCCAAGATCAACAGACCCAGTCTAGCCGATCTTCATGAAGATCTAAAGGGGGTGAGGGCAGGTTGTAGCATTGTACTGGTGGGTCTGTGTTTGCATCAAGGATAATTGATGGGATGCTGCTTGTAAGGGGGATGCTGTGTCCTTTGACCTCGGAGCCTCATGCATTCGTCTTGGTGGCACTTTGCTCTGGTTTCTCTCCAGCCTCTGAGTCACGAATTATTGGTTTTGTTTTCACATCCCACTCCTGAGAATCAAGTTCTGCACTGTCAGTGATGCTGTCTTTCAGGAATTTCATTTAGCCAAATCCCAGTTGCCAGGTGGTAAAGATCCCAGTATGCTATTTTTGAAGTGGAGTTCCATGACACTGTCCTGACCTTTACCAACATTGCCAAAAACAGCTCAACTAATTTTTTGTATGGGAGGTGGGAAAGCAGGTAACCAGATGAAATTAAGTTGGTGACCATAATGGCTTGATGTTCTATGGTGGGGGTGTGGTTTGGGTGAGAGCTGGCACTTGCTCTCTTTCTTCAGCGTAGAGATCAGTCCACCAGATGAGACACCACCCTTCTCAGCAGGCTTAATTACAAAGTCTGTTCATGGTCAGGTTTAGAATGGGTGTTGAAGGCAGAGAAATTGAGTTGACCAATGTCATGTTGATGGTTCTCAATGAACAGGGCAAGTGCAGGTGAAAGCCTGGATGGAGAGATGCATGTCGAGGGATAGTGTTGGAGGTGGTTGAAGGGGTTGTGTGGAAGAGAGGAATTTTTTTCAAAGAATTGGGTGCAGCATCAAAGGTGATGGAAGAAGAGTTCAGTATCATGATGTGTCTGACAGTCATTAATGTGTGGACATGGATTAAAATGGAAACCTTTGAGTATGGAACTGTCTATATTGGAGAGTAGAAGGTCAGAAGGGATTGTGAATATGTGACAGGAGGTGGGGTTAGAGGAGGGGAGGGAGATTTCAGAGGACCTTGGGTATCCGAGTTGTTACATTTTGTCTGCCTTGATGCTTGAAAGAAAAAGGAGTTTCTTGTTAGCACATTGCATGAGCCAGAGGATGAAATGGAACTGGGAAGCAGGACATCTGTGAGCCACTGAAGTGGCGCTGTTGGAGAGAGAGGTAGAGGGTGTGCATATGACGTATGGTACAGCATGCAGATCTAAGGATGTGGTGAGAACAGTTGCCTTTGGAACATTGAACATTGGATTCCTATGATCCAGGATGAAACTTGAGTTGGAATTAATGGTGGATGACGCAAAATTGGAATGGAAATCCTGCCAGGAGTAAAACCTCATGAGTATGCCTGGAAGAGATCTGGCAGTGAATGAATGAAATAAATAACCCAAACTGCAAATGCTGGAAAAGCTCAGCAGGTTTGGTGGCAGCATCTGAAGAGAAATCAGTGTTAATGCTTTGGGTCCAGTGACCCTCAAGCTAGAGTAGTTAAATTTTAGTTGGATTTGAGATTTTTTCAGAAGTAGATGATTAAGATCTTGATGAGCAAGAATGCATTTTTAATGGTCTCTGGTTATGTGTACTTCTGGCAACATGGTGTAATAGCTTTGATTTTATAATTCTTGTCTTTTTGGAAGTGTTTTGCTGCAACTCTTCAATCAGGTTTGTTTCTTTCAATTATGATGCTGGGTAATATGGAAAAGCTACCCTTATTCTCCCAACTGTGGCACTTTGCCAGTTGGCACCACCAAATCCAAATCAGTTGATTGGATCTCTTGTCTTTCTAAACCTATTTCTTTCTTAACTTTTGTAGCTGTTTTGTTTTTTGGAATTTGATGATTTCTTAGGTCTCCACTGCCATCTTTTGAAATTGGTTAACCATGTCTCCAGAATCTAAACCTGGCTTGCTTCTCATACAAATTTGTGAATTTCTTTGAACACCATGATTACTTTCAATGTGGAATTAGCAGTGATTTTTCCTTGAAAGAAAAATCACTTACCTTGAAAGATGGCAGGGACTAATTAGTCATCTTCAACTGTTGACTATGAACTCATGAAATGGGATATCCCCGTCTAGCAATTAGCATTGTTGGACTTGACAAAGTTTACTTGGCTTCTCTGACTTAGCTCACCATTGGAGTTGCTGGCTTACTCCAATGCTGCAGCAAATCTTCTTTAAATGGAGATTTCGAAGATATGTTCTGTCAAGCGAGCTAACATCAAATTACAAAATGGCTGAAATAAGATCAAAGGGAAACGTGAGAATGAAGTTTTTTTCTATAAAATGAGGTAAAAGGATATTTAAATGAGTGGAGGGGCTGAAGATGAACTAAAACAGGAATTGCTTTAGAGACCTCTGCTGAGGTGCTGGTTGGGATTTTCCATCCCCCTTCGCAAGCGGTTGAATTTGGGAGTTAGATCAATAGAAAGTGACATAAAAATTGTTGGAAAAGAAAGCTAAGTATATTGGTACCATTCAAGTTCCCTGTTAGGATGGAATGTGTCCCAGTTTGCTGAGAAGCAACGGTGCTAATGTGAGAAATGCTGAATGCATCCCTGTGTATGGGAGAGGACCAACTGCTTTTCCTTTTTATCTAAACAACCTGGAATTGGATAGGGGAAACGAAGTTTTCGGATGATGCAGGATTAGTTGAATACAACTAGATTTTATTGCTGTATGTTGAGCATTTTACCACAGGGAAGCATCTGGTATGGTGCGTGGGTCTTCCATCACCTTTCTTGCCTTCCCAGACCAGGTTACTATAAAACTAAATTGTGTGTTGAAATGAAGTTGTCAGGTCAAAAAAAGGACAATTGAACTGAAATAAACTGTCACTCAGCACAAGACTGGTTTTGGCACAGCATAAGATTGCAGTTGGAAGGCCATTTGTAACTGGCTAAATGGAAGCAAAGATGGGTGGGATTTTTGGTTTGCAAGTTGGAGGCACCTCTGGCCACCAAAACCCATCCCTTCCCTAATCTCATTTCAATGAGCCTGGGTTGGGGATCACTCCTTTTTTCTTAAGGCAGCTCCTTTCAGTTCCCGCTGCAGCTATTAGAGTTCTGGGATAAAAGGTACTGCAGATGCTGGAGAATCCAAGATAACAGGTGTGGGGCTGGATGAACACAGCAGGCCAAGCAGTATCATAGGAGCAGGAAAACTTGACGTTTCGGGCTGAGACCCTTCATCAGAAATGGGGGAGGGGAGGGGTGGGGTGGTGGGAGAGAGGGGGAGGCAGACAAGTCTAAGGGGCGGGGATGGAGCCAGTAAAGGTGAGTGTAGGTGGGGGGGGTAGGGAGGACAGACAGGTCAAGGGGGCAGGATGATCCTAGTAGATAGGAGATGGGGGTGGGGCTTGAGGTGGGGAGGGGGCAGGTGGGAGGAAAAACAGGTTAGGGAGTTGGAGATGAGCTGGGCTGGTTTTGGGATGCGGTTGGGGGAGGGGAGATTTTGAAGCTTGTGAATTCCACATTGATGCCATTGATGCTCATTGATCCACATTGATGCAGGTGTTCTGCAAAGCGGTCCCCAAGCAAACACCTGCGCTCAGTCCGCAACAAACAACTGCACCTCCCAGTCGTGAACCACTTCGACTCCCCCTCCCAGTCCTCAGACGACATGTCCATCCTGGGCCTCCTGCAATGCCACAGTGATGCCACCCGAAGGCTGCAGGAACAGCAAATCATGTTCAGCCTGGGAACCCTGCAGCCCAATGGCATCAATGTGGAATTCACAAGCTTCAAAATCTCCCCTCCCCAACCGCATCCCAAAACCAGCCCAGCTCATCTCCACCTTCCTAACCTGTTTTCCTCTCCACCTCAAGCCCCACCCCATCTCCTATCTACTAACATCATCCCGCCCCCTTGACCTGTCTGTCATCCCTACCCACCCACCCCCACCCCCCTACCTACACTCACCTTTACTGGCTCCATCCCCGCCCCTTAGACTTGTCGGCCTCCTCTCCACCTATCCTCTCCTCTATCCGCCTCCCCCTCTCTCCCTATTTATTTCAGAACCCTCTTCCCCTCCCCACACCCCCACTTCTGATGAAGGGTCTAGGCCTGAAACGTCAAGTTTTCCTGCTCCTATGATACTGCTTGGCCTGCTGTGTTCATCCAACCCCACACCTTGTTGTTAGAGTTCTGGCTCTGCTAGAGCTGCCGGCCAATTAGATCAACTAGTAGCTTGAGAGCAGATTGCCCTTCATTTTGAGGGGCATAAGTCTGGTCTTGTTTAATAACTTCTTCTATATTGGGATTGCTAATGAAGGTTTGTATTTCTAAAGATCTGTAGGACAATTTGAGGACCTTTTTTTATCAGCACATTCTAGGCCTCAACCTGAGTGGTAATATTAAACCTCAAATGAAATAAAGAATAACTTGCAGGTTGGGGCATGGAATTGAATTAGTCAGCTATGTCAAATAGTTGACATGAGATGAAGGACTTCCATTGCTCTAAAATTCTCAGCCTTTAAATTTCATGAAGATCCTATTAACTGGGACTCCTTTTTTTGAGGAATTGACTTCTAAAGTTGCATTTTTGGAATACATTCAAGCATTAAAGGTGCCTCCACTGAGACAAATTCAGTTTTGACTTTAGATTATTGACTTGAAAGATTAACTACCTAAGTTGCTGGATACTTTAAGCATTTAGATGGGCTCTGACTCAGGAGATATAATGTCTTGTTTACCCATTGCCTTCTGATGTTCTTGAGATGAAAGCAAACATTATTAGTTTATTTTCAGATCTAGCTTATAGGCTTTTTGTGTACTCAAATCCTTAAAATGTCTTTGCACACTACCTACCTTGTCACTTAAAATACTCAACTGTTGTGTCCATAGTGCTACTGTTGTGCCTTTGTTAATTAATCAATATCAAAGTTTTTGCTCCTTAGTAGTGGTGATTGAGTATACAGCATTCATGACGACTTCTAAGTCCGTCTCCGATTGAGAAGATAAAGTACGGATCATTTGAGACGCAACCATTGTCTTATATAGAATGTATGCCCCCATAATAACTCTAAGTCTGTCTGGAAAGGAATGTTCTCTTTTGAGCGCAAAAGTAGAGCCATTACTTGTGGCATACATAGGCTGGTCTCAGCCCAGGGCAGAATTCTGCATATTCTTAATTAACCTATCCAAAGTATTACAAGTCCCTGGCACAGGTGGTGCTTGAACCCAGGCCTCCTGGTTCAGAGATGGGGGACACTACCACTGCACCACAGCCTTCCCCTACATGCAGCTTGGAGATTTTCTAATGAACCTGCCCAGCTGTTACAGTATAGCTCTAGGAGCAGGTGTGGCTTGTCTCTGGGCCCACAGTCCAGGCTCAGGGACATTACTACTACACTGCAAGAGCCCCTAGGTCTGCTTTATGAAGTGAGCAACAAAAGCCAAATCAAATTAATGAATGGCAGCTGAATGAATATATGGAAAGTAGCTTTCTCACTAGGTCAGCATTTCACTGCTAACCACTACCAGCAGAATGTCTGGATACTTACATGCAAAGCCCATTATAGGTAATATTAACTCAAAAATGAGAGAAGGGTAGGAGAATGGGAAGGGGCCAAATTCAGTAGATTTAGAGGGAGGGAGTGAGTGTCTGACTAGAAAACATGTTACTTCTGTAAGTGGGCCTTGAACCAAGGTCTACTGGCCCACAGGTATGGTAATGACCACCATGCTACAGCATCAATTAGGCTTGCATTATTTGTTTCTTTTTCTGCCTGGAAGTGTTATCATGCAAAACCAAATGGCTTGCCTACCACCAGATCACCATGACTGTTTTGTTTTTAAACTATTGCCTAGCTACACGAGTAGCAGTTGCATATTTGCATGCACAGCCCTTTATGGGCAATGTAAACCAGTGAGGAGGGTGGGAGAATGGTAAGGGGCTAAATCAAAATGGAGTTAGAAGGAGAAAAATTAGGGAAGATGAGGAATGAGTTGATGGGGCTCAAACCAGCATGTAGAGCCCAAACAATGTATTTTAAGTCCATCACCTTAACCACTTGACACTGAGGTGAGTCTGAGATAAGTGTGGAGCTGGAGGCACGCAGTAGGCCAGGCAGCATCCGGGGGTGCGGGTGCGGCGGTCGGGTCAGGTCGGTGGTGTGTGTCTGTCTGCCTGTCTGGTTGGGTCAGCTTTCCTGCTCCTGATGCACCCTGGCCTGCTATGTTCCTTGAGGTCCGTGCTGTCATCTCGGACTCCAGCATCCGCAGTTCTTACTATCTGATGTGAGTCTGCCTTTTTTCTTGTTTTCTCCTAATCAGCCTATTCAGATGTCAATGTACCTCTGGAGCAGAAGTAAGAACACTACTACTGTGCCACAAGAGCCCTTGGTGGTCTGCATTTTTCTTCCTCCTTATGTATCCAGAAGTGTTACGCCACATTACCAAACTGCTTTCCTACCTCCAAATTACTGTGATGTTCCCACCATTAAATCATCATTACCTTTTTGCTTTTTTTTTAAACATTATATTTATCCTCAACACCAGGAAGACACCTATGTAGCCAATTAGATATTTACAGCTAAACTCATCAAAAATGAACTGGGGGGTTTAGGGATGGCATGTAGAGGAAGAAGGGTCTTAATCAAAGTGGCAGGGGAGGAGGGTTTTTCCACTTTACATACTGAAGTGTTATCACACAAGCAAGCAATTCCCACCACCAAAATCACTGCTTTAATTAAAGCCACTATCCACCACCAAGAAAAACACCTGTGTAGCCAATTCAGTATTTACAAGCAAAGCCTGTTATGGGTATTGCAAATCATAAAGATGGAGAAGTGGGATTAGAGAAAGTGGGAAGGGACTAAATCAAAATGAACGGGGTGGGGGTGGATCTTTAAGTAATGTATTTTTCTAATCCACCTGTTCAGAGATATCATTACATAGCTGTGGAGCAGGTGGGACTCAGTCTGGGGTCCACTGTCACTGTGCTACAGGAACCATTTTATAAGGCAGGAATGTTGTTTCAAACTAGGGACCTTTTGCATGTCAAGCAAATGTGATCACCACTATGCTACAGAAATGGAGCTGGGCCCTGCTTTCTCTTTTAATCACAATCCCTTAGCCCAATTTATTGCCCTCTAACGCCTACTACATCACTATCTAATAATATATTGAGAATGCGTGAAAAAGGAAGCATTGAACTGTTGAATAACTTCTGAATACTGTGATGTTATACTAATCCATATTGATCAACTTGAGTTTATCCAATTACTGAGTCACTGTGGAGATTCCAGTAAATCTCCTGTAAAAGCCACATACTGTCCTGATTTTGAGGGAATGGATCAAAGTCCTGGAACACACTCCCTGACAATATTATAGATGTCCTGACATCAATGTTTCTTCACCCCATTCTCGAGTAGTTCAGTACGGAAAAGTACACTAATCCTACCACTTCTGAAGGGTCTAGGCCCAAAACATCAGCTTTCCTGCTCCTCTGCTGCTTGGCCTGCTGTGTTCATCCAGCTCTACACCTTTTTATCACTGATCCTACAAACAAATTTTCTAAAGTTAGATTAGTAGGTCTGTAATTTCCTAATTTATTTCTCTCGAACATTTTCTAGCTTTGCATCCTTTGTAAATTGAAGCTGGCTGAAGATGCTTGTATTATGCAGTGTCCAAGGAATTAATCTTGTCACTTCAGCATGGATTTGAATTCCTACAGTAAACTAACGTTGTGCTGTGGTTGGTTTTGAAGCCTGCTTTCCAGATTAAGACTAAATCTTAAATTTTCATATCAAGTGTTGGCTGTTTCTTTGATCAAGGAAACAAGTTGAGGATGACAACTTGCATTTAAGTGGTGTCAACAAAATAACATGTTGCTTTGCAGGAATGCTCTTTCCACAGTTGAAAGTGAGGAATGAAAGCAATATTGAAACAGATGAGCAAAGTCTTGAATTGAAAGGGAGTTTTTATGGAGAGTCTTAGAGGAAGAAAGTGTAGTAGGGATTTTGAAGTTTTAGGACCTAAGCAGCTAAAAGCATGGTCGTCAGCAGTGGAGCAATGTAAAATGGAGAATGTGCATGCGGCCAGCGTTAGAGGGTTGTTGTTTGGAGGAGTCTGGCGATAGCAGTCATTTGAAAGCAAGGATGATAATTTTATAATTGCCATATTACCCATGTATTTCAGTGATCACAAGCAATGGGGGAATAGGACTTTTGTGCAAGCGTATGGCCAGCAATGTTTGGGCACAGTGGCTCAGTGGCAGCACTGCTGCCTCACAGCACCAAGGACCCGGGTTTGATTCCAACCCCGAGCGACTGTCTGTGTGGAGTATGCACGTTCTCCCTGCGTCTGCATGGGTTTCCTCCCACAGTCCAGAGATGTGCAGGCTAGGTAGATTGGCCATGATAAATTGCCCGTAGTGCTCAGGGATGTGTAGATAGAGGATGGGTCTGGGTGGGATGCTCTGAGGATTTGGTGTGGACTTGTTCGGCTGAAGGGCCTGTTTTCGCACTGTAGGGGTTCTAAGAACCTGGAAGGTGAAATCCGGTAAATTCACCGGAGGGTGTTGGAATAGCCCATTGTAAATGTAGCAAAGGCATCATTTCAGTTGCAGGTAAATTTGTTACCTTGATGAACTTGAATGACCTTTCTTTTAACCGGTACCTTTATAAACTGACAAATTATACACCTCATACTGGAGGTTTACTGTATTATCATAATCTTTGCAATGCCTGAGTAAGTTGTGTTGTTTTTGAATTATGCTGTAAGTAAAGTACAAGTATGTATACCCCATGCATTACATTGTTATTTACTGTGTTTTTACATTGATTATATGGACCCCTTGATCAACCAGAACATTTGATTAACTGGCAAGCTTCTGGTCCCATAGGTGCTGGTTAATAAAAAGTTTGCTGTATATAGTATTCATGATGGTGTGGATATTTGTTGGAAGCTTATCTCAAAGTCAAATGTAATCCCAAGGTTGCAAACACTAGTTCAGTCTTTTACATTTGTCCAAGAGATTGATGGAGTAATAGGAAGGGATTGGCAGGAACTTTAAGGTTAGCCCTTAGTTGTGGTCAATGCGTGTTTTGTGGGCTTTTTTTTTTTGTTTTTGTTTTTTTTTTTTTTTTTTGTCCCGGTCTCGCTCCCCCAACCATTCCCAAACCTTGTTTGCCCCTCCATTTCTCGTTTTATATACTGAACGAATATCTTATTCTGTCTGGCTTATTAGAGTGGGCATTTGGCCATTATTACTTTCAAGACTTTTAAATAAAATGAGTGTATAGGGAATAATATTGCAACTCAATTTCTTTAAAATAAGCTTTTTAAGTTGAAATTCTCAATGCATCACATGAATTAGTATTCCTTCAATGATGAATCATCGCTGTCATCTTGGCATATTTTTAATGGAATTAAATGTTTAGTTACATGATTTTTTTATTTTAGGATATTTTATCTATTCCTGGTACTGTGGATGGTGTTGCTAATGGTGATGATGCAGGAAGAAAGCCTTCTGAAAACAAGGATGAATTAGTGAGATTTGGATGGGTCAAAGGAGTGCTGGTAAGGAAAGGCTGTTGAGTCTGTGGCATGCGATATTTCCTTTTGTCTTTATTAAATGGTCATTATTGGCACAGTTGTAAATGTAAGCAGAAGTCCAAAGTGGCCACTCTAT
This sequence comes from Ginglymostoma cirratum, assembly GCA_024137785.1. Taxonomy (NCBI): domain Eukaryota; kingdom Metazoa; phylum Chordata; class Chondrichthyes; order Orectolobiformes; family Ginglymostomatidae; genus Ginglymostoma; species Ginglymostoma cirratum. The sequence goes on along the minus strand of JAHRHZ010000081.1, from coordinate 1,782,955 downwards.
GGAAAGAGATGATTATCAAAAGTTTTTGAATACATGTAGTAGGTATATAAGTTCTATGTTCCCAGGTTACCTTCCAAGTTTTCCTTAACTTACGAGTATGTAAGCCATAATTCAGCTTTGAAGTTAATTACGTGTTTGTATTCTAGGTACGATGCATGTTGAATATATGGGGTGTGATGCTTTTCATTCGGCTTTCATGGATAGTTGGCCAAGCTGGAATAGGTATGTTTGCATCTCTTTATAGTAGTATTTGGTGCTATTACAAGAAAGGGCTTTCTGCACTGCAGTCAACATAGCATTTGATGGGAGGTAGTAGCACAGTGGTATTGTCACCTAGACTGGTAATTAGAGCATCAGGCTAAAACTCCAGGGATATGAGTGAATCTTACTATTGTAAATGGTGAGATTTGAATTCCGTTTTTAAAAAGCTAGGATTAAAACAAAAACTAGACTAATGGTGACCATGTCACCATCATCAGTTGATTGTCACTTGCTTCACTGATATCCTCTAGGGATGGAAATCTGCTGGTCTGTTGTAGATGTGACTAAACACAAGAAATGTGATTTGCATCTTAAGCCATCTTAGAGGATAGTTGAGTTCATCAGTTCAGGGGCATTTAGGGATGAGAAACAAATTTTGGCCTTGCCAGTGATGCCTACATCCCAACCAAAAAAGAAATTGCCAAGGTGCTTCACAGGAGCACTGTAAAGCAAAACATAACTCCTTACAATGGTGACATCAGGTCAGGTGACTGAAGCCTTGGTAATAGATGCACTTTTTGGAGGATTCACTTAAAGCAGAAAAGTGGGGCAAAGAAGTGAATGGAGATTTCCAGAGCTGAAAGAAGCTGAAGGCAAACCACCAATAATGATTAAAAACTGGAATGCTGAAGTGCGGAGATCTAAGGGTTGTGGAGCTGGGGAGATCTGTTGTGGAGGAGTCATCACAGGAAAGGATTTCGGAACATGAAATCAGAATCGAGACATTGCAGCAGCCTATGTAAGTCAGCCATCAGAGGTGATAGATAAATGTGCCTTAACTCTCTCTAAATCATGTGTAGTAGCCTTTTGGATGACCAGGTTTATGCAGGATAAAATATGGGAGACCAGCTAGGAGTGCATTTGAATAAAGTCTGAAGCATTCAGGAATAAATTAAGATTCCAGGAACAGATGATGTGAGGCAGGTGAAGCCAGACGATTGTACTGTGTTGATAATGACGCATAAGTTGTTTGAAGCTCACGTATGGTTCAAGGACGACACTAAAGTCGCAAACAAAATAGCACAATCTCCGACTATTGTGTGGGAACTGATTTTTGGAACTGGCGTGGCTTTACTCATCTGTTAATTTAGAGCTAACCTCTAAATGTTGGATAAGCAGTCTTATAATTTAATAGTAGTGGAAGAATCAAGAGAGGTTGTGGTGACATAGAGCTGGCTGTTGTCAGCTGTAACACTACTCGCTTTCAGACTGCTCCTTAGTGAAACTGTGTCGATGAGAAATGGATGGGGACAAGGCTTGAGAAGAAAAACCATTGCAGATGATACACTGGCTGAGAAAATCATGTGACAACAGTCCCACCCAGCTGTGAAGAGGCTTTGGAGGAGAATGGTGTGATCAGCTATGTTTAATGAAGCAAGTAGTTAAGTGTGGTGGTTGATGTTTTTAATCATCTAAAAGGAGCCTGTTTTACTGATGGAGAAAAATCTTCAGTTATGTAAGAGCACTTCTGGTGTATATAAAAAAAGTTCTGATATTAAAAGAAACAATTGTCTGAACCTTTTTATTGTATTGCCCTTTTAAACAAGTTCTACATGTAATTTGAACAATTGGAAACGTGATTTAATGGTGATGATTAGGGTGAAAATTGGCACAGGTGATCTGGTGGGAAAAGCTGTTTGGTTGTGTATGATAGCACTTCCAGATATAAAATCTAGTAGGGCTTTGCTGGGCACTTGTTCAGTGGTAGTTTCCCTACACCTGGACCAGAAGGCTCCGCTTCAAGTCCCACCTGTCATAGGTTGGTTTTGTGTTTTAAAAATCCTGTAAGGTCTCCTGCACTCTTTTTGAAATGTAATCATTGTTTTCCTCTCTCGCAAAAGGTCTCTGTGATCAGCCATGAAGAAACATTGACACTGCCTTGTTCATAGGGACCTTGAGGTGCAGTGGTGGTGTCCTTGCCTTTGGGCCAGGAGGCCCACCTTCAAGTCCCACCTGCTGCAGAGGTGTGTAATAACAACTCTGATCAGGTTGCTTAAAAAAAACTAAGCAGGTATAGATTTTGTGGTACAATGGTAGTTTCCATATCTCTGGACCAGGAGGCTTGATCTGGTGAGACCCCTCTCCAGAGATGTTATAACATCTCTGAACAGGTTGAATAGAATAACTGAGTGCTTGTCTTAAATTTTTGGACTCTGCTAAAGTGTTGAACTTAACTCCTAGTATTAACTGGAGCTAGATTTTCAGCAAGGAACATTCTTTCAGAACAAATGTCAGTCTTAAAAGAAATAAATAAATTGTAAAATATTCACTAGCAACCGTCATGGCTCAAGTAGGATATTCAGCATTTAACGGTAGCGGCATTGCAAGGCTGCAAAGATACAGGTCATAACATGAGTGCAAAAGAGAATCAGAACTAGGAGTGAGGATAGAGATATCTCTGGCAATTACAACAGATGACGGGAATTGGGGAACTATAACAGAAAGAGGAACCCAGAAATATGGTTAACAGCTGTGTTAGATGAAATTCAAAATACCATTATGCAATGAGATAGTTTAAATGGAATAGGAAGGCTTTCTGAATTATACACAACTCATTGCATAATGGGAAGATGTGGCTACTGATTCAGCAGAGGGGATTGTACTAGTTACAAGAATCTTCAGCTATTAATGAAGGCTTTAGTTGCAAACTCATCCAATTATAATACATTGGACAGTGGATGCTTGTCCAGTGTGTGAAATAAGATTTGCTTAAAATGTTACCTAGCTTGTTCAAATAAGGACCAAAGTAAGGTGAAGGAACTTGAGAGTTCAGGTTTGGGGATAACATAATTCGTGAAGATTCCCTGTACTGGAGCTGGTGTAAATATTATCAGCACTGGCGCTGATGAGGAATACGCTTACTATTGAGCAGGCTGTCTGAAAATATTTCATGGATCATGGAAACAGCACAAGGCAGTTTCCTTTGGGAGATTTATGGTTTATACAATCTGGACCTACCCCCCCCTCATCAAAATATCAAGTTGGTGTTATTGGAATTGGGAGTCTAGACGGGGGTGTGGAAAGAGTAGTAACTTTTAAATAAATCAGTTTGCCTATACTTCTCACAAGGCTAAAATTATTTTAAAGGATGCAGATGTAAGGATAATGAGTATGGTAAACTTAGCCTAGTGATAAATGTGACTATAAGTTTGAAAACAGAACCATCCCCATATGTAGTGAGTCTCTTTAGTGAGAATTTGACAAAAAATTCGAATAATGGATAGAGAAAATAATATTTTTTATTTTAAGCTCTTTGGACATGACAGCTATAATAAAAGTGAATTAACCTGGATGCTCGGAATCTAAAATGAAAACTGACCTGGAGAAACTGAGTTAATTGAAGGAATACCACCATTGTAGAAGGGCAGAGAAAGCAATCAGCAAATACAAACACAGGCTAAATGTGTAATTGTTTAATCAATTTGTTCAGGTATGCTATGATGTACCTCTGGAGCAGGTGAGACTTTAACCTGGACCTTCTGCTCTGAAGTAGTGACAATACCACTGCCACAAGAGTCCTCCTGGTTAAATGGAAGATAAAGCATAGGAGATAAGATCCGTAGATTGACAAAATGAGCTAAAGAGGTGAAAGGCCAGAAGTGTTGTGCAGGGACTGAAGGAGAGGAATGTGAACTTGTAAAATGAATCCTAACATAGGAGGAAAGTTTGTAATTGTAGTCCTGAATGAGAATGGAACACAAATTTGAGGTCTCTGTTTGGCCAGAGCAAGGACTGTAGAAATATTGGAGGAAACCGAAGCCGTTATGATCAAACATTGAGTAGCTACGAACATATGTTGATAAACGTTTCCGAGCTAGGTGTTGGACGATGGGGGCCGCCAACGTTCTCTCTCTGTGAGGTGTACTAAAACTTGGTTCCCTGATGGAACATATAAGGCTAAAGCGAGACTAATGGCTCATGATTTCAGTGGGAAACCTGTTGAAGATGTTGGTGGATTCCGATCTGTTTGCGATGTAGTAAGTTCATCGGACTTTAATAATAAAAAAGAAAGCTGTATTCTTTGTTTTAGAAGGTGAAAGTTTCAAGGGAAAGTATGTTTAAAAGCATCTAAAGAATCTATGTAAATTACATAAATGATGCAGCAAGTCTTTGGTATTTTCATTAGTATTGATATTGTGAGCGCAAAGGAGCTTTTACAAATAAGAGATTTCCGAAATAGTGGATTGATGCAAGTCACTAGTTGTTAGACTGTTTACCAAGAAGTTACCTTGTTCAAGAAACTATTGGAAATCCTCTGAGGGGCACCTGGTGATATGAGGATTTATAAATTCACAAAAACATAAATATTTGCTTTGGTCAATAAATGTTTGGCCTGTGAAATAACTCCACAAAGGTTGGTATCCTGACACCATGTCATCCGTTATTTACACATGTGTAGTACATGACACTGACCCAGCTAGTTCAGAGCTGGCTCCTTGAGTGAGCAGAACTTCTAACATTACTGTTTATATCGGTCAGCCAGAGCTCCACGATTGGGGCTGTTAACCTTCTCCAATCAGGGAATTTGTACTCTAAGATCCACCTAACTAACCACCTTCTACTCACTATAGCCTCCTTCTCTAGTGGAAGGAGAGATGTGGCAGAAGCAGCTGATCAAGTGGTGTCCATCTTACCAACAAAGAAATTGAGCTCCTCCCACTTGTATCTCCTCTAGCCTCATCTCTAACAGTGTGACGAGTAATGAAGCTTCTTTGCAGTTGGAAAAAGAAGCCAGGAATGGCCTTTAAATTGTATGATAATTCTGGAAAGAGAAGAGTGCTTTATATGGTCCAGCCCAGTCTAGCACCTGATGCCAAAACCAGTTGTCCACTATATCCTTAAAAATCAGTATACATTGGATTAAAGGAATGAGGCTGAGAGCTCTACAGGGGCTGTGGCCATGGTGAATGAGGGTAATGATTTTCCTGGAGTCTGGACCACCAAAATGGAGATGAGTGCAGTAAAGCAAATCAATAGCAGAAGAAATGTAACTGTGCACAGAATCCAAAGGTTAAAAATTTATACTTTTAAAATGCACTGCCAGATACCTTTAAAGTTCTTGAGTTAATTTGTAGCTTGGGTTGTGGATGCTCTGGTTGGTTCACTCGCCAAGCTGGTTCATTAGTTCACAGACGTTTCATTACCCTGCTGGATAACATCATCAGTGCAACCTCTGGTGAAGCGCTGTTGTGTTTTCCCACCAGTTATTTAAACTTGGGGCGGAGTGGCGGGGGGAGGTGTGTGGGGGTCCATTGGAATTGGTTACCTCACTTCTGGTTTTTATATAGGGTCTAATTCTACATGTTTACTGATGGCCTTCTCGGTGGACAACCAAGTCTCTAGAAATTCCTGTGCTTATCTCTGTATGGCCTGACCTAGGATTTTGATATTGTTCCAATCAAACTGGTGGTTTTCCTTATTCTTGTGGATGTACTCGCTCGTCTCCATTCAATGAATAAGGAGAACCGCCAGTTCGATTGGGACCTCAGGATCCTAGGACCGGCCACACAAAGAACAGGAATTTCTGGAGGCTTGGTTCTCCACCAAGAAGGCCATCAATAAACACAGACTGCGAAGAAAAACCAGAAATGAGGCAACCACTTCCAACGGACCCCAGGTGGGAAAACGCAACAGTGCTTAATTGGAGGCTGTACTGATGTTACCCAGCAGGCTAATGAACCAGATCAGCAAGCAAACCAACCACAGCAGATACTTTATTTCCAGGAATGGATACCAAAGAGGTTCAGATTGGGTATGGAAAGGAATTTGCGTGGCGAGTGAACAGAGAAGGTAATATGTGATTGATCAAATGGGATTCGCATGAACACAGATGGCTGGATAAATGGATTTGGGAAATTTACACGGAGTGTAAGAGGACTTTGAACTCAGGAAACGATGAGTTAAGCAGAGGCTGAAGGAGAAAGACATCTTGGGCGAGATGGTTTTTATTGTCTTTGGGAGAGCCTTGGAAACAAACTTGTTTAAAGTACTAAATGGCCTGGATGTCGTTGTTAAAATTTGAGGTAACAAAAAATCGACATTATGCTAACAGCAGTGGGTGACAAAGTTGAACTTAGGCAGTGCTGTTGCTTTGGGAAGAAGAATATTTATCTCCCACATTAAACATCATTAAAACTGGATGTAAGATATCTCTGAACATGTTAAGGGAATCTATTTTGTCCAGAAAGATTGTCCTGTCGAAAATAACGAAAGGAACATTCATGCTAATTTTGTTTATCTTGCTAAAATATTTCCATTTTGATTATTAATCATTTCTGTTTATCCTGATCCTTTTCAACCTTACGTTATTGTATGCTACTTAAAATGTTTAACCTTTTGAAAGACAAAGTATTATGAGCTTTTTAATTCCTACTATAATGTAGTAAAATGCATACAGATATTGCCTGAAGAATGTAGGCAGTGAAAACATTGCATCTATTTTATCTGGATTTCTAAGGTTTTGGAGTAGATTTGTAGCTTGGGTTGCGGGTGTTGAGGTTGGTTGGCTCACCAAGCTGGTTTCTTGTTTCAGACCATGCTTGGTAGCAGCCTCAGTGCAGCCTCCGATGAGGCGTCGGTGTGTTTTCCTGTCTGGATTTTGAACTCTGGGGTCTGTTGAGATGGATTGCTTCACTTCCGGTTTTCCTTCATTAGTGGAGTGTATGTGGGGTCGAGCTCGGTGTATTAATAGCATGCTTCGTGGACTGCCATGCTTCTAGGAATTCTTGTGCCTGTCTCTGCCTAGCCTGTCCCAGTTGAATTGGTGGTTCTCCTTGTCCATGTGGATTGAAATGAGTGAGTATTGGTCGTGTCTTTTTATAGCCAGTTGGTGTTCATGTATTCTTGTTGTTAGTTTCCTTCCTGTTTGTCTGATGTAGTCTTTCTCGCAGCCTGTGCAGGGGATCTTGTAGATAACATTGGTCCTGTCTATGGCAGGGAGTGGGTCCTTAGTTCAGGGCATGACTGTGATACTGAATAAAAGGGACTACATCTCCAAAGCACAAGCACTGCTGGCTGACGAGAACGCATACTGACCAGTACAAACTGACCTGACATCGCAACTAGGCAACAAAATCCTCTACATGCTACAAAGACTTACAGGACAGCTCAACAAAACAGACTACTTAAGAATGAAACCCGAAGGAACCAACACCTTGATTCTACGGCGTCCCTAAAGTGCACAAGCCGGAAGTCCCCCTCAGACCCATAGTCTCCCTACCAGGCACTCTGTCGCACAGATTTGCCAAAGAATACTCTGGCACCTAGTCAACAAGTCACCATGCTCTATCCACTCAGCCCAAGAATTCCTCAACTCCATCAAAGACATAAAGATACAGGACGAAGAGACCATGAAATCGTTTGCGATAACAAGGTATAGAGCTGGATGAACACAGCAGGCCAACCAGCATCAGAGAGGCAGGAAAGCTGACGTTTCGGGCCTGGACCCTTCTTCAGAAAGGTCGTCTTCGGTCTAGGCCCGAAACGTCAGCTTTCCTGCCTCTCTGCTGCTTGGCCTGCTGTGTTCATCCAGCTTTATACCTTGTTATCTCAGACTCTACAGCAACAGCAGTTCCTACTATCTCGGTAACAATGATATCGTTTGATGTCACTGCCCTAGTCACATCAATAGACGTACCACTAGCAAGGGAAACAATGACCGCACTGCTAGAACAAAGCACAACCCCAGTGAAACCATCTCCAAGGACAACATGCTCAAACTGTTGAACCTATACCTGACCACCCACTTCACTTTCAATGGCCAAACAAGCAAATCAGCGGGCCACCCATGGGATCACCTGTCTCTGGACTTGTAGCAGAAGCAGTGATGCAAAGACTAGAATGGACTGCCCTTCCGCAAATCCAACCAAAACTGTGGATATGCTATGTGGACAACACCTTTGTTATCATTAAATGGACCAAATTGGAGGAGACATACAGACTTATAAACAACACCCTCACTGGGAAAAAAAAATTCACCAGAGAGGAGGAGAAGCACAAACAGCTCCCATTCCTGGACGTGGTAGAGCGCAAGACAAATGGGGAACTGCAAACGAAAGTACACCGAAAAACCACACACAGACCAGGTACTGACCCTCAACAGTAACCATCCCAGCGCACACAAACGAAGTGGTGTGTGGACACTATTTAAAAGGGCAACAACACACTGCAGCAACACGGAACATAAGCCAAGAGGAAGAAGAAATACCTCTTCTAGGTTTTCAAGGATAATAGATATCCAAAGAACTGGGTCAGGAGATGCCGACATGAACAGCATCAGAAAGATTCTACACGTCCCGACACACTCATCTCACTACCCTACATGAGGAACACATCAGAACTCACCACAAGACTTCTACGACCGCTGGGCATCAGAGTGGCACACAAACCCACATCAACCCTACGACAAGTGCTCACCCGAACTAAAGACCCACCCCGTGCCATGGACAGGACCAATGTCATCTACAAGATCCCCTGCAGAGACTGCGAGAAACACTACATCAGACAAACAGGAAGGAAACTAACAACAAGAGTATGTGAACATCAACTGGCTACAAAAAGACACGACCAATACTCATCTCGATCCACACGGACAAGGAGAACCCACCACTTTGACTGGGACAACACCAAGATCCTGGGACAGGCTAGACAGGATAGGTATGAGAATTCCTGGAAACATGGCACTCCATGAAGCATGCTATTAACAAACACATTGAACTCGACCCCACATACTTTCCACTCTGAAGGAAAACTGGAAGTGAGGCAACCCATCTCAACAGACCCCAGAGTTTTAAAAACCAGGCAGGAAAACACACTGACGCTTCTCTGGAGGCTGCACTGAGGATGTTACCAAGCATGGTAATGAAAGGTCTGTGGAACAACAAACCAGCTCGGTGAGCCAACCACCCTCAACAATCTGGATTGCCCTGTTTGTGTCAAAAAATGTTCTGTGAAGCATGTTCAATTACAAGTATGTACTTTACTGGTTGTGGTTTTTTTGTGTTCCAGTTCAGTTGCATACTTTGTCATTTGGCTTCCGTACCTCATGAACTGTTTTAGAATTTGCTTCAGGGTTATTCTGCTCACCTTCGTGTTAGGTTCATACCTAAGCAAATGCGTAAGAAAGTTGTTTATTTTCTTGGTTCAGTAAATCATTTTATGATCGGAGCATGGGGACATAGAGCTCACTCAGCTCCTTAGTCCTTTGCCCCTTAACGTTTGCTCCTCCATTGAATAATGGCTGTGGCTGCTCTGTTTGATTTCAGTTCCACTTTTCTCTCTGCACCCTTAACCTTTGATACTCTTGTCAAAAATATAACTTACTCAGCCTTAAATAAATTCAGTGACCCACTATCATTCTCCATTACCATTTTATATGGAAGAGAATTCCAGAATAGAATATCCTTTAGTGTCCTTTATTATAACGTGTCTTCCATTGTAGAAGTACAGTGATAAGCTTTTTACTGTACCTTTTATGGCACCATCTTAGGTACAAACCTTGGATACAAAAGAGGAATTAAAAATAGTTGCATTACTTTTAGAGTTTGAAAAAGTCTTAAATAAGACAAGACTTTGTTAAACATTTGACATTAGTCTGTTTTAAAAAAAAAAAAAATTTACAAATGAACATGACAGCAGCTCAGCACAGGGCCTCCGCATGTAGTCTGACCGCACACGCTAGATCCTAGTCCAACAGCCATCCCCACTCCCCTCCAATCTGCTCTGTACCAGCACTCCAGCTGCTCTGGTAAGTTCCAGACTTACTTACCCACTGCTTGCTGCCCCAAGATGCATCAGAAATAAAAAGAAAAAGCGGAGGAGGGGACCTCTGGACAGGAGTGTCTTGCTCTGCGAAATATTTGGCTGATTGTGCCAGGCTGTGACTTCAAAGTAAGATAGTTATGATTGTTGCAGGTTGGTCATCTCTGGGTTTCACCTGGGTACTGTCTTAGGCCCTACCATCTTCAAGTGCCACCTGACACCAGGTTATAGTCCAACAGGTTTATTTGCAATCACAGCTTGGAGTGCTCTCCTTTGTCAGGACTTTAGCTGATGAAGGAACAATGCTCCTATAAACCTGGTGTCGTGTGATTTTTCTGACTTTTTCTCTACTCCAATCCAACACTGGCACCTCCACATCACATCTTCAGGTGTTTCATCAATTATCTTTCCTCCATAAGGTCAGATGTGGGGATGTTTGCTGTTGATCATGGTTTGTGGTTACTCATACTGAAGCAGCCCATACCTGAATCCAGCAGTACCAGGCCAATATCCATATTTGGGCTGACAAGTAACAAGACATGTGCCAGGGAACGAACATCTCTGATAAGAGGATGTATCCATTGACCCTTTACATTCAGTGTAATTACCATCGCTGAATTTCCCCATGGTCAACATTGTAGGTAGTATTGACTAGAAACTGAGCTGAACTCCTACAAGTACAGGTCAGAGGCTAGGAATCCTGCAGCGAGTAACTCGCCTCTTGACTCCTTAAAACCTGTCCACCATTTACAAGGCAGAAATTAAGAGTGTGATGGAATGCTGTCCTATTTGGGTGCAGTTCCAACAACTCAGCTTGACACTATCCAGGACAAAGCAGCCTGTTTGATTGTTTTTCAATGTGGTGCCATTCAGTCCCTTCAATCTCTTAAGTGTAATGGCAACAACGTATATCATCTTACAGATGCAGCAGTTTGTCAAGGTTCATCTGGCAGTACCGTCCAAGCCCCTGACCACTTCCACATAGAAGGACGTGGGCAGCAGGTACATGGGAACACCAACACCTTCAAGTATTCCTCCGTGCCATTCACTATATTGATTTGGAAATATGTCACTGTTCAGTGTTGCTCAGCCAAAATCTTTGAACTCCCTAACAGCATAGTTGGTCCATTTTCAGCAAATCATAGCAGTTCAAGAATGCAGCTCATTGTCAAAGCCCACTCTAAGCTAATGTGTGCAGCAGCTCTGACATTCCGCACACAGCACTCAGCATGCTGATGTGGCATTGACTTCCAGTTTCAGAAGTTGTTGCAGTGTGTGGATCTCCCAAGGTCCATGCACAAGAAAAAAGTTAAGGGAAATACAAGTCACCAGCCTTTAAGGGCAAGAAATGTTGGCTATCTGGTGGCACCCACATTGCATCTATGTCTATCTTAATATGAGTAAACCGCTGCCTGCTCTACCACCATAGCGACCTTGTATGTTTCAGCAAGATCACCCACATTCTTCAAAACTCTGGATTTAGTTGCTTGATCAACTTTTCATTTAGATAAACTCTTCATCCCAGGAATCAGTTAGTAACATTTTGAAGCTTACTGTTATCTAACTAGTCTTCTGTCCATGCATTTTCCTTTTTGCTATTTTTATTCTTCTGGGACCCTTCCAGAATCTAAGAAATTTAAGAAGATCCTAATGAATATATCTACTATCAGTGCTGCTCCTACAACTTTTGGAGGCATGCCATTTGGTCCAAGTTGTACGACAAAAGCAAGATGTCCTTTGGACCTTCATCCTCGCAGTGGTTAGCGAGCACCTATCTATTCTGGTACCATTTTCCAGTACTTCGCTCATAACCTTCTGTATTATGGTGCTTCAGATGTTCGTCTAAATATTTCTGAAGTGTTTGTTCTTGCCTCCACCTTCCTTTCAGGCACTGGGTTCCAGTGCCCACCACCTCCTGAGTGAGAAAGTTCTTATTGACATTTTCTGTACAACTGCTGTCCCTTGCCTTTAAATCCACGGCCCCTTGTCACTGACCTCTCTACTAAGGGGAACAGATCCTTCGTGCCTATTCCGCTTATGCGCTAGTAGAGCTCAATCAGATCACACCTCATCCCTTTCCTTTCTAAGAAAAAAGAACTCCATTCTGTCTAGTCTCCCTTCATAACTATATAGGCTGCAGCCTGAGTTCTTACACCGGTCGATCTCTTGCATGCCCTTCTCCATTTCAACCCTATCCCTTCAATAATAGTGACCAGAGCTGCAAATTGTATTCCAGCTGTGGCCTAATGAACATCTTGCACAGTTCCACCATAACCTCAGCAGGTCTGGCAACATCTGTGAGAAAAATCTGAGTTAATGTTCCAGGTTGGTGACCCTTCCTCAGAACTGATGGTATCTGGGAAAGTGTCAGTTTAAATGCAGAAGATGGGGTGGGGGGGGTGGGGTAAGGAGTAAACGACAGGCGGGGATACAGCCCAAAGAGAGAAGAACAGTTGGACAGACAAAGGAGTTGATGATGATCTGGCCAGGAAGGTGAATAGCTGTTAATGGAGACTGTTAGTGGCTAACAGTGTATAATGGTAGGCTGTGTGATTACAAGCATAAAAACAAAGTTGCTGGAAAAGCTCAGCAGGTCTGGCAGCATCTGTGAAGGAGAAGACAGTTAACGTTTTGTGTCCGGTGACCCTTCCTCAGAACTGATGGTGGCTGGGAAAATGTCAGCCTATATGCAGAAAATAGGGAGGGGATGGGGTAGGGAGTAAACGATAGGATAGAGCCCAAAGAGATAAAGACAGTTGGACAGACAAAGGAGTTGCTAACAATCAAGCTAGGAGGGTAAATAGTTGTTAATGGGGACTGCTAGTGACTAACAACAGGGGGTGTGTAGTAGCAGGCTTTGTGGTAACAAGGCCTGGTGTGTGGGATGAGGGCCTGGGACATGGGAGAGTTTGGGCCCTAAAATTATTGGACTCAGTATTGAGTCCAGAGGGCTGTAGGGCGCTCGAGCGGGAAATGAGGTGTTGTTCTTCAGGTTTGCGTCGGGCTTCACTGAAACACTGCAGCAAGCCAGAGACAGATATGTTGGCCAGGAAGCAGGGTGGTACATGGAAGTGGCAGGCAACAGGTAGTTCAGGGTCTTTTTGGGAGCAGATTGTAGATGTTCTGCGAAGCGTTCGCCAAGTCTACGCTTCGTTTTCCCAATGTAGAGGAGACCACATTGTGAGCGGTGAATGCAGCAGACTAGATTCTGGGAAGTGCAGGTGAAGTGTTGCTTCACCTGGAAGGTATGTTTGGGCCCTTGGATATTGGGGAAGGAGGAGGTAAATGGGCAGGTGTTGCACCTTTGCTGGTTACGGGAAGGTGCCGTAGGGCTGTGGGGAGGTGTTGGGTGTGAAGGAAGTATGGACCAGGGTGTCCCTGAGGGAACAGTCCCTGCGGAAGGTGGACAAGGGAAGGGAGGGGAATATGTGGTGGCATCTTGCTGGAGGTGGCGGAACTGGCGTCTGATGATCTTCTGGATGTGGATGGTAGGTGAGGATAAGGGGAACCCTATCACTGTTGCGGGAGGGAAGAGAAGGGGTGAGGGCGGAAGTGCGGGAGATGGGTCAGACCTGGTCGAGGGCCCTGCCAACAATGGAGCTGGGGAATCCTTGGTTGAGGAAGAAGGTGGATGTTTCGGAGGCTCCCTTGTTGAAGTTGGCCTCCTGAACATATGCGTCGGAGACTGAGGAAATGGGGATAGAGTCTTTACAGGAAGTGGGGTGTGAGGGTGTATAGGCCAAGTAGCTGTGGGAGTCCTTGGGTTTGTAATGGATATTAGTGGCCAGTCTATCCTCAGAAATGGGAATAGAAATGTTGAGGAAGGGAAGGGAGGAGTCAGAGATAGACCAGTTGAAAGTGAGGGTAGGGTGGAAATTGGAGGTGAAATTGAAGTTTTCTAATTCCAGATGAGAGGGAAGCAGCACCAATGATTGCCATCGATGTATCAGAGAAAGAGTTGTGGGTGGGGCCCAGAATAGGACTGGAACAAGGAATGTTCCGTGTATGCCACAGAGACAGGCACAACTAAGGTCCATGTGGGTACCCATGGCAACCCTTCTTACCTAAAGAAAACGAGGGGAGTTGAAAGAGAAGTTGTTGAGGGTGAGGACAAGCTCGGCCAAGCAGAGGAGGGTGGTGGTGGGTGGGGAAGGTTCAGGTCTTTGCTCCAGAAGAAGCGGATAACCCTAAGACCCTCCTGGTAGGGAATGGACGTGTAAAGGGATTGCACATCCATGGTAAAGAGGAGGCAGCTGGAGCGGTAAACTGGAAGTTTTGAAACCACCATAAGGCGTCAGGTGAATCATGGATGTACGTGGATAGGGATTGGACTTGGGGGAGAAGACTGAGTCAAGGTCGGAAGAGATGAGCCTGTGGGGCAGGAGCAGGCTGAAACAGTGGGTATGCCCAGACTGTCCTGTTTGTGGATTTTTGACAGGAGGTAGAAACGAGCCGTGTGGGGTAGGGGGACTGTCCGCTTGGAAGTGGAGCGGGCGATCACCGGATGAAATGAGATCCGTAACGGTAGTGGATACAATGGCCTGATGTGCCACGGTGGGGTCATGGTCCAGGGGAAGGTAGGAGGAGGTAGCTGAGAGCTGGCGCTCAGCCTCTGCAAGGCAGAGGTCAGTACGCCAGATTACAACAGCACCACCCTTATCAGCAGGCTTGATGACAGTCAGGGTTAGCTCTGAGTGCATGGAGTGCAGTCAGTTCAGAGGGAGGTAGGTTGGATTTGTTGAGAGGGGCAGTGAAATTGAGGTGACTGATGTCATGTTGACAGTTCTCAGTGAAAAGATCGAATGCAGGTAAAAGGTTGGAGGGAGGGGTCCAGGTGGAGCGAGAGTGTTGGAGTTGGGCAAAGGGGTCTGTGGGACGGGGAGAGGACTGTTGCCCAAGAAATGGGCCCAGAGGCAAAGACGGCGGAAGAAGAGTTCAGCGTCATGTTGTGCCTGAAATTAGTTAAAGTGGGGACACGGGGATAAAGCTGAAGCCTTTGCTGAGTACAGAACGTTCAGCATCAGCCAGCAGAAGGTTAGGAGGGATGGTAAATACCCGACTGGAGGTGGGGGTTGTTGGGGGAGGGGATAGAGTCAGAGGAAAGGTGAGGACAAACCCTAAATATTAATTCCAGAGCGTTGCAGGTTCCCCAAGTGGAAAGTGAGGTGTTGTCCTTTCAGCTTGCTGAGCTTCATTGGAACACTTGAGCAAGCCTGAGACAGATGTTGGCCAGGGAACACAGTGGTGTCTTAAAATGGCAGGTAACTGAAAGCTTGGGGTCTTTTTTTTTTTTTTTTGCAAGATGTTCTGCGAAGTGGTCACCCAGTTGATGGTTTGTTTCCCAAATGTAGACGAGACTGCATTTTCAGCAGAGAATGCAGTAGACTAGATTGTAGGAAGTGCAGGTAAAGTGCTGGAAGGTATGTTTGGGCCCTTGGATATTGCGGAGGGAGGAGATAAATGGGTAGGTGTTTCACCTTTTGCAGTTGGAGGGGAAGGAGCTCTTGGTTGGGTGGGGGGGGGTGCGGATGTTACTGGGAGTGGACGAGGGTGTCCCAGAGGGAACGGTCCCTGCAGAAGGTGGACGAGGGAGGGGAGGGGAATGTGTGTCTGGAGGTGGTGGAAATGGTGGCTGATAATCTTCTGGATATAGATGCTGGTGGGATGGTAGCTCAGGACAAGGAGAAGCAAATTGCTGTTGTGGGAGGGAAGTGCGGAGTGAGGGCAGAAGTACAGGAGATGGGTTGGACCCGGTTGAGGGCCTTGTCACCTGTGGTGCTGGAGAATCCTCAGTTGAGAAAGAAGGTAAAAATTTTGAAGGCTGCCTTGTTCTGACGAGGCCAACTTTGACATATGTATTGAAGACTAAGGAAGTGAGAGAATGGAATGGAGTCTGTTATGCCTGTCTCTTTGTGGGGTATGTGGAACATTCCTTGTTCCAGTCTTATTCTGGCCTCCACCCACAACTCTTTCTTCGAAACGTTGATGATATCATCAGTGCTGCTTCCTTCTCAACCAGAATTGGACAAGTTCGTCAATTTTTCAATTCAAAGTTTCCACCCGGCACCCGCTTTCACCTGGTCAAGCTGACTCCTCCCTTCCTTTCCTCGACCTCATCTGTTTCTATTTCTGGTGATAAACTGGCCACTAATATCCACTATAAACCCATCAACTCCCACACCTATAAGCAACCTTCGGGTGGCATCGTTGTGGCACTGCAGGAGGCCCAGGGTGGACATGTCGTCTGAGGAATGGGAGGGGGAGTTGAAATGGTTCGCGACTGGGAGGTGCAGTTGTTTATTGCGAACCGAGCATAGGTGTTCTGTGAAGCGGTCCCCAAGCCTCCGCTTGGTTTCCCCGATGTAGAGGAGGCCACAACGGGTACAGTGGATGCAGTATACCACGTTAGCAGATGTGCAGGTGAACGTCTGCTTGATGTGGAAAGTCTTCTTGGGCCTGGGATGGGGGTGAGTGAGGTGGTGTGGGGGCAGGTGTAGCACTTCCTGCGGTTGCAGGGAAAAGTGCCGGGTGTGGTGGGGAATGTGGAGCGGACAAGGGAGTCACGGAGAGAGTGGTCCCTCCAGAAAGCAGATAAGGGTGGGGAGGGAAAAATGTCTTTGGTGGTGGGGTCGGATTGCCGATTGTGGAAGTGTCAGAGGATGATGCGTTGGATCCGGAGGTTGGTGGAGTGGTACGTGAGGATGAGGGGGATTTTTTTTTTTTTTTTGGTTATTGCGGGGAGAGGGTGTGAGGGATGCGATGCGGGAGACACGGTCAAGGGCGTTCTCGACCACTGTGGGTGGGGGGGGAAGGGGAGTTGCGGTTCTTGAAAAACGAGGACATCTGAGATGTACGAGAATGGAATGCCTCATCCTGGGAGCAGATATGGCGGAGGCAAAGGAATTGGCAATAGGGAATGGCATTTTTGCAGGAAGGTGGGTGGGAGGAGGTGTATTCTAGGTAGCTGTGGGAGTTTGTAGGCTTGAAATGGATATCTGTTTCTGGTGGTTGCCAGAGATGAAAACAGAGGTCCAGGAAGGTGAGAGAGGTGTTAGAGATGGTCCAGGCGAACTTAAGGTTCGGGTGGAAGGTGTTGAAGTGAATGAACTGTTTGAGCTCCTCGTGGGAGCACGAGGCGGCGCCGATACAGTCGTCAATGTAACAGAGGAAGAGGTGGGGTTTAGGGCCAGTATAGCTTTGGAAGAGGGATTGTTCCATGTAACCTACAAAGAGGCAGGCATAGCTTGGGCCCATGCAGGTACCTGTGGCCCACCCCCTTTGTCTGTAGGAAGTGGGAGGAATTGAAAGAGAAGTTGTTAATGGTGAGGACGAGTTTGGCTAAGCGGATGAGGGGGTTAGTGGAGGGGGACTGGTCGGGCCTGTGGGACAGGAAGAAGTGGAGGGCCTTTAGGCCATGGGGAATGCAGGTGTACAGGGATTGGGTGTCCATAGTAAAAATGAGGTGTTGGGGACCAGGGAATTGGAAGTTCTGGAGGAGGTGGAGGGTGTGGGTGGTGTCACAGATGTAGGTAGGGAGTTCCTGGACCAAGGGGGAGAAAATGGAGTCGAGGTAGGTGGAGATAAGTTCGGTGGGGCAGGAGCAGGCGGAGACAATGGGTCGACCCAGGGCAGTCAGGTTTGTGGATTTTGGGAAGGAGATAGAAGCGGGCGGTGCGGGGTTGGTGAACGATGAGGTTGGAGGTGGTGGGTGGGAGGTCACCTGAGGTGATGAGGTTGTGGATAGTTTGGTGGTCGGGGGTGGGGTCATGATCCAGGGGGCGGTAGGAGGTGATGCCGGAGAGTTGGCGCCTGGCCTCAACGACGTAGAGGTCAGTGCGCCATACTACGACTGTGCCTCCCTTGTCCGCGGGTTTTATGGTGAGGTTGGGATTGGAGCGGAGGGCTGGATGTTCTGCAGGCGAGAGGTTGGAGTGG
Organism: Ginglymostoma cirratum; assembly: GCA_024137785.1. Lineage (NCBI taxonomy): Eukaryota > Metazoa > Chordata > Chondrichthyes > Orectolobiformes > Ginglymostomatidae > Ginglymostoma > Ginglymostoma cirratum. Next base: position 1,765,000 of record JAHRHZ010000081.1, on the reverse strand, counting down.
GTGAGAAGGGTGGAGGTGTTGAGGCGATTGATGTCTCGACGGCAGTTGGAGAGGAAGAGGTCGAGGGAGAGTAGGAGGCCTTGGCGTGGTGTCCAGGAGGCGGGGGGTGTTTGGAGGCGGGAGAAGGGGTCAGTAGAGGGAGGGTTATGTTCACGGTTGAAGAAGTAAGCATGGCGGCGGAAAAACTGCTCAATGTCTAAACGTGACCGGTATTCGTTGATGTGTGGGTGGAGGGGGACAAAGGTGAGCCCTTTACTGAGCGGCGTCGGCGGTGGGCAGAGTGGGGTAGGCAGCGGCAGCAGCGGTGATGGTAGTGTCTGTGGTGTTGGTCTCGGAAATGGAGGTGGTGGCTTGAGCAGCGATGGTGTACCCGACGTTGGTGGATGTGACACCCTGCTTCTTGTAAAGAATCCATTCCATTCTCCCAGTTCCTCTGACTCTGTTGCATATGTTCCAATGAGGCCAACTTTGAGGGAACCTCTGAAATGTCCACATTCTTCCTCAGCTGAGCATTCACCAGCCCATAGTTAACAGGGCCCTCAATGGGATAGGACTCATCTACTGCACTTCCGCCCTCACCCACCCTGTCTTCCCTCCTGAAACAGCAATAGGCTTCTCCTTGTCTGCACCTGTTATCCCACCAGTATCCACATCCAGAAGATCATCAGATGCTACCTCCAGCGAAGATGCTACCACCAGACATACACATTGCCCTCCCCTCCCTTGTCCACCTTCTGCAGGGACAGTTCCCTCTGGGACACCCTGGTCCACTCTTCCTTCAATCCCAGCACCAAACACCCCCAGACCCCTCCCTAGTGACTAACGGCACCTTTCCCTGCAACTGCCCAAGGTGTAACAATTTACCACTTACCTCCTCCCTGCCCAATATCCAAGAGCCTAAATTTACCTTCCAGATGAAGCAGCACTTTATCTGCGCTTCCCACAATCTAGTCTGTTGCATTCACTGCTCACGATGTGACCTCCTCTACGTTGGGGAAACAAAGCATAGACTGGGTGACCGCTTCGCAGACCATCTGCATTCTGCCTGCTGCTTTAACACACTACCCTGTTCCCTGGCCACATCTCTGACTCAGGCTTGGTGCAGTGTTCCAGCAGAGCTCAGCGCAAGAGGGAAGAACAACAGCTCATTTTCCGCTTGGGGACGCTGAAGTCCTTTGGACTTCAGTGTCGAGTCCTTTAATTTTAGGGCCTGAACTCTGCCGTGCCCTAGCCCCAACCCCCCACACCAGACCTTGTTATCTCACAGCCTGCCATTGCTGCCTATCTACTGTTAGCCACTAACAGTTTCCATTAACAGCTGTTCACCCTCCTAGCCAGCTTGTTATCAACTCCTTTGTCTGTCCAACTGTCCTTCTCCCTCTTTGGACTCGATTCCCACTTACCATTTACTCCTTACTCTCTTCCCCACCATCTTTATCTTCTACATACAAATTGACATTTTCCTATCTACCATCTGAGGAACGGTCAGTGGACCCAAAAAGTTAACTGTGATTTTTCCTCACAGATGCTGCTAGACCTGCTGACCTTTTCCAGAAACTTTAGTTCTTGATCCTGATTTACAGCGTCCGCAGTTCTTTTAGTTTTTATCCATTGTAACCTCTCCGCTCTTGTTCTGTGTCCAATTTAATAGTAAGTGTCCCATAAGCTGCCTTAACCATCTTATCTGCGCTGTTGCCTTCAAGAATCTGTGGACATGCACACCAAGATCCTTCTAATCTTCTTTACTTCCTATACAAGGGAGCCTTGTTAGTCTTCCCAAACTGTACTGCCTCAGATTTTTCAGGATTAAATTCTGTTAGCCTTTGTTCTGCATATCTGACTGGCCCATCTGCATTGTCCTTTAATCTGATGCTCTTTCCTTGCCTACTTACCACTACAACAATTTTCTTGTCATCTGCCAACTTAATTATCAAATCTCCTGTATCCTTGTTCAATTGATGTAGACTGCAAACAGCATGGAACCCTGCATTGGACCCTGTGGTGCACAGAGGCTTCTAGCCCAACAAACAACCTTTAACCATCACTCTGCCTTCTGACATTAAACCAAATTTAGATCCAATTTATCAAAAGATCCTTGATTCCATAGGATCTTGCTGACTCGACCAGTCTCATAGGCAAGACCTTGCCAAAAACCTTATTGACATCATGTCAATTGTATCCTCTGCACTACACTCATTGGCACACGTTCTTGCATACATCTGAAGCAGGAGGGATTCAAACCTGGACATCCTGATCCAGAGGTTAGGGACGTTACCACTGCCGCAAGAGTTCTAAGACTTGCTGTTTGAATAAGCTTAGTAGTTACTCCTTCTTTTAAAAAAAAAAAGTACTAATTATGCTAGGGACCCTATTTCACTCTAAACACTTCTGTCTTAAGTCTTTGGAGACCTTTTACGACTTGCACTTGATTTCACTTGCTGTACTCTACTTTTTTTTAAAAAAATCTTAATTTAACTAAGATGAAAAAATTACCTGTTCAAAGCCTTTACCATTGTTTTGTTTTACATGATCAACTCACTAGGTACACTCTAGGTGTCCAACTCTAGATGTGTAGTTGCTCTTGTATTCATTACTTGTAGGAACTTGCCGTATGTTTTTATTACTAGCTAGCTTTCTCTTGTGTTCTGCTTTATCTTCTTTAGTCATTCTTTTGTTCTTAAGTCTGACCAACCCTCTGACTTACTACTAACATTTGCAGGTAAGTATGGTATTTCTTTCAATGCTACCCTTAACTTCCTATTTTACTATGGATGTTGCATCTGTGCCAAGAATCTTTCTCAGAGAAATTTAATTATTTAATAACTCAGTCTGCTACTGTAACCCTATTGTCTAACCTTTTAACCTAGTTTCCTGGTTCACTTTAGTCAGGCTCATGATGATTTCTCCCAAATGATTTGGGGAATCTTTCCTAAAAAGGTGTAACTATCCATCTTAAGTTATGTGCAGTGTCTGTAGCAGAAAGCTGACTGTAGGTTGCCTGGGTGTAAATTAACTGATAAAGACAATGAGAATAACTTCATTTAGCACTGTTTGATCTTTGCAGCATTTGTTTTATCTGTTTAGTTCTTGTTGATAAGTAATTGTTCTGACAATTGCCCTAAATGAATGATGTGCCCACTCTTGAATGATGTGTATGTTTTGTTTTTGTTGATCCGGTCTTCTACTTACCAATATCTATGAAGGAATTTTAAATCTTGGTGAAGATAAATTCAATGGTGCTGGATTTTATTTTCACAAATATTTTACCAATAGTATGGATTTATGACTGTGTTCAATTACTTTTGAAGAATTTGCCTGAATGGCTGAATGTAAGTTCTTTTTAAGTGTCATAAGATTTCTTAAAACAAAAATTTTAAATCTTTTAGAATTCAGATTCCAACATTTTTGTTTATACGAGCAACTTAGATTCTCCATCAGAAATGTCCAGGTGCATCAAATAGTGTTCTGGTTTACTGGTTGTCTGAAGTTTAAGAGAACATTCAAAGAGCTCACAACACAAGGCGATGCTTCAGTTTGCTATAACTGTATATAAATTCATTATCGACAGGTCTTGGAGTTGTTATTATCCTTCTGGCTACCGTAGTAACATCAATTACTGGGTTATCAACCTCTGCTATTTCAACAAATGGATGTGTTCGTGGAGGTAATGATTTTAGTTGTACTTGGGTCACCAAAACGTGGAACTGATTATGGTCTGTCAATAATCTCTTGGCGGTGTTTTACTCTTTTGCTATTCATGCTGTTGAGAGTTCAAGTCTTAACCATGTTGCCAAGATGACAGTGTGTGAAGTCTGATGTCGTCCGGTTTTGAGTCTGTATGAGGTAATGGTATTTGATGTTTCTAGACTGCCCTTCAAGGGTGATTGCATCACAGATTTCTTTAATTTTAGTACAGTTCAGATGTTTTGTCCAAGGACCAGATGACCGCAGATACTTTTTAACGTTTTGGTACATTTCAGGTATTCTGCCCAAGGATGGAACCGTTACAGATTCCTTTTTAATTTTGGTACATTTCAGGTGTTCTGCCCAAGGATGGAAACGTGAGAAATGCCTTTAATTTTAGTACATTTCAGGTATTCTGTCCAAGGATGGAACCGTTACAGATTCTTTTTTAATTTTGGTACATTTCAGGTCCCAGCTGTTTAAGTTAATGAGATGCTGCGTTGGTGATTGCGTATAAGAAACATGTTTAAGATATATCTGGAATTCTTTACAGGTCTTGGAGTCGTCATCGTTAGCCTGAGTTCAGTGGTAACTGTCTTAACAGGTATCTCTATGTCAGCCATTTGCACCAATGGAGTTGTTCGAGGAGGTAATGTAAAAACAAATTCTTTGCACTGGCCAGATTGTAATCAAATGACCTATGTTTAAGGGGAAAAGTGTATATAGCTAATGTGTGAAAAAGCTGCCTGCTTCACATCGCCATCGATTACCATCAGAGATAAAAGGTACTGCAGATGCTGGAGAATCCAATATAACCAGCATGGGGCTGGATGAACACAGCAGGTCAAGCAGCATCACAGGAGCAGGAAAACTTGACGTTTCGGGCCTAAACCCTTCATCAGAAAAATCTGAAGGGTTTAGGCCCGAAACGTCAAGTTTTCCTGCTCCTGTGATGCTGCTTGACCTGCTGTGTTCATCCAGCCCCATGCTGGTTATATCGATTACCATTAATCTGATTTTGAAATTATTCAATCTGATAATTGTAATTTATGTTACTTCGAAATAAAATTGGTTGAACTTTACCTTAACTAATCGACAAATTAATCTTGTGTGAATCTGAAAGCAGGTATTGATGTTGAATGATTGTTGCCAACTGTTCCAATGAAACAAAATGTGTACAGTCTGTTAGCAAAATAGCAGTAAATGCATAATTGCTTATTAGCGTCCTGGTTTTATTTGTAGAAATGGACTACAGTATTGAATCTACAGTATTTCCATTTAAATTACGAGCCAATAACAGCACACTTTTCCTTTCATCCTAATCCATATTAAATTCAGTGGTCCGAGGGGAAGATAAAGGATCAAGCTGGAGAATTTTTAATAGATGTTTTCTGTATGCCTCCATCTCACACGATAAAAAGATGCCTGAGAACGTGGCCCTACATTTACTCCTGTTTTGTCAATATCCATTTTGCACTCATTGCTCAACACCCCCAACTCCACATGAATGCACTCTCAAAGTAACTTTCTAAGCACTTTATTTTTGTTTGCCACTCTTGGACAGTATGTGGCTTATGGTTGGATGAATATATCTTGATGTTCAAGGTACCCTGATTTACAAATGTAATGATTAGATTCTAAATGTGTTCCTTGGATTTGACTAAATTATCTTGATAAAATTGAAGTCATAGATCATAGAACCCCTACAGAGTGGAAACAAGCCCTTTTGGCCCAACAAGTCCACACCGACCCTCCAGACATCCCAACCAGATACACACCCTGTAACCCACCTAGATTACACATCCCTGAACACAAGATGGTAATTTAGCATGGCTAATCCACCTAGTCTGCACATCTTTGGACTGAGAGGAAACTGGAGCACCCAGAGGAGACCCACGCAGACACTGGGAGAATGTGCAAACTCCACACACTGTCGCCAGAGGGTGGTGTCGAACCCACCTGACATTAGTATTTAGCTCTTCAGTACTTCTGGATCACTAGTTGTTGTTTTCTTCTCTCATCTCCCCTGTTAGCTTGCAATATGAATTCAGAGCTATACAATTTTGTTTTTGTATTTCTCGTCTGGTCCTTGTCCGCTTGCTTTGTAACGTCCCTAGAACTAATGTTGCAACTGAAACAATGGATCCAGTCGTCACTATTGTTCTGTTCTGAAAAGTGTTTTATGGTCAGAAATATTAGCTTCAGAGCCATGCCGTATGTATCTGGCTGCTACATCATGTGTAGTGTGGAGTAACTACTTTTTTACATTCTGCGCAATTTGAATGCAGAACCATATAATGCAATACTCGCTAAATTATTTTCTAATGTGATCCCGTTTTGGTTCTTGAAAGTTATCATCTTAGCAGCCAATAGGGACACCATAACAACATTCAGTCATTAATTGCTAAAGTTTGCCTTTTAATGGTAATAATATAATACATCATATTTGTTAAAATACTTTTGGGTGGGAGGGAAATGTTGTTTTATATGCTCACAGCCTATTGAGACATTAGCGCACACATTGTGACTTGGTGTCTCAATTAGCACTATAATTGATACGACACACTCAGTGTTCAATGTGACATCTAGGGATGGTTGGTAGAAGTTTCCTGCAGACAAGTGAGTTAAATCAAACTTAATGCAAATACGTGCTATTAAAATGAGCCATACTTTTAATGTGCATGTTGCAATGTCAAAATCAATCATCATGTCAAACTAGAATTCTGACAGAAATTCTGGAAGTTGCTTGTTCCAAAAATTGATTGTGTGATCGTTCAAGAAGCTGTTCTAGTATCAGTTGTGGGTCAGTCCATGTCACCAGGTGCACATTGAAAAGGGTTTTGGACTCAATCGAACTTTCCCACAACTTGAGACCAAAAACACCCGCAGTTCGTCAAGATGTTTGTTTGCCTTATGAGTTGAACAGTTTGATTTTTGTTATTGGCAGGAACTTGCAAAGTTATAGGAAAGAGTCATTGTTAAACTTCATATTTCAAGTTAATAGTTCAACTGGAAAGTGAGCAAATAAGATTTACGAGGATGTTGCTAGGTCTAGTAGGCCTGAGTTATAGGCAGCGGCTGGCCAGGATATGACTTTATTCCTTTGAATGTAGGAGAATGAGGGGTGACCTTATTGAGATGTATAAAATCGTGAGGGGCAAAGAGAGGATGAACATTCTGGTGGGGAATTGAAAACTAGAGGGCATAGGTTTAAGGTAAGAGGGGGAAGATTTAAGAACCTGAGGAGCAACTTCATGCAGAGTGGTGCATATATGGAATGGGCTGCCAGAGAGAGTGGTTGAGGCAGGTTCAATAGTAACATCTTAAAAAAAACACATTTGAATAGGTACATGGATGGGAGAAGGGTTTTAGAGGTATTATGGGCCAAATGTGGGCAGTTGGAACTAGCTGAGTGGGCACCGTGGTCAGCATGGACCCGTTTGGGTTGAAGGGTCTGTTTCCATGCTGTATTATTCATGAATCTATATTATTCTTCCAAAATACAATTTTCTTCATGAATGCTGTGACACAATCACTGTTTATCTTTCTCTGTATTTGCATCTGATTAATTTAGTTTTCAAAATATTTCCATGATACAAGCAAGGAGGCAAATCATTTAGAGTAACAAAAACCAAAGGGTTTTTTGAAGTCCATTGCAAATGAAGGTAGCTGATTCCTGAGCTTCAAAAAAAATGTCTACAGAGCTCTACCTCTCAAATGTCAGTGGAGCTTGTGTGAAACAACACATCTTGATCAGACCCTGTCACAATTGGATGACAAGTGCAGCAAACACAAAACCCATCTTGATACAGGGATTAACTCGATCTTTCTCATTTTTCACAAGCGGTGTAGCCAAATTCTGAAGACGTAGCAAAGTACCAATTGATGGGGGTTAACACTTGTTAAATGCCACAACTCGTTTCATTATTGTTCAGGCTCCCATTTTTGTCAAAAAGCTAGACACTGGAAAAACTCGAAGGAAACCTAATCTTGCGCCTGGAGGATTTAGCTTGCTCCTTGCTCTGAACCACTTCTCTGCTGGACCTGGGCAGCAGCACATCAGCTACAGACATTAGCGTCCGATATCTGCCAACCTATCATGGCGCTTCTGCTATTCACTAGCAGTGTGCTCTGGAAACACAAACTTGCATTGACAGACACACTAGCAACTCGTATTAAAAGGTTGCAGAGGGGACACTTGTCACACAGTGACAGGTGCCCAGCTTGAATATGGGACTAGGTTGTATCTTGAGGTTGGCTACTTGTATACTTAACATCCACCTGCCAGTTCAAAGCATCCTGCCATACCTTGCCATGCCAATTAACGCAGTCACAGAAACAGGTAGCTTGCCTTGCTGCTGAGCAGTCCTCCGTGTATTGGGGGATGCACATCTTGTTGTATAGCAGCATGCTTCATCAATCTGTCGCCTGCTTCCGCAGCAAACACAATGCATGTGCAGGAAGCGAATAGCTGCATATCTAACCTCAGGAACTCTTCTCCATGGAGGGACCCACCAGTCAGTGGAGTTACAGGATAATCTACTAGGAAGTGGGTGTTTGGGGCTTACTAGCATGTTCAGGCTGAGGCTGGAGGCCACTGGCAGTGAAGCACTGTGTTGCCTGCCATCACAATGCAAATGGAAAGGATGCATCAGGGAAATATGACCATAGTGGCACCTCCTGTGAGGGGAATGGGCTGCAATGAATAGTGATGGTGGGGTTTTAAAGGGAGGGGGACCATGGGTCACAGTACTGTGCATTCTACAGTACACAAACACAAGCTGCCTATTCCCTGGCCATCCTACAGCATTGAACCTCTGACCTTCCCTGGTATAGCCAGTGATAATCAACTGTATCCTGCTTTTTTGAGAACTGATCCTCCTAAGCAGCTCCTGAGGGTTTTGGGTGTGTCTTTCCATGACAACTGCCAGCTTGCCCATTGAGGCAGCCAGATTTTTGAAGGATTCATTGCACTGATGGAACTTCTGGGCAGTCAGGGCTATTGCATCCCATACGCCTCTGTGCCATGTTCCTCTATTCTCAGCTGATTGCATGCCACACTCTTGCCTGTGGACTGCACCAAGGTACCAGTATCTGGTCTGGTGGGGGATTGCAGCTGGCAGCTTCATGATGCTTCCTCTGAGGCTTGTCTATTCGTTTCGAGGGTGTTGGCTCTTGCTGCACCGAGCTTGAGTGTAAGTTGGTGGGAGCTGCAAGACAAAATAGCGAAGACCTCATTAAAAGTGGAGTGCAATGATTGAGAGTGATGAAGAGATTAATGAGAGTTGAAGTGGGACTTGGTCACTTAGCAGGACATGAATATTTCAGTATCACTGTAGAAGCAGCCCTGGTCTTGGTCATCGAGATCTACATGACAGTTAATGGCTCTTTGGCTTATATGCTAAGTCTGTGCTGGTCAGAAATAAGCACCTAACTATTCTAATCCCATTTTCTGGCAGTTGGATGCCTTGGTATCACAAGTTCACGTTAAACAATTCTAAAATGTTGTGTTCCCCTGCAAAGGCCAGGATTTTCTCATTGTAGGAAATGAGGACCTGGTTGTTAGCTATCCCTCCACCTGTGTGGGCTGTTTCAGCCTTGTAATGGGTGCCTTCTCCTGTAATAAACAAAAAGAGTGGGGAGTGGGCATTTAGTGGGTGGCACAATGGATGGCCCATGTGGAGGGGAAAGGTGCTGAAGAGTACAGAGGGGCTGAGGAAGCACAGAATGCGTGCAGGCTTATTGGGGTGGGGGAAGTGCATGAAAGCTGCTAATTGATTGGTCAAAGCATTGCCACGGAAAATGCGCCAGAGAATTGTCGTTCTCCCTTCACACCTGCCAAATCATCCATGTTTTTGTTTAGGCACAGTGCCTAGACATAATGCTATTTTCTGAGGCGACTTTAAAGTTCGGCATTTTCTTTTCTCATCTGTCCTGATTTCAAGATGAGAAGTTTCACCAGAATGTTTGCTTCTTTTTGAGCCTTACTTGTTGAGATTCACCAAAGAACCAAAAATTTGATTTGAGTAATTGAACATGACACAAACAAAATACAAAGATTCCAATTTATCCTCTAAGCTGAATTTAGTAAGTGATTTTGATGACTAATACGCTAGAAAATTAATGGTCATTTCCTTTACTTTATGTTGTCTCTAGCCAGATGCAACAATCTTAGCTGAGTTAAATACATATTGCATTAACTTCAAGCAGCCCCTTCCTTCACTTATGTTGGCAAGTAATTTTTTAATTTATTCAAAGATTAACTATTTTCTGATCTAAAACAGGTGGTGCCTACTATCTTATATCCAGGAGTCTCGGGCCAGAATTTGGTGGATCTATTGGCTTGATCTTTTCCTTTGCTAATGCTGTAGCTGTTGCAATGTATGTTGTTGGATTTGCAGAAACTCTGGTGGATATCCTGAAGGTAATCCAAAGTAAAAATATTGAAATACTTATTAAATGTATTTCAATATAATCAACTGTAACATGTTATTTATGTTTAAAAAATTCCTGCCTTGGAACTTTATTAATATTTTTGACAATTTGTCATATTTTTGACAATAATTTGTCGTCATTGCAGGAAAATAATGTCCTCATGGTGGATCCAATCAGTGATATACGAATTGTAGGTTGCATTACAGTAGTAGTACTTCTTGGTATAACTGTAGCTGGCATGGAATGGGAAACAAAGGTAAGGTTTTAGCTGCATTTTTAAAATATCAGTACAGCTTAAAGTAGAAGTTACTTTAATCAAGTATCATGTCTTATTTGGGCAAGATCAAAGGAGACTTTCAGACTCTTTCTTTGAAAGTGAGATGTGTTGGTGCAAATTAAGCAAATACTTTTGTCTTCTACCAGGCTCAAGTTGTTCTTCTGATAATTCTTCTTATCGGTATTGCTAACTTTTTTATTGGAACTGTCATTCCAAGTACGATTGAGAAAAGAAGCAAAGGTTTCTTTAACTATCAAGGTACGTTCTGTGTTTACCAATAAGAAACCTGTTTGTTGGGAGGAGTTAAAATATGCAGTCCAGTTAATTTGGGCTCTAAATTTAGCAGTTTCTTATTTTTAACCTGTGCAGCTCAAGTATTTGTGGAGAATTTTGGGCCATCTTTCAGGGATGGAGAAAGTTTCTTCTCTGTCTTTGCCATCTTTTTCCCAGCTGCTACTGGCATTCTTGCTGGTGCCAACATCTCTGGTGATCTAAAGGTATGTTCCTCTTGATTACTTTTTACACGTTAAGTTTGTTTATTTTAGGTCAAAGCTTTGTGACCTTAAAACGCTTACATTTCAGGATCCACAAGCAGCCATCCCGAAAGGAACAATGTTGGCTATCTTCATAACAACTTTGACTTATATAGCTGTTGCCATCTGTGTAGGTAAGATAATAATTTGTTCTTGAATGATTTTTGTTTAGGGACTAAAACATAAATACAAGAATTCATAGACAGATGAACACAGTCCACTTAAGTAGAAATTACGAACTGAAGTATTAAAAGTGGAAAGTTCTTTCTCAGGTGTTTACGTGTGCAGTGTTAAAAATGCTGAAATATAGGCATTTATTTTCACTAATTGAACAGTGTTTGAGTACAATAGATACATTTTGACACTAAAGTGCCAAAAGCCCAGATAACTGTTGGCCCTGGTCTTTATGGAGTAGGGATTGGCAGTGAACGTTTTGTGGGGAAGGCGACATTGAAACATGGTAGTCTGCCAAATTTAAAGACAGGACCTTATAATTTTTAGCAAACTTTCCTGCCTGGTCAGAAGCCTCAACCAGGGACTGCTGATGCCAGAACTGGTGAAAATCCATCAGATTGTAATGTTAACTCTTTCTGATACTGTCCAGCCTTTTGAATGTCTCCAGCAATTATTTTATTGCAGATTTGCAGCATTCACAGTATTAAGATTTCCCTTCCTGCTAATGGGAGTTGCATGTGAGAGAATTCTGTTTTCTAAATTTGCCTTTTGCCAAGGATGTGTTTATGGAATGCTGCTGTCAAGTTTTCCAATAGAGTTGTTATTCCAAGTCCCTGTTTCTTGTATTTTAACAGTAGTGTTTTCAATAAATGGTATTTTGCTTAATGTCGAGTAGTTTGACCAACGAAATTGCATCTGGAACACAGCGCTTTATATTTACCTTTTTTAAAAATAAGAGTAGGTTAACAGCTAGGCTACGTTTTTGAGGGGGTCAGGTCTGGCCCACAACAATGTGACCATTACGTCAAATTTCTAACGGCACTGATTACCTTTTTGGATGTTGTGGCCAGGTTTTTGTATGTGATCAATGTATGAATATTATGTTATGCAGTTCTACTAATAAAGAAATATAGCTACCTGAGAATAATGCAAAGTTGAACAATAGTGAGAGATGAATAATTTTATTTGTCATCTGAACCACTACCTTCGCTCTGTATAATTAAGTCTCTACAGGATGTTTTTCATCTTTGTGAAAAAGATCACAAAATAGAAACAGCTATAAGACCTAATAGATATACCTCTGGATTCTGATGCCATGCTGTATTATTTCATTTCCTTTATTGTTTGAATAACAGTCCAATCCTTGCAAAAGACTAAAACTAATTTGTTAATTTTAAACATTGCATCACCTCTGTCTGACTTTTACCACATGAATTACATTATGTGGGTGGCTAAACTTTGTTTAATTTTGATTGTAACTTGCTAATGTAGGTGGTAATTTTTGTTTAGATTTAGAGCTCTTGATGAAATTTGATGGTTAGGTAGTTGGTGACTGGCTTAAATATAAAGCAAGCACTGTGTAGCCATGTGTGAATATCATTTTGTTGATTTGAGCCAAGGCCAACATGGATAATAAAACAGTGGTACTAAGTCCCAGGCTGTGGGTCTAAATCTCATTGTGCAGTCTGTGTTAACCAAAGATTCAGCTGTAGAGCAAAGGGGGTTCTGCAGTAGCACCTACCATCTTTTAGATGAGATGTTCAAGCCAAAATATTGTCCACTTTTTTTTTCATACAGAAACAAGATCCCATGGGTTTGTTTGAAAACCAGAACATTTGGTGTTGCAATCAACACTTATCTATTCTGATGCCTGGACTGAAATATAATCCGGTCATTTACTTTCAAAATTCAAAAAAGTACTTAATCGTGAAGGTGTCATAAGAACACATGCTGTGAGCATCTTGGATGGTTTAACCTTTATTTGTGAATTAAACTGTACCTTTTTTACCTCTTCTGCTTGCAGGCGCCACTGTTGTACGTGATGCTACGGGAAGTGTCAATGATACCATCAGTGCTTTGACAGGTTGTAATGGTTCAGCAGCCTGTACGTTAGGATATGACTTCTCTGGCTGTAATACACAGATGTGCAATTTTGGTTTGATGAATAACTTCCAGGTAATAGTTGTGTGGCCCATTGAGTTAAGATAATGACATACCTCAAATTTATTGGTGGAGTTTAAAACTGGTATTGTAACTCCAGTCTGATGTCAGAAGCAAGCATGGGGCTGGATGAACACAGCAGGTCAAGCAGCATCATAGCAGCAGGAAAACTTGACGTTTCGGGCCTAAACCCTTCATCAGAAATGGGGGAGGGGAAGAGGGTTCTGAAATAAATAGGGAGAGAGGGGGAGGTGGATAGAGGAGAGGACAGGTGGAGAGGAGGCAGACAAGTCGAAGAGGCAGGGATGGAGCCAGTAAAGGTGAGTGTGGGTAGGGAGGAGATAGGTCAGTCCAGGGAGGACGGACAGGTCAAGGGGGTGGGATGATGTTAGTAGATAGGAGATGGGGGTGGGGCTTGAGGTGAGAGGAAAAACAGGTTAGGGAGGTGGAGATGAGCTGGGCTGGTTTTGGGATGCGGTTGGGGGAGGGGAGATTTTGAAGCTTGTGAAATCCACATTGATGCCATAGGGCTGCAGGGTTCCCAGGCTGAATATGATTTGCTGTTCCTGCAGCCTTCGGGTGGCATCACTGTGGCATTGCAGGAGGCCAAGGATGGTCATGTCATCTGAGGAATGGGAGGGGGAGTTGAAATGGTTCGCGACTGGGAGGTGCAGTTGTTTGTTCCGAACTGAGCGCAGGTGTTCTGCAAAGCGGTCCTATTTATTTCAGAAACACCTCCCCCTCTCTCCCTATTTATTTCAGAACCCTCTTCCCCTCCATTTCTGATGAAGGGTTTAGGCCCGAAACGTCAAGTTTTCCTGCTCCTGTGATGCTGCTTGACCTGCTGTGTTCATCCAGCCCCATGCTTGTTATCTCTGATTCTCCAGCATCTGCAGTACCTTTTATCTCTGATGTCAGAAGCAACCCAGTTTTCCCTTGTGTAATAAAACAGAAGTGCAGATGCTGGAGATCAGAACTGTTTTCTGATCAGAAGGGTGACTAAGTCTGTTTTCTCTCTACAGACACTGCCAGACCTGCTGAGTTTTAACAGCAATTTCTGTTGACAGTCTAAACTGCAGTTTGACCTTTTTTTCGAATTTTGGAATTTTTCTCATGCAAGGATGTAAGTTTGTGTTTTTTTTTTGTTTTGTTTTTGGTCAGCAAAAACCACTTTTTGGAAGGGAATGACTTGTCTTAAATGGGGCCTCTATCGTGGTAGAAATGGTCACTGAAGTTCCCCAGTATATGTTTTTCTAAATTGGAATATAAAACCTATTCTTTTCTTTGGCTTGTTCTAAACTTTGTTTTTTGCAGTCTTATGACTTTGTATGTTTGATCACTTCTGCCTTGAGACGTGTCATTTTTGATGTGGTCACTAAAGATTCATTCATAGTATCTGAAGAAGAGCAGGAGGTTCCCCAAGTGTTAAAGCTATCAATATAACGAAATCTATTCAATCGTGATATCCATGCTGATACCAAGATCCTTACCTTGTAAAGTAGCCATCTTCTTGACTCTGTTCTGTATGGCTCAAGCTTGGATAACTTACAGGATACCACCTTAAAGCCTTTGAGAAATAGATCAACACAGAAGGATTCTCCACATCAGTTGAGACTTGCTTGAAGCATCCAATAACATCAGCATCATCTGAAACCAACTCCGCTGGGCTGGCTGTTGGCTTATGATGCCCAAGTTCTGACTGCCAAGGCAAATCATCTTCACCCAGCTCAAGGGAGGCACTCCAAATGAGAAGAGGGCAAAGGAAGTGTTTCAAAGATTCCCAGAAGGCTTCTCTCAAGTAATGCAACATCGATGTGGACACGTAAGACAAAATCAGAAGTCACCTGACACCTAGTTACCATCCAACAGCTTTATTTGAAATCACAAGCTTTCGAAGCCTTGCACCTTCATGTGAAGTATTGTGGGAGACCCGTGTTCAGAAGAAACCAACTTGGAGGAAGCTCCTGTATGAAGGGACACAATTCTTTGTGAACGCCCAGTAGCAAGAGGAGGTGTGGAAAAGGAACTGGAGAAAAGAATGCCCACCCCAATTTCCTAACGGTCAGACTTGCTTGCAGGTGATCATTGACAATAACTAAATAGAACGGGCGGCACGGTGGTTCAGTAGTTAGCACTGCTGCCTCGCAGCACCGGGAACCCTGGCTCGATTCCACCCTCTGGCAACTGTCTGTGTGGAGTTTGCACATTCTCCCTGTGTCTGCATGGGTTTCCTCCGGGTGCCCTGGTTTCGTCCCACAGTCCAAAGATGTGTAGGCTAGGTGGATTGGTCGTGCTAAATTGCCCGTAGTGTTCAGGGATGTGTAGATTTGGTGGGTTATAGGGGGATGGGCCTGGGTGGAATGCTCTGAGGGTCGGAGTGGACTCCTGGGGCCAAAGGGCCGGTTTCTACATTGTAGGGATTCTATGAAAAAACTAACTTATCAAAATGAATACCCAGTTAATATTTAGGTAATGTCACAGGTATAGAATGGCTGCCAGGTTTGTCTAAATATAACTGCATTGCAAAGGATAATGAATTGAAATATTTCAGTGACGTGAGGTTTAAAAATAGATTCCTTTCTAAAAGAAATTTTAAGGCTTGTAGTTTTGTTGTTTTTTTTTTTAAAAAACCAACTCTGAACATCTCAAAGTGTTTTACAATCAATGAACTGCCGATGCTGGAGAATCTGCGATAACAAGGTGTAGAGTTGGGTGAACATAGCAGGCCAGGCAGCATCAGAGGAGCAGGAAAGCTGACGTTTCGGGTCTGGACCTTTCTTCAGAAAATGAAGTTTTGTTTTTAACTAAACTATATTTTTTAACTGATGTAACAGCCAATTTGCACAGCAGACTCTCAAACTGCAGTGGCCAGACAATTTTTTTTTTTTTTTTTTTTTTTTTTTGTTTCTTCTTTCTCTCATTGATTTGAAGGATAAATCTTGAATACTGGGAATAGTTTTCCCTCTTTTTCCCTCAAATAAAATGCAGCAGGTGCTGGACATCTGACATGAAGGAAAAAGCTGCAAATGCCCCTCTCCGACATCATCTAGAAAGAAACAAAAAAAAGCCTGTGTTTTAAATCAATAAACTTCTGTTCTGCCTCACCCTCTTTCCCCCATGAAGTTTCTCGCTTTTTTGTGACAGTTATTTCAACCCATTATTCACCTCTCCGTTAGCGCCTCATTTCTTTACAGGTATAAGACCATAAGACAAGAATTTATCAATCTCTGCCTTGAAGACATTCAACGTCCCAGCCTCCACTGTGCTCCGTGGCAATGAATTCCACAGGCCCACTACCACTCTCTGGCTGAAGAAATGTCTCCTCATTTCCGTTCTAAATTGACCCCCTCTAATTCTAAGGCTGTGCCCATGGGTCTGAGTATCCCCACCTAACGGAAACAACTTCCCAGCGTCCACCCTTTCTAAGCCATGCATTATCTTGTAAGTTTCTATTAGATCTCCCCTCAACCTTCTAAACTCTAATGAATACAATCCCAGGATCCTCAGCCGTTCATCGTATGTTAGGCCTACCATTCCAGGGATCATCCGCGTGAATCTCCGCTGGACACGCTCCAGTGCCAGTATGTCCTTCCTAAGGTGTGGGGCCCCAAATTGGACACAGTATTCTAAATGGGGCCTAACTAGAGCTTTATAAAGTCTCAGAAGCACATCACTGCTTTTATATTTCCAACCCTCTTGAGATGAATGACAACATTCCATTTGCTTTCTTAATCACAGACTCAACCTGCAAGTTAACCTTTAGAGAATCCTGTACTAGCACTCCCAGATCCCTTTGTACTTCAGCTTTATGAATTTTCTCACCGTTCAGAAAATAGTCCATGCCTGTATTCTTTTTTTCTGCAAGACCTAGCATTTGCTCATGTTGAATTTCATCAGCCCTTTCCTGGACCACTCTCCTAAACTGTCTAAATCATTCTGCAGCCTCCCCACCACCTCCGCACTACCTGCCTGTCCACCCAACTTCGTATCATCGGCAAACTTCGCCAGAATGCCCCCAGTCCCTTCATCCAGATCATCAATATATAAAGTGAACAGCTGCGGCCCCAACACTGAACCCTGCGGGACACCATTTGTCACTGGTTGCCATTCTGAAAAAGAGCCTTTTATCCCAACTCTCTGCCTTCTGTCAGACAGCCAATCCTCAATCCATGCCAGTAACTCACCTCGAACACCATGGGCCCTCGCCTTACTCAGCAGCCTCCCGTGAGGCACCTTATCAAAGGCCTTTTGGAAGTCTAGATAGATAACATAGGTATGATAAGAAGGTTTGTAGTTGTAACTTGGTATTGCATTCTGTAAGAATTTCAACCGATTTACCGTCAATCAAATGTACCTGTGAAGGAACTGAACTCCCATATAACAAAACAGAGGTTGCTGGAGAAACTTAGCAGGTCTGGCAGCGTATGTGGCAAGAAAGCAGAATGAACATTTGTGTCCAACTGCTCCTCTTCAGCATTCTGAAGAAGGGTCATCTGTTTTTTCTCCATAGATGATGCCAGACCTGCTGAATTTCTCCAGCAATTTCTGTTTTAGATTTCCAGCATCCATTGTTCTTTTTCTTTGCGTTTAACTCACTGCTGTATCTCTTGGTGTGCAAACCTTAAAGTCCTGCTTCTCTGACAGGATTCCACTCTAATCTGTCTTTTTGTTCATCATTATTACTTTCGTTGTCACCTCCTAGTATTTTACCAAAACTCACTTCCATAGCTATATCACATTCCCCAGTGACTGCCTGTGGCTCAGACTCACCCCATGTGGTTTCCGACTGGAATTTCGTCCTTCATTTTTCACATCCACCCAGGATCGTGATATCTCTGTGATGTACAGTGCTCTTCAAACAGCTGTTCTTGCTGCATTCTGAGCTCCATGTGCCAGCAAATGCACACTCTTGACCCTGCTCTCCATTATCACCACCTCATACTACCGCACAGCTGCCCTGCCCCTCCCCCCAGTTCCACTTTATTCTCTGGCTTGTTCACCATTCTGATGAGAAACTTTTACCGTTCCTTCCAGGCTTTAAGGAACACAGGCTTCAACTCTTGCCCCTCTTGAGCCTTCCTCCCATTCCCTTCCCTCTGTGTCCATCACTTCTCTTAACCCTGTTTCTTGACGGGTTTTTACGATCCCTTCTGATTTTTGCATTCTCCACTGAAGGTTCTGTACTCAGCAAAGGTCTTAGTTTTATCCCTCTGTGCTCCCACTTGAATGAGTTGAACTGTTGTTCCATCATTTCTTTGGACAAGAGTACTCTTCCCCCTTCCCCACCCCCCCAAAATTCCACAGATCTGTTCACCTGTTTCCAGCACACTCTCCATCTTGACCCTTTTCTCGCCTTTTACCTGCATTATTGAAAACTGTTGACGTGGCATCAGTTGTCTGAATTTCTCTGCCCCAACCTCACCCATTTAGCTTTATCTCCCTTTTAACTGTACTTACTCTCAGATCCAACGCTGACTTTGCCCCTGTTGTCAGGCTTGATGACAGTGTTGTTGTTGCCTCCGACACCACCACCTATCTCCCTGGACCATCTGTGGAATTCCCTGCCCAGTGAAGTGGTTGAAGCTACCTTGCTGAATGTTTTTAAGGCAAGGCTAGATAAATTTTTGAACAGTAAAGTAATTAAGGGTTATGGTGAGTGGGCGGGTAAGTGGAGCTGAGTCTCAAAAGATCAGCCATGATCTTATTAAATGGCTGGGCATGCTCGAGGGGCCAGATGGCCTACTCCTGCTCCTAGTTCTTATGTTCCTATGACCATCATCCTTATATCAAACATCAAGCCACTGTATCCATGATAGTCACTAATCTCATCTCATCTCAACTCCTCTCTCGCTCGATCAGAGATGTGGCCATGGTACACACATGGGCTCCAGTTATGTTCCTGTCTCTTTGTTGGGTACATGGAACTTTCCTCATTCTAATCGTACTTGGGTCCCTCCCCTAATCACTTTCTCCAGTACATTGACAACATCAGTGCTGCTTCCCTCTCTCTCATCTGGAATTGGAAAAGTTCATAATTTTGCTTCCAATTTCCATGCTGCTGTTAGGCTCACTTGGTCCATCTCCGACTCCCCTCTTCCCTTCCCTGATGTCTGTGTTCTGAAGAAGGGTCACTAGATTTGAAATGTTAACTCTACTTTCTCTCCACAGATGCTGCTAGACCTGCTGAGTTTCTTCAGTTCAGCTTTTTTCAGATTTCCAGCATTCACAGTTTTGTTCTATTAAACTCATATATTAATGTGTGTGTGTATATTTAAAATGCATACGAATTTAAAGAATTATTATTAAAGAACTGAAATATTTTTCAAAAGGATCAAATCTGGTACGTGTAGGATACCTGATTTTAAATTTGAAGAGCAGTGAAATAACATTTTCTTACTCTGTAGGTTATGAGCATGGTGTCTGGTTTTGGTCCCCTCATCACTGCAGGAATCTTCTCAGCCACTCTTTCCTCTGCCCTGGCCTCATTGGTCAGTGCTCCCAAAATTTTCCAGGTAAGAAAGAATTAGGCAATTATTAAGTGATGTATAACAGTGAAAATCTTTAATTGCAGACAGCAGTTGCTACAAATAAAACATTTGTTCTAGATTCCTGTTTTTAAAAAAAAAAGTTCATTAGAATTGTTTTGCACCTAGATGTTCTAGAGTACAAGTAACAGCCATTATGCAGGAACAGTACATAATTAGGAAAAATTGAGATAGTGGGGAATAGATTTTAAAAAATATAGAGATACAGAAAGTGCTGGAAGAATTTTGTAACTGAGGCATCACTGGCACCAGATAGATTCCATCTTAAACTGTCAGGGAAGTAAGGATAGAAGTTGTAGAGATACTGGCCATAATTTCCCAGTCCTCCTCAGGTGCAGAGGGATACCAGAGAGTTGCAAGCTCAACACTTTTTTGTGCAGACATCAGCAGAGGGTGAAACTTAGTTACATATGCCAGTTTAGCACTGGTGTTGGGAGAAAATTAACAAACGCCTGGGACCGAGCAGACTGAAGGAGGACAGCGTAGATTTTCTATAGCACATTGTGTTTTAACTAACTTGAGTACTTTTGATGACTGATTATTTGAATGAGGGCATCCCAATTAAAGTCAAGGGCATGAATGTCTGTGGTGACTGTTTATAGCTCAAGCAACTTTGGCTCAGTTTGAGCTACAGACCAAATTATGGATGTTGTGACACCTCTAGGAGGAGATGGTTAGTTGGATGTTTTCTACTAAGAGCTGGTTGTACCCCTTAGAGGGATAGGGTTGTCTAATTCAGTCATTCATTCAGGAAAGGAAGGTATGACTGAGAAAAGTAAGGAGAGTTAGAGTTGCAGGCATCTTTGTCGGTTTAATAGATTTGAGGTTCTTCTGTTTGTTTAGATGTGTGACAGCTGCAGGGTCGATGAGCTGACTGACCAGGTACCATGATACTGGAAGCTGTTCAAGTGTGAGAAGCAAAAAGGACTGGAATGCTCATAGGCAACTGTATAGTGAGATAGATTGACAAGGTTCTCTGCAGTAAAGGGAGATTAGAAGGTTGTGGCCTGACTGGTGCTAGTTTTCAGTACGGTCAATGCTGAGGAGGCACTTGCAGCAGGAGGGGGAGGACCCAGTCATTGTTGTTCTTAGAAGGACCAAAAATATAGGCAGACAGAGCAAAAGTTCTGCATTGTTTATACATGAAACGTTAGGTTCCAAATTGTGTAGAACCTTGAAGGTAATAACTAAACTAATCCTTTTCAGTTCCTTTGAGGAAAGTTTGGGAGGCTAGGCATCTATGCACTGGATATTAACTGTAGGAGGCCTCTTGATTTAAATTATATATGCTGAAGCTATTGACAAGGTGGATGATCCCTTTTGCACAATTATGGTTTTAGATGTCATGATTAAAAATAAGGGTAGCCAGTAAGACACAAAATTCTGAGGGTTGAGGTTGTTTGGAACTTTTTCCTAAAAGGCAGTGAAAGCAGAGCCATTAAATATTTTAAAGGCAGAGGTAGGTAGCAAGGGACTGAGAGGTTATCATCGGTAGATGTGAATATGGAGTATTTAGGCTGTCCATATTTTCTTTTAAATGGCAGGGCAGGCTCAAGGGCCAACCTACTCATAAAACAAATTAGTGTGTTGCTGTGTTAATTGAGTAGTAGGTCATGTGCCCTGAAATAAGTGAGCAATGGTCTCATGATGGCCTTCCCACTTAATGCCCGTTTAGGGGTTGACTGAGAGCTATCTTATTTTTGATGTGGCCCCTCCCTTTTTATCCACATCCTGCCGTTATTAATCTGTGGCCCAAATCCATTGGCAATCATGATCCTCGGGCAAGTTCCTTAAGGGCAGCAGCAACCTCTTGCACAGCTGTCACACTCTCTCTGGTATTTTTTTTGGAGGCAGGATTTCCATCCCTCGGATTCTTGATTTTTGGGAAAGGCCTGCTGCTTGTCAGTTAAGTCCTTTATTGAAGCATAATTCAGCATACCTTCCTGAAAGGTGCTGATGATGGGGCTGTCACTGGCTTCAACTGTGGATAAGACTCTCATTGCCTGCATTACTTAGGCCCTAAATGCAATTAACTGACTGTAGTAATAATGCAAGAAACACTGGGGAAAGGTTGCTAAACAGGAATAGAATAATTCTAAGATAACAAGGTCTGAAGAAGGGTCTAGGCCCAAAACGTCAGCCTTTCTGCTCCTCTGATGCTCTTGGCCTGCTGTGTTCATCCAGCTCTACACCTTGTTATCTCAGATTCTCCAGCATCTGCAGTTCCTACTATCTCTGAAACAGAATAATGCTACTTTTCTTTCAAGGGAATCAGTTGTGTGCTGGACATTTCCAGCATTTAACTGAATTTATTGTTCCTACAGGCTCTTTGCAAGGATAACATTTACAAGGGACTGTATTTCTTTGGAAAAGGTTATGGAAAGAACAATGAACCAATTAGAAGCTACATTTTAACCTTCTTTATTGCTGTTGCGTTCATTCTGATTGGTAAGTTGCAGATATTTGAAAATTGCTTTGTTTGGACTAACTATTTGACATTGTTACTAGATCTGACTCCCAGATTTGTTACAGTCTAGCTAAGGGCAAGTGAATTTTATAATGTAGACAAAGCGTGATATCCGGGCTACTTCTAAAGAAAATAACACACAAGGCTGCACAGTTTTAACGAAAATCCTGCATCTGATTGTGCAATATTAGAACAGTGCTGCAGTATACAATAGACATAAACTTATTTGTGATATCCAGAGCTAAATCGTGGTATTGTATGATAGTGTGATTGAATAGTAAACATCAAGATTGATGAAAGATTACTTGTGTCTCTCACATGCACATGCATGCACACATGACGACATCATCATATTGTGAAATTTCACTACTGGTTGCAATCCCTACATTTCACTCTTCTGACTTTGAAATTCCACTGCAAGAACTGCTTCATCACGGACACACATAACTGTTAAAGTTTTGGTCAATAATCCTAAGTTCTTCCTGGGTCTAACCACCCTGAAATCCACAGCTTCACTTTGGTGCTCATTCACAAACCTAACTCTTCATATATAGTTAGCTTCACCAAAGTACACTTGCCCTTAGGTTTTTCCTGAGCTCTAAGCTTGCTCAGTTGCAAAAATTGTTTGTGGGGTTTAGCTGCGCTGAATTATTAGTGTTTCATAGTTTTTCCTGAGATCTCCACCATGGACAGGATTTCCTGATCATCATAACTCAAAGCTTGTATAGTTCACCTGCCTTTAGCAGCTCAGTTAAAAGCAGTACTGCCTTATATGGTTCTGTTCTGCCTTATCTCCTTCTCTATCTAGCTGTAGCTTCAGAACTATTCTTCTTCAGTGACTTTTGAACAAGTTTGAATAATGTACTGAAAATCTTGGAATAAGGTCTTTGCCATGCAACTCGTAGAACTTTCTGTTCTGAATGTTACATTCTCTAAATGCTAGAAATTAATTTCATCATACCCTTGGAAGATGGAAAGTTTCATAATAGTGAGGATTTCTTTGCAATGGTTTTTGAAACGCGGTAAATTACAATAAAACATCAAACAAAGCATTGTTCAGATAACCTTTTCATTTACACACTTGCATGTTGTATTAGCAAAGTTATAAAAGCTAACTCAAAAGCAACTACATGTAACAAGCAGGATTTACACACACCATTACCATAATTTAGTATCAACTTTTTCTTCAGCCCCTCATTTAACTCTGCAAGGTTTCAGTAAGTGCGCAGCTGAAGTTTAACTAGTTTCATCAGCTCTATGTGCAATTCCACCTTTTTATATTCACTTTCTGACTTTGAGACTAAGGTCAAAATAACTTCCTCGTACGCCAACTTATTTGTTTTCTCTTCCTTTTTTTGAAATCAGAATTTTAGCAAGGTGCTTTTGAACTTTAATAAAATTGGCTTATTTCTGCTGCATCTTGTCTCTGAACACCTTGATGTCGTTCACTTTCTTTGGGTCTCATTCCCAGGCGTGTGATTGTTTGAGTGTGGATACATAATACTTCTGCTTGAATTAGTTATAGAATCATACAGCATGGAAATACACCCTTTGGTCCAGTCAGCCCATGCTGAACAATCCCAAACTAAACTAGTCCCCCCTGCCGGCCTATATCAGTCCAAACCTTTCCTATTCATGTCTCTGTCCAAATGTTTTTTAAATGCTGCAATTATATCTGCATCCACCACTTTCTTAGGAAGTTCATTTGACACTCAAACCACCTTCTGTTTAAAAACTTTCCCCCTCATGTCATTTTTTAAAAAATTTCTCTCCTCTCACCTTTTTAAAATGTGCTCTCTAGACTTGAAATCCCCTATCCTAGGGAAAAGACAACTACCATTAATTCAATCTGGATCTCTCATCATTTTAAAAACTTACATCAGGTTGCCTCTTACCCTCCTATGGTCCAGTGGGAAAGAGGCTCCAGCCTTTCTTAGAATACAGTGGCCTTTATCGTCATGTGCACTTGAATGAGTGCAGTTAAAAGTTTGTAATGTTGCCTTTCAACGCCACCTTTGGTATAGAAGACCTCAGTACGGATACTTTTAAGTGTAATTACAAAGCTTTAAAACAAAAGGTTAGCTTGGAAACAGTTTTTTTTTAAATGTCTAGAATGATGATAAGTGACAATAAAGTACTTAATTTCTGGTCCTTGCCCACCGGTGGTAGAGCACGAGGCTGTTCTACCTCCATGTGCCAGCTAAGGGACCCGGCCTGCATGTAGTCTGCTGTGGGGCTCAGCCCGTGCTTGCTCCACTCGCCTCTAGTCTCCAGATTGGGGTGTTTGGGGTAGGGAAGAAAGCTACATAGGAGGAATAAAGAAAGAAAAGGGAAAAGCATTAGCAAGCAAAGGAGCTCTGACTGGAGTGTCCTGCCCTGCCATTATCGTTCTTTATAACTTAAACTTTCCACACCTGACAGCATCTTGGTAAATCTCTTCTGAACCCCCTCCATCTTAATTTCTTTCCTATAACTGGGCAACTGGGACTGAACACAATATTCCAGAAGAGGCCTCACCAGTGTCCTGTACAACCTCAACATCACTTCCCAACTCCTTTCTAACCCTCTGTCTATATCTGATGCAAACTTCAAAGAATTATGTACCTGCACTGCTAGGTCCCTCTGTTCTACACACTACCATTAATTGTTAAGCCTTCTCCTTGTTTGTTGTACCAAAATGCAATACCTCACATTTATCCAGATTGAACTCTACCTGCCATTTTTCAGCCCATTGACCCATTTGATCAAGATCCCTCTGTAATCTTAAACCTGCTTCACTCTCTACTGTGCCACCAATTTTAGTATTGTCCCCAAACTTACCATGCCTTCTGTATTCCCATCCAAATCATTTTGCACAAATGACAAAAGAGGACCCTGAACTGATCCATGCGGAAACTGCTGATGACAGATCTCCAATCCGAAAAGCAATCCTGCACCATCACTGTCTCCTGCCATTTAGCCAATTATGTATCCAATTGGCAAGCTCACCCTGAATTCCATGTGACCTAACTTTACTAATTAGTCAACCATGTGGTACCTTGTCAAAGGCTTTACTAAAACTCAAATTGGCAATGTCTACTGCTCTGCCATCATCAATCTCTCTTTGGTAACTTGCTCAAAAAAAACTCAATCAAGTTTGTGAGACACGATTTTCCTTGCACAAACTATGCTACCTGTCCCTAGTAGAGTTTTGCCTCTCAATGTCCGTAAATCCTACCTTTTATAATAACCTCCAACAATTTACCCATAACTAAAGTCAGACTCACAGGTCTATAGTTCCCTGGTTTTTCCTTACAACCTTAATTAAACACGGGTACAATATTAGCTGCCCTCCAGTTATCTGGCACCTCACCTGTAGTTACAGATGCAAATATTTCTGCAAGGGGTCTTGCATTTTTTTCCCTTTGTATCCTACAACATTCTGGGATACATTAGATCAGGTCTGGGAGATTTATCCACCTTTATATTCTTATACATCCTGAGCATCCTCATTCATAATGTGAACTGTTTTTAAAACAAAGTTTATTTCCTGGATTCCGTTTCTTGCTCGACAGGAGAGCACTGACACGAAATATTCATTTAGTAACCCTCCTATCTCCTGGGGTTCAGAACAAAGACCACCCATCTTGATCTTTAAGACACCCTACCCTCTCTCGTTATCCTCCTGCTCTTAATGTATTTGTAGAATCTCTTTTTGGATTATCCTTGAGCCTTATCTTCCTATGCTATCTCATTTCCCTTCTTTGCCTTCCTAATTTCTTTCTTATGAATGCCCCTACACACTTTATATAGACTTAAGAGATTCAATTGAACCAAATTGTCTGTATCTAAAATAAAATGCTGTTTCATTCTTGACTAGAACCTTTATCCATCCATTGTTCCTTTAATCTTATCAGCCTTACTCTTCACTCTAACAGGAATATAATGCCTCTGAATGCTAGTCATCACACTCTCAAGCCTCCTACTTGTCAGACATCCTTGTACCTGCGAACAGTCTACTCCAATCAACTTTTGAAAGTTCTTGTCTCGTACCATTAAAATTTGCCTTGCTCCAATTAAAAGCTTTAAATTTTATGGAAGGCTTATCCTTTTCCATAACCATTTTGAAGCTAATAGCATTATGATCGCTAGACTCAGTGTTCCCCTGCTTTTACTTCAGTCATCTGCGCTGCCTTGCTTTATTGCCCAAAAGGTCTAGTTCTGCTCCTTCTCTAGTAGGAGCATCCACATATCAATAAAGAATTTTCTTGAACACAATTGACATTCTTCACCATTCAAACCTTCTACCACTATGGTTGCCCCAGTCAATGTTTGGAAAATTAAAATTCCCCCATTATTACAACCTTATTATGCTTACCTTTTTATCTGAGATCTCCATACATTTTTCTTAATTTCTGTCTTACTATTGGGGGGGGGCCTGTCGTACAATCCTATCAAAATGATCTTTCCTTTCTGATTTGTAATTTCTACCCATATACTTTCACTGGATGATTTTTCAGAAATGTCTTCTCTAGTTACAGCAGTAGTGTATTCCTTAATTTAACCCTCCTCCCACTCCTTTCCTGCCTCCTTTCCTCCTAGATTACAAATTAGGCAAAAGGTTTAAACTTGTAGAACTAATTTTGGAACTGGAGCACTCCTTCCCATATAGTGGAAAAACTATACTAACTGTTACTTTTCCCAAAATAAATATAATCTGTTTATAGTTGGCCATATAGGAACAATAGCAACCATACACTACCCTTTTATCAGAGCATAAATTAAATTTCCTTTTTTCTCAAGATGGTGGGGGAATTGCATACTTCCTATCAACACCCTGTGTTAATACATTTTGATTCAAGAACTTTTTGAAGAAAAGTTGAATCCTTTGCTAACTAATTCTGAACTGAACAGGGTCTAAAGATAACAATGGTTTTAGGCTCATTTTTAGACTTCCCCTTCAAATGTAAGCCCTTTTTAGGAATGCCACGGATTATATTTATTCCCACTGTAAAACCATTTGACAGGTTTCTTCTGAACTTTGCTTTCTAATGCAGTTTTCCCTATAAAAATTCCTTTCACATACACATGCTACTGGTTCAACATCCGTGTCATTTAGCGCCACTGTTTTCTCCAGAGTGCTTAAGGGTTCTTATTACTGCCACCAGTTTACTGTTCTGTTTTCAACCATTTGCTTTTCCATGCCCTATCTTGCAGCAATGAGAACGTACTGGTTCCCTAACTCTTATTCTTGGTGCATCATTTTTATCAACCAGAACAACTTCTAGCATTTCTCCAAAGCCATAGTCTTGTCTATTCTTCCAGCTATGCTTTTGGCTTCTGTTGACAACCTGGAAATATTTGGCTGTCTGAGAAAAATATCACGCGTCTGTTAGGACAGCTGCCTGTTTGACTTTAGATACCTGACTCATCCAAATTGTATCAGAGATAATAGGTACTGCAGATGCCGGAGAATCCGAGATAACAAGGTGTGGAGCTGTGGATGAACACAGCAGGCCGAGCAGGAAAGCTTGACGTTTCGGGCCTAGACCCTTCATCAGAAATGGGGGAGGGGAAGAGGGTTCTGAAATAAATAGGGAGAGAGGGGGAGGCGGATAGAAGATGGATAGAGAAGATAGGTGGAGAGGAGACAGACAAGTCAGAGGTGGGGATGGAGCCAGTAAAGGTGAGTGTAGGTAGGGAGGACGGACAGGTCAGGGGGGCGGGATGAGGTTGGTAGATTGGAGATGGGGGTGTGGCTTGAGGTGGGAGGAAGAACAGGTTAGGGAGGCGGGGACGAGCTGGGCTGGTTTTGGGACGCACTTTTATTGTTATCAGTTCCTGAATTCTTCCACAATCATGACACCCGTCAAGTTTGGAAAAGTCTGTTCTAACTGAAGTCAACAAAATCATCAATTCTATAATGTTTTATTTTCAATAGAAAATTCTGGAAGTGTCTGACTGTGATTTGTGTCCTCGGCTTAATTGCTTAGCTTCAAGAACGAGCGCATTAACTGTTAAGAATCACAATTGTAACTGCCTTATGATCTGAGACTTATTCTCTGAAAGATTAGGATAATCATCAGAGGAGCAGGAAGATTGACATTTTGGGTTTGCACCCATCTGAAGAACGGTCCCGACTCGAAATGTCAACCTTCCTGTTCCTCTGATGCTGCCTGGCCTGCTGTGTTCCTCCAGCTCCACACTGTGTTAATCTGACTCCAGCAATGGCAGTTCTTACTATCTCTTAGAATAATCATCCTTTTGTTTTACTTTGTTTTGTTTTACAAGTTAGGACATCTGTGATATGAGTATCCATTTAATCTTTTGACCACTTCAGTTCTTTTGTAGCTTTCTCAGACAAGAGAAATATCTTTCTACCCCTTATATAAATTTAGGACGAAAGGAATATTTTTGGTTAAATTAGACCTCCTCCTCATCTGATCTACTGGACTACTCACCCCCTCCAATGTAACTGTTCTTCATCCAGTTCGTGCTTTGGTTTCTTCGTCTTTGGAGTTCTTGATCTCTCTTCTCCCTTGCTAACTTCAAGTTTAAATCTTTTGCCGTTCTCTTTCAAGTTCAGTTTTTTTTCACTTATTGTTTTGTTTCAAGCTGTTTCATCTAAAACTGACTTCTAACTAACTCAAGCTGTGTTTCATCTGGGTAATTTAAAATCTCTTCAAATCCCAGATGCTGTGCTCTTCAACTGTACCTGCTTCCTTGGCCTCTGCTTTTAACTGTAAATCCAACTTTTTTGTTAATGTTATTAATATAGCCTTGGTTAATTAGTGTAAATCACTCAGATAAATCTTTCCTCTTGTAGCAAGTGACAACCATTTTTGTTTTCTATGAATTGTAAAATTCACCATAAAAATCTTAACCAACCTTTCCCTCGCAATGTCTCAGCACTTCAGTAACTTTTTCACCTAAATGTGCCCGCCGATTACGACTCCCAAGAGGGAACCTAACCATCATTCCTTGATGTTCAAAGGCAATGCCACAGCTGAGCCCATGCTATTAATATCCTATGTGTTACCATTGACCAGAACTGAACTGGATAGCTTAAATGCTGACTACAAGAGCAAGTTTAAAAACTAGGAATTCTACTAAGTAATTTGCCTTCTGTCCACCATCTACAAGGCATAAGCCAGGAATGTGATAGAATGCTTTCCATCTGCCTGGATGCAGCATTCATGGCTTTGAAAGCCAACTTGATTGGTACCCCAGCCACCAACTTCACCATTGATTTCCTCACTGATCCACAGCGGCAACAATGTGTACCATCAATCAGCTTGAAGGACAAGAGAGGCAGTTGCGTGGGAGCATCACCACCACCTCCAAGTTGCCTTCTAAACCACATACACTGTCCTGACTTGGAATTGCATGACCTCTGATTATGCTACAATCCCAGTCCTGTCCAAATTTTATGATCTGACCAGTAACTTTTTTTTTTATTTTTGAAGTGGACAAGGTGTGAGATCCAAATGACTTAAGAGTGTAAAATTGCTACCTTTTAATTCCAGATTTTTATTGAATCGAAGCTTCATCATGGTGGGCTTTGAATCTGTACCTGGTCTCTACATAGACATAGTCTGCTGTCACAACTGCTGTGCCACTGCCTCTTTAATATATAGCTGTGGAACAGTAATACAGTCTGAAGTGCATGTTCAACTTATTTAAAGCACTCAATTAAAGTGATAAATATGGGCAGTAGACTCTAAATATCCCACAAAACATACCAAAAAGCACATGTGATCAAGATTGATTTCTCCTGTTTCTCAGCAATTTCCCCAAACATTAAAGTGACAGTGGTTCATTAAACTTTGTTAAACTTAAAGGATTACAATTCTTTGCTTTTGCTGATCTGCTCTTGAAACTTTGTCAAGAACCACTCGTATATGAGTTGCTTTAGTGACTACACCTGTTTTGATTGATTGCCCTTCTTTCCTTGGTCTGTGCTCCTTTGGTCTCAAACTGCATGTCAGTATTTATTCACAAATATGACTCCAGCTTTTTGATGCTAGCTTCACTAAGCTGAAACTGCAATAAATTTTACCCTGAGCTCTAATCTTGCTCAAAATACCCAGGAAATACTGATTGGACTTTTCAACTCCCTCCCTTGGCTGTACCGACCTAAATGGCATATTACTTCTCAGCCTCCACGGGTCTCAGGGCTTCACTTGACCCACACTAACACGGGCCACGTAGGTTAGCTGCGTTTAGTAGCACAGTTGGCAGCATCATTTGCCTAACTCTACATCTAGAATCACAGAATCAAACAGGCCCTTCAGCCCATCAAGTCTGTACTGCTAAAAGTATATTACTATTTGCTGTAGTCCTACTTGCTCATATTAGGCCCATAGCCTTGAATGTATGACACTTCAAGTGTCATACTTAAAGGTTGTGATCTTTCCTGTCTCAACTACCCTCGCAGGCAGTGCATTCCAAACCCCCACTGTCCTCTAGGTGGAACTTTTTCCTCAAATCCTGTCTAAATCTGCTTTTCACTTTAAAATTATGCTCCTTCGTTATTGACCCTTCAACTAAGGGGAACAGTTGCTTTCTATTCACCCTGTCCATGCCCCTCAATCGTATACGTCTCTACCAGGCCCCTTCCAAATACCTCTGCTCCAAAGAAAATCCAGTCTGTCTTCATTGCCTGAAATGAAGCATTTCAACTACGTACTAGTGAATCTCCTTTTCTCCACTTCCAGTGCAATCACATCCTTCCTCTGGTGTGGTGACCAGAACTACACACAGTATTCTTGTTGTGGTCTAACTTCTGTCTTGTCTGTCATCTTCTCCTACTAACTTTTGACGGCAGATCTGTTTTGAATGATCTGTTAAAAAAAATTTGCAAT
>JAHRHZ010000081.1:1716945-1730463 GCA_024137785.1 Ginglymostoma cirratum | reverse complement strand
ATTTTCTGATGAAGGGTCTAGGCCCGAAACGTCAAGCTTTCCTGCTCCTATGATGCTGCTTGGCCTGCTGTGTTCATCTAGCTCCACACCTTGTTATCTAGTAATAAAGTGGAAATGGTGGGTAGAATTTAATTTGAGCCTGGAGGTGAGGGAATGGCTGCATGTGATCAGAAGAGTGTGGTATGTCCCTTCAATCAAGTTTCAGGTAGGACAGTTGTAGCTGGTGCTTCAAGTGAGGGCCTTAAGTGTTCATCCAGTTGTGGACAGGAGGTCTCCTCATCCAGGGAGGCAATCCCAACTCTCTCGGGTTTGCCGCCAGCCTGCTAGGTGGTGGGGGACCCTCTTTCATGGGTACTCTGCCCTATTGACATATCTAGCTTTGGAAAAGGGGTCCCTGAAGAAAGTCTCCCACCTTGCCATTAACCAATTGACTGCCCTCACCCTCCTCCTCTTGCAACATCCCCCACAGTTTCACGCTGTCCTATTCCAAATGAGCCACCACTCTCCCTGATGTTGGAAAACCTGGCGTTGAGTTATTGTTTCCCGAATGTGTATCAGTAGACAAAAATGAATGTGAAGATTTGAATGTGTTCAGTTCTTTGACTAAACAGACCACTAAACATCTTCCAACTTAATATTCGTTCATAATCGGAGTGTTAATTTGACAAAAATTCTTTTGTTGTCCTTTATTTTATAGAAGAATTGCAGAGAAAGGAAGAAGAAAAAATAGCATTGGAAGCTGTGAAGAAAGATGAACAAGAGCGTGGAAAACAAGGAATCCGTTCACTGAAATTCTTGAACAAAGCTGTCAAATATAGTAGTAATACCCTAGCAGTGAATGCTCAGAAAGGTAAAGTATATCTGTATACGTTACAGATAGCAAACACACACTAAGATCAATTGCCGTCAATTTCACAGATTACTCCAAACTCTCTCCATAATGTCAAAAATCTCCAGGGAAATGGCAGGAAACTAGTATTTACTTCACTTCTCAGTCAGTTGCTTGCCAGAGTTACTACTGGATGTTAATCTCAAACTTTTTTTTAAAAAATCTAGTGATAACCAAGCATATCAGATTGGTGGGAGGATTGTAGTTCAGCTAGGATGTGTAGATTCAGTTCCCACCACTCCGTTTATTTGAAAGGGTAGGGGTAGAGTTTCACCTGGAAGCTTCCATGTTAGCCCTGGTCTAGATTGGCAATGTTCTCCATTGGCAGATAGGATAGGCCAAGTGTACAGTGAATATTAGCCGCTCCAAATAATCCGTCAAGACTAAGCAGCTGCAATATATGTCATAATACAATCATCTTGAATTATTAGAACAAAAGATTTAAGAAGAGGAAATTTGAACTGAATCATATAAAAATGTAATTTAAATGTTATTTGTCTGACTTGTATCAGCATCATAGTTTTAAAATTCCATTAAATCCCAATTTTTTTTAAGTATTCAAAACCGTTACCACAACCGTTTTGAAAGTTGAAATACTATACCAATAAGGATGCCAGTAGTGTAGAACTTATTACTTGTTAATAAATTTTGGAGGCTTTTTCTGACTGAAAATATCAACTCTGAAATGTTATGGTGAAAAAAAATCCAGTTTTAACTTGAGTAAGAAACCGATTTTCTTGCTGGTCCCATTCCTTCCCCCTCATCAATGTGTTAAAAAGAACAAATGCTGTGATTGGCTGATGAATAATCCACTGCAATTTTGGGAATTCTGCATTTCACTTCCAAGTTGCTGGCCACCTTACACCATTTCAGAGATTAGCATAGTGAAATCTGGGCTAGATTTTCTCTGCAGCACAGTCTGAGAAGCTGGGTGGTTCCAAATCTAAGGACAGTAGTGCCAAGTTTACATGGTTTAATTTCTGAATGTGGTTGTAGTCATTATAGAAATGCATGCAGGTGTATGTCTTTTAATTTGCTATAGATTGATTGTAAATTCTTATCAGGCATGCAGTTACAAGTTAGTTTTGATAGAATGTGTGAATGCAAAACAAAGCCTGAACCTGCAAGGCACCCCAGGCATTTGTGACTGTGTGCACAGTTTTCAACTGCGACAGTGAGAATGTGATGTATTTGGGCAAGGGATCAAATTTGGGAAAAAGCAGTAAATTAGAGACCGACAAAAGAGAGGATATGGGAGAAGATTAACAGACTATGACTGGGAGCAGTAGTGTACACAAATCGAAGAATCAATTGATAGATAAGGGTAATGACTACAAAGCATAAAAGCTAAAGATTGTGTGTGAATGGATTTGGCATTCTAAACAATATAGTTGAACTGGGAACACAAAATGAATATGACCCTGGTAGCCATCAGAGACCTGGCAGTAGGGTGACATTGATTGGCACTTGAATATTGAAGGATAAAGGATATATTGGAAGCACAGGAAGCTAGGGAACCATGGAAGAGTGGCTTATGGTTTTAGTACAATAGATAGGGTTGGTCTAGATTTGGGAAACCGGAATATGGAAATGGTTTGGGGAGAGATGAGAAATTTGTAAAGGTAGGAAGTCACATGTGGGAGTGTTGTAAAAGCCCCCTAACTAACTACATGGTAGGATGGAGTGTAAAGAATAAGATGATGGGAGCTTTCAGAAAGGCACTTCGAAATGTTAGGGATTTCAGTCTACGTAGACTGGAAAAATCACAAAGATATCCCTACTGTGGAGTTCATAGAATATTTTTCGCATAATTTCTTAAGCATTGTGATCTAGAGCCAACCAGAAAATGGGTTATCACCAAACATGGTGGTGTGAAAATAAACAAGATTGAGAAATGACCTCATGTTGAAGCTACCCTGAAGTAGCAGCAAACTAATATGATTGAATTTTGCATATAGTTTGAGGGAAAGTGGGGCAGATCTGAGATCTTTAAACTTAAGGAGAGTTATGAGAGCATGACAGCAGAGCTGGCTTAAATGAATAAGCAAATTAAGGGATATGTCAATAGAGTTGCAATGGCAGATATTTGAAGGTGTATTTCAGCATACTCGGAATAGATGCATTCTAAAAATTAAGAAAGATTCCCAGAGAAGTTTACCATCCATGGTTAACTAGAAAGGTAGTATAAAATTCAAAGTAAAATTGTAATTATGCAGGCCAGAAAATTGGACAGAATATAAAAAATGAAAAGAATGACTTAAACTAATGAGTGGAAGATTAGGGTATGAGAGAAAGTTATCAAATGTAAAAACATGATAAGAATATTGAGAAATATTTTTAAAGATTTACAAAGTGAGCGTTAATTCTGTGAAAAACCTGGAGAATTGATCGTGGAAAATCAAGAGAAGGCAGGTGAATTAAACAAATATTTTGCATCAGTCTTCACTATGTATTACTATTGTGCTTGTAACATCCAAGAAGCAGCTAAAGATCAGGAATGGAAGGAGGAAACTCAGTAATTTACTATCACCCACGTGAGTAAGTTGTTGGAGCTGTGAGTTTACAAGTGTCTTTTCCAAAACTTTCAATTCCCCAGCTCCCAACACCTCATCTTCACCATGGACATTCAGACTCTATATACCTGCATTCCCCATGAGGATGACCTAAAAGCCTCCTGTCTCTTCCTCTCCCGTAGGCCCACCCAGTCGTCCTCCACTGACACACTAATTTGCTTAGCGGAATTGGTCCTCACCCTCAACAACTTTTCCTTTGATTCTTCCCACCTCCTACAAACCAAAGGGGTGGCTATGGGCACCCGCATGACCCTGAGCTGCCTCTTTGTGGGATCCATGCAACAGTCCCTCGTCAACAAGTATACTGGCACCATCCCTCACCTCTTTAAGCGAGGAGCTTAAACAGTTCATCAACTTTGCCAGCATCTCCCACTACACCCTCAAATTAGCCTGGACCATTTTTGACACCTCCTTCCTCTTCCTGGACCTTCCTGTCTTCATCTCCGGCAACTAACTCGCCACTGAGATCTATTTCAAACCTGACTCCCACAACTACCTTGACTACACGTCCTGTAAAAATGCTATCCCATACTCCCAATGCCTCTGCTGCATTTGCTCCCAAGATGAGGCATTCTACTCTAGGACTTCCCACATATCTTCCTACTTCAGGGACCATAGTTTCCCCTCCTCTGTTATTAAGGATGCCCTCGTCCACATCTCCCCCATTTCCTGCATTTCTGCCCTCCAATCCTCTTCCCCCCCCCCAGCAAGAAACAATAAGGATAGAGTCCCCTTGGTCCTCACATACCACCCCATGAAACTCTGAATACAATGCATTGTCCTGCGACATTTCTGCCACCTACAATTGGACCCCACTACCAAAAATATATTTCCCTCCCCACCCCTTCTGCTTTCCACAGCGACCAGTCACTCTGTGACTTCCTTGTCAGCTCCACACTCCACTCCCCACCAACTCCCCAACCACACCCGGTATCTTTCCCTGCAACCACAGGAGGCGCAACACCTGCCCCTACACATCCCCTATCACCTCTGTCCAAGGCCACAAACAATCCTTCCGAATCCCTGATTCACCTGCACTTCATCTAACCTCATCTACTGTATCCGTTGCTCCTGATGTGGTCTCTATCAGGGAGACCAAACACAGACCAAGACCAGTTCGCGGAGCATCTCTGCTCTGTATGGACCAACCAGCCTGACCTTCTGGTTGCCATCCACTTTAACTCCTTTCCGCCACTCCCTTGCTAACATGTCCGTCCTTGGCCGCCTCCATTGTTAGAGGGGGACCAAATGCAAACTGGAGGAACAACACCTCATATTTCACCTTGGGAGCTTACAGCCCAATGGCCTGAACATTGACTTCTCCAGCTTTAAAATCTCTCCTCTCCCCACCTGTCTAACTTTTGACTCACCTACCCACTCCACTCTTCCCACTGACCAACCACAACAACCCCCTATCTCCATCTCACCTCCCTTCCTCTCTGCCCCAGCCCCCTCCCTCTAGTTATTTTTGGGCTTCCCTCCTTATCTCCAGCCCTGAAGAAGGGTCCTGACCTGAAACATTGACTTTCCTGCTCCTCAGATACTGTCTAGCCTACTGTTCATTTCCAGCTCCACAGTTTTTGACTCTAGCTTCTAGCATCTGCAGTCCTTTCTGACCCCAAATGCCTGGTCATGATTGCCTTCGTAGAGTCTTGAAAGAGTGGTTAATGAGATAGTTGATGCACTGATCTGTGCAAGGTTTAGGTCGGAAATCAGATAATGTAACTCCTTTACTTAAAAGGAGGGAGAGACAGATTGGGAAATGAGGGGAAAATGTAGTTAAGTTGGATAAGTTTCAAGGTAATCAAACAGAGTCAACCTGGTTTTCTGGATGTATGGTAATCTGTTGGACTTTTGAGAAAGTGACAGGCGCTGTGGATAAAGGAGACTGGTGGTTGTACTTAGATTTCCAGAATGGATAGGCTTGATTAGAATGCTGTATAGTATGAAAACTAAAAGTTTGTGATATTGAAGGTAGCATATGGACGTGGATGGAAGATTGGTTAGCTAACAGAAAGCAGAAAGTATGCTTAAATAGCCGTTTTTCCTGTTAGCAAGATATAACAAGTGGTGTGCCATGGATCAATGCCAGGACCTCCAGCAGTTTACAATTTGTATAAATGACGTAAAAGAATGGGCAGCAAGTATGGTTGCCAATTTTTCTGATGACAAAGGTAAGAAAATAAGTTTCAAAGTCGGCATAAGTAGGCTATAGAAAGATAGGTTACATAGTGGACAGAGATCTGGCAAATAAATCATAATGTGGGAAAATGTGAAACTGTCCATTTTGGACAGAATTAAAAGCCTATTTAATGGTGAGAGGTTGTAGAACTGAGAAAGAGAGATTTAGGTGTCCTGGTGTATGGATCACAAAAGGTCACTTTTAAATTCAAAACTCTACACAATTTCTTACGTTCTGTTAGTTTTCCTAATTGATGTACTTAAAGTACATTAAGTAACAAGGAAAACTAACAATGTAACAAATTATTGTGTGGATTTTCAAATAAAAAATAGAAATTATGCTTCAGTTAAACAGGGCACTGGTGAGACCACCTCTTGACTACTGTATATAGTGCTATCTACAAGAAGGTAACAACTGGCAGAAATTCATTAAGGCTCCATAGACAATACCTTCCAAACCCACAATCACTTCCACTTGGAACAATAAGGGCATCAGGTACATAGCACATAGCCATCTGCGAGTTCCTCTTCTTGTTGTTACTCTTTAAATTAAAATTAAATCAAATTAAATTTAATTTAATTTAATAGATCTCTTGATGTACCAAATGAGTATGTTAGGATCATCAAGAGTTCATCGTTAAAGGCACATTCACTTAAAACCTCACCTTTGCCTTTGGTAATGGCATGCAGTTATTGGATTGCATTCCCATCACATTGCATCTGCCATATGCGCTCTCACACGATGAGAGTGCTAGAAGAGCTATACTGTTGTAGGTTTTGGAGGGGGGAGAGCTGGCAGTGTTGGTAAGGGACCTCCTGGCAGCTGCTTCATGCCAAGGCGTCATTGACACTTTCTTCAGCCACTTCCCATGCACAATAGTAATCCTGACTTCATGTAAAGAGATATTGTAATGATAGAAAGTAATGCAGCAGTAGTAGATGCTTCCAATCTGTTTGATGCTGAATGCAAGAACTTTTGTCTTGAGCCACAAAGCAATGCAGAAACACGTGGAGTACATGCTGGCTGGGACCTTGACCAGGCGAGACTAACCTCTTTGGGGCTATAACCTGAAGCCCTGTGGGGAAGGATGCTGGGATAAAGTGTCAATGATGGAGTAGGACATGGAAGATCGAGAATGTGGGGAAATAGCAACTCTTGAAAAATGTCCATATTACAGAGGAAGTGGTGCCGAACATATTAAAACGCATAAAGGCGGATAAATCTCCGGGACCTGATCAGGTGTACCTTAGAACTCTGAAGCTAGGGAAGTGATTGCTGGGCACCTTGCTGAGATAATTGTATCATCGATAGCCCACAGTTGAGGTGCTGGAAGACTGGGTCCGCTGCTTTTTGTCATTTTATATAAATGATTCGGATGTGAACATAGGAGGTATGGTTAGTAAGTTTGCAGATGACTCCAAGTTGGAGGTGTAGTGGACAAGGAAGGAGGTTACTTCAGAGTACAATGGGACCTTGATCAGATGGGCCAACGGACTGAGGAGTGGCAGATGGCGTTTAATTTGGATAAATGCGAGGTGCTGCATTTTGGAAAGGCAAACCAGGGCAGGACTTACTCACTTAATGGTAGGGCCCTAGGGAGTATTGCTGAACAAAGAGACATTGGAGTGCATATTCATAGTTCCTTGAAAATGGAATTGCAGGTAGATAGGCTAGTTAAGAAGGCGTTTTGTACGCTTGACTTTATTGGTCAGTGCATTGGGTACAGGAGTAGGGAGGTCACATTGCTGCTGTACAGGGCATTAGTCAGGGCACTATTGGAATACTGTGTGGAATTCTGATCTCCCTGCTGTGGGAAGGATGTTATGAAACTTGAAAGAGTTTTTAAAAAAAAAAAATTTATAGGAATGTTGCCAGGGTTGAAGGGTTTGAGCTACAGGGGGAGGCTGAATAGACTATTTTCCCTGGAGCGTTGGAGGCTGAGGTGTGACGCTAGAGAAGTTTATAAAATCATAAGGGGCATGGATAAGGTAAATAGATGAGGTATTTTTCCTGGGGTGGGGCAATCAAAAACTAGAGAGCATAGGTTTAAGGTGAGACAGGAAAGATTTGAAAGGGACCTAATATGCAACTTTTTCATGCAGAGAGTGGTGGTGTATGGAATGAAATGGTGGAGGCTGGTACAGTGACACCGTTTAAATGGCATCTGGATGGGTCTGTGAATATGAAGTGTTTAGAAGGATATGGGCCAAATGTTGGCAAATGGGACTGGATTAATTTAGGGTATCTGATTGGCATGGACAAGTTGGAACAAGGGGTTTGTTTCCATGGTGTATAACTGTGACCCTGGGGCAAACTCATCCCAGTAGTCTTGAAATTCAGGGCCGCTGTTAACATTGCATTCGTTTCAAGGAGCTACTGAGATCTCTATGGACGTCAGAACTCGTAAGTCTATCTGGGAGGTCTTTGCTGTCTCTGCAAATCGATTTCCTGCAAGTTTTTAGTGTGCAATCGATTGCATTTAGAGCATGTTCACAAACCACCAGTTTTTACTAACAGAAAAGGGTTTTGCTCCCTTAATTTTCAAGTAATTTGTGTTCGCAACAGCCAATAAAGCAGGTCAGGGAGTGGCCATGATCCGTATACCCTAACATGCTGTCAGGTGCCAACTTCAGAGATCCTGTTGGATGGATGCTGGGCAACCAGGGATATTCCTTCTGTACATGGCTGATGACACATCTAAGAAATCTGCAGACAGCTACTGAAGAGAGGTTCAACACTATTTTTCCGCCAAGGCCATTGTACATTGGATCGTAGACTTTCTGAAGATGAGGTCCCAATACCCAGACTGATCAAGCATATGGCATGCAATATACTCCAGATAGGATACCCTGCATTATTATGATGTGCTTGGCCACTGTTGGCTGAGGATTAAATGCAAGAGGGAACTGAGGAGGATGATTGAGAGATGGCCTGGATACTGGTCAAAGCAATGAAATGGGGTAATATTCCATTGAGTCAGAGCGCCCAGAGGCAGCCTGGAAGCAACCCATTTCCAGGGTGACGAAGCTGGTGTGATACATTTTCTGCTCCTGTTTAATGTGGATGTCCGCTTTCCACTTGATGTATGACCAATCCTCAAGCATCCATTTGGTTCGCTTTTTAATTACTTGTACGATAATACGTTGACTTTTCCATTCACTGGAGGTTCTGATCTCCTTACCCCTGTGAAGGCTAATTTCCACGTGCAAAGTTTGCTCTGGAAAATGTTAAGGCTAAAGCAGCTTGACACTTCTGAGACCCCAACCTCCTGGATTGTAGTGCTAAAGTGGCCTGTGCATCAAAAACATATGTCACATTAAGAATTCCTCTCCTTGATGAGTAGATTGGACACCACCTGAGACCGCTTTATGTGCCTTACTCCCTCCCTACCGTTGCAGTGGTTCAGAATATAGTGAGCTTTCACTGTACTGTTGTAATACCTGAGCATCCTCCGTGCCCATTCTTTCTTTCTTTGAAAATAGGCTATGAAGATTTTGAATCTGTTTCTTCCATTCAGCTTAACTTTTACAATAAATTGAAATGTGTTTTGACCCTTGCTCATTTTAGATGAGACCAAGGACCCCAGACCTAAGACGGACCCTTGCTCGTTCTCAGGTGCTTTTTGTGGGATCCCCCAGTTGGGCATTCCTGCCTTTGGTCTGACCTCTAAGCCTTATTGTTACTCTTGGTGTCCTTGAGGTAATCTGTAACACCTTTTTTATTCCAATTTCCAGTTTCTAGATATGTGGTTCCCTGACAGGAAGTGATCTGAAGTCATCCTGTTTGATTATTGAAGAATTTCAAGATGTGGCCACTGAAACACTGTGTATCCTGTCATTTCATGTCTTCACTTTGGAGAACCTTCTCATCTATTGGAAGAATAAGACTACAACAGACAATAGAGCAATAGAAGTGAATATTTATTTGCAGAACTGTACATTATGGGCAATGAACATCTGCGCCGCCAGTGTGCCCTCAGACTTTTGCAGCTGGGGTGGATAGAGCCTGCTAACTTGTACATCCTGGTGACTGTGAAGTCTTTGGTAAACATCTCGTAGGGCCTCTGAAACTAGAGGGTCTTGGCATGCTGAGAGTCTCCTGCACAGCTATATTCTTGCCCTCCAAAGTGAGCTGCTGCAGGCATTAATTCACTGATCGAGAAGAGTTGGAGGTGCATGGCACTTCTGGTGCATCCTGATAAGCTGGTGTGGTATCTGTCTGTCATTTCTCATACCTGTGGGTGCCAGTTGGTACAATTTTGTCCCCTTGAGAAGCACCACCTGGAATGAGCTCAAGATGCCTTGTCCCCTGATGTCTTGCCATGATGCTGAACATCCGCCACTGGCGTACAAGTCCGAATGCTTATCCAGAAGCTTCTAGACCTGACTCTCTCTCCAAGTCACTCTTCAACTCTTCCAGGACACTGCCCAGTTCTCTCATCCCCCAAAGCCAGCAGAACATTGGCAGACCACTCCATTTCTTTGCTCAGATCTACCTGAATTGTCTCATGCTGTCTCTCACTCTCCCCCGCACGCTGTGCATGTCCCTCTCGCCCCTGGCCGTTCTCGTGCACGCGGTGTCTAGCCATAAGCTTATGGCTGAATGTAGATTTATGGTTTCTGCATGAGGCTCTGGAGGTACCTGCTCTCCTGCAGTCCTCCAAGTGTTAGTCATCACCCAAGTTTACTCCAGCTAATCTATCCATCTGAGGTGACCTGTTTCTGTGCAGCTGGAGAATGCACGTGGATCCTGCAAAGTGAGGTAGTGCTGGGTTCCTCAAAAGCTCAGGCTGTGGATTCTTGCATTGAGCCTTATGTTGGTCCCATCAGTGCCTGCAGAGAAGAGGAAAAAAATAGTTGAAGATGCTGAGTAACTTATGCAGTCCAGTGAATTTGCTTCTGTGTACATACAAGAGATGAGAATTTGAAAGAACTTTCATGCTGGATTTGATGCTAACTCTGTTTCTGTCTCTACAGCTGCTGCCAGGCTTGCTCAGTTTTTATAGCACTTCTTTAATTTCAGATTTACTGTATCTGTATATTTCACTTTCATAGGATATGAGAGCAAATTTACTTTGAGGGTTTCTTGTCCATTCACATCTCTTTGTCGTTCCACGATGGTCCCAGTCTTCCTTGCCCAGCTTGCTAACAGTAGTTGAGAATCTTTGTCTGAAACCCCTCTGCCAGTCTTGACTGTGGTGGGAATGGTACAGGGGCATTTTGTGGGCAGGCTTAACCATATAAGATAATGAGGTCATCCCCAGTAAATGAGTAGGAAGTGCAGTACTCCGGAAGGGTTAGTGATTTTGAGAGCATGATATGGTTATGAGCCTTAGCGTGCACATCATCCATGTGATGCTAAGGCTTGCAGGCTGTGAGCTTTTGAGATGTCTGTGCAATGATGGAGTTAAACTGACTGACACTTTGAGTAGCAGAGAGAAAATGGTGGATCACAGTGGATCATTCATTATTCCAGAAATGCTTGAAGTGCTGTTTGTGAGCATTACTGGCATTGAATTGTACTCTCTTGTCTCAGGGCAGGTAGGCTTGATGAAATGGCATTAAAGTGTGATAGTGAGCATCTTGTATATAATCATGCAACCATTTTGTAGGAACAGTCTGCCCCATCCAGCAGCAGTCGCAAAGCAGTATCACTAAAACTGGATCGGAGATAGTAGGAACTGCACATGCAGGAGAATCTGAGATAACAAGGTGTAGAGCTGGATGAACACAGCAGGCAAAGCAGCATTAGAGGAGCAGGAAAGCTGACGTTTCGGGCCTAGATCCTTCAGAAATCGGGGAAGGGGCAGGGGATTCTGAAATAAATGCTTGAATAAAACTGCCGGGTCTTCACCATCCCCCCCCCCAGACTTCCCCCTTATTGAGGACAAACGGTCAGTCCTCAGTAAAGGGCTCACCTTTATCGCCCCCCCCCCCCCAACCCTAACGTCAATGAATATCGCTCACGCTTGGACGTTGAACAGTTCTTCCTCCACCTGTGCGCTTACTACTTTAAACGTGAGCCTAACCCTCCCTCTACTGACCCCTTCTCCCGCCTCCAACACACCCCCTACTCCTTGATACCACCCCAAGGTCTCCTACCCTCCCTCGACCTCTTCATCTCCAACTGCCGTCGAGACATCAATCGCCTCAACCTCTCCACCCCTCTCACCCACTCCATCCTCTCCTCCCACAGAACACGCAGCCCTCTGCTCCAATCCCAACCTCACCATAAAACCCTACGCACAAGGGAGGCACAGTTGTAGTATGGTGCACTGACCTCTATGTCGCCAAGGCCAGATGCCAGCTCTCTAAGACCACCTCCTACCGCCCCCTTGATCATGACCCCACCCCCGACCACAAAAACATCATCTCCCAGACCATTCACAACCTCCAACCTCATCGTTCCCCAACCCTGCACTGCCTGTTTCTATCTCCTTCCCAAAATCCACAAACCTGACTGCCCTGGTCGACCCATTGTCTCCGCCTGCTCCTGTCCCACCGAACTTACCTCTACTTATCTCGACTCCAATTTCTCCCCCATGGTCCGGCAACTCCTCACCTGTGTCGGTGACACCACCCATGCCCTCCACCTCCTCCAAAACTTCCGATTCCCCGGTCCCCAACATTTCATCTCTACCATGGACGTCAAAGCGACAATTCTCTTAAGTGTTCCAAACAAACCTTTCAAAAGAGGCTTTGCTCTAAATAAGAAGAGACGATTCTTCTCTTTAACCTGCCTATTCCCATGTTGAGATCACTAAAAGTTTTTAATAAGCATGGGGCTGGATGAACACAGCAGGTCAAGCAGCATCATAGGAGCAGGAAAACTTGACCACGGGTTTAGGCCCGAAACGTCAAGTTTTCCTGCTCCTATGATGCTGCTTGACCTGCTGTGTTCATCCAGCCCCATGCTTGTTATCTCGGATTCTCCAGCATCTGCAGTACCTCTTGTCTCTGATAAAAGTTTTTAATGCTTGTTTTTGTAGAGCCATAATGAGCAATTTCCATGCCAAAGGCCCACCAGCTGCACCGAAGTCCTGTTTTGGTTTTTAATTTGAAACGAATTGTGGTTTCACAAGGATCTGTGTTAGGGCCTCAATTATTCACATTATTAATAATTTGGATAATATATAACATCTATCCAAATTTGCTGATGACATAGGCAGCATTGTAGACTAGATAAATTCTAGAATTTAGAAGATTATGGGGTGATCTGAAGCCTTCAAGATATTAACACAAAAAGACAGTTTATCTTTACCCTATTTCAACTGATTCTAGAATTAGGGGATATATACTGAGAGTTGGGACGAGACTGTTCAGGAGAGATGTTAGGAAATGTTTCTACGCATAAAGGGCAGTTGATGCCTTTACATCAGTTAAGTTCAAACTCAAGATTCATGGAAGTGTGCCTGTGCTTTTAATAATTGCAAACAACTGATGTATCATGCTTCCAGCAAAATACTGATGCGCGTTAACTTTCCTTCAGTACTTTGGCTCAGACCCAGGGAATTCCCCAGCATCACAGGATGAGGTGAATCTAGAGGACTTTGTATAAAATGTATTTAAGAAATGGTATGGAAACAAAAACTATGTATCACTACAAG
Source organism: Ginglymostoma cirratum (assembly GCA_024137785.1). Lineage (NCBI taxonomy): Eukaryota > Metazoa > Chordata > Chondrichthyes > Orectolobiformes > Ginglymostomatidae > Ginglymostoma > Ginglymostoma cirratum. The sequence continues at coordinate 1,717,213 of JAHRHZ010000081.1, read as the reverse complement.
GTAATAGGTGACAGAATAAGGGATTAAAAGTAAAAGATGTGCATAGAACACCACAAGCCTTGATACAATGAGAGCCCTAATATGTGACCCTGTCTCTCTCATTTGGGATGGTTCTTTTTCCTAATCAATCTGTCCAGAAATGATGATATCACCTCTGAGCAGGTGTTGGAATGGTGCTATGCTCAGATCGGTGAAGAGAAGTCCTGGTCTTTAACAAAATCGGGTAGCACTCTATGTATGATAAGCATCATTTAAAGACTTTGTTCTA
>JAHRHZ010000081.1:1670336-1716935 GCA_024137785.1 Ginglymostoma cirratum | reverse complement strand
TTTTTTTTTAAACAATAAACCTTTTTGACATTGTTTATGGATGTGCTTGGTATGTAAGGAAATACTTTTTAGTTCAATGATAGTAGTGTAGGAAAATTAGCCTGAATTTATTCTCATTACTTTGCTATGTAGCAAAGAGAGGGTTTATTCACATCTGAAGCAAGAAATCTTGTAATAAGATAATTAAATCACTTTGATCATGAATCACTGCACGTACTGCTACGTTTTCAAAGTGCACATCCCATTACTATGTTGTATGATTAAATGTCAGCTTGAAGGTGACAAGCCAATATCACACGAGCAACAGTAGTTTGTTCACGAGGCTGTGCTTGCTGACCTGATCAGAATGAGCTTTTGATCTGTGTTCATTTCAGAAAATGTTTTATTATTCTTTTTGACAAATTAAAGGTCTGCTTTTAATACATCTTTAAATTTGGCAATCCTTGTAACAAAACCTTAGCCATGAAGTGGAAGTGTTGGTGTTGGACTGGGGTGGACAAGGTCAGAAGTCACATGACACCAGATTATAATCCATTAGGTTTATTTGAAATCACAAGCTTTTGGAGCACTGCTCCTTTGTCCGGTGAAGTGACAGTTGCATGACTTCTAACAAAATCTTAGCCAGTCATCAGAGTTTAAATTGCTTTCCTGGCCTTATCTTTTGAAAATTTAGGCATTTTTCTTTTTTGAAATATGACTACATTGCCACTTATACCATATTCAGGACCTCTACACTTTGTCCTCATGATGGGTTGTCTACCAGGCTTTGGCTCCCTTCACTCAGTCTATCTTTGTACCTGATTTTGGGTCTTGGAACTGGAGTTAAAGTAACCCTAAAACTTTACAGATTGTCCACCTTGTTTTGAGTGAAAATCTAAAATTCAATGTTTTCAATTCCGAGGATAAGTTCCAACGTTTATCCATTCCATTTTTGTTTTCAATTTGAAGACATTGTTTAAAACGGCGCTATGATAATTGAGCTGTTTTCCATTTTTTTTTGTAGCAAAGATTAAATAAACAGATCCTCGGGACACACCCTTCTGAGGCACCACAATCTTGTTTACTGTTTTTCATCTTGGTGATCTTATAATAATCAGAGGTTGGTCATAACTGGAATTTATGCTTATGCTCTCCAAACCTAAAGCAAAAGTGTTTACACTTTACTGTTACTTCCAGCAATGTAGTCTTTCTATACCTTGAGGAAAAATTGGCTTTATGCTAACTTTTGATGAATCAATTGTTACTATTTAATTATAAACATGTGATGTCATTTGAAAATTGTTGCAGTTTACTATGTTTCTGTGCCCTTACACTGAAGGGTGAATAGCAGCTGCTAATTGTGATTCTTGTTCTTCCATTTCAGTGATGCCTAAGAATTTCAGCTTTCTTCAGGGAGTTTGTGTCCCAGAGCTTGAAATTTGTATTTACCTAAATTATTTAAAGAAAATGCATTTATCCTAAGTTTTACAACTTAACAGATGTATTCAAGTATTTTTAGATTAATACATTTAGTTTTAATCCCTTTATTCAAAGTGAGTTACATGGAATAAAAGCACTGCAACCATCCTATATGTGAAATGCTTCAATGACATATGCATAGAAATAATTTCACATGTTTCTGCCTGTATGCTTGAAAAACAAATGAGGAAAATAATGAATGGCTTGTGTATTTAGTGTGCCCGATAGTTGTGCTGTTACAGCTTAATTTTTGCGATCTGAACTGTTTTTGTTTCTAACCAAGTACTGCTCAATAAAGGATTCTGATCCTAGTCCTCTTCTGCATCACCAACTTATAGATTGTGAAAGCAACAGTGAATGATATCTCTGTAAGAATTTATGATTATCTTAAGTACTTTTCCAGGGATAATTCTTTTGAAATGGCCATTTTCAAAGACCAAAGACCAAATTCTGCTGGATTCTTTACGCCCTAAAAGTTGTTGTTCCACTGCAGTTTCTGAAGCTGTTGACGAATGCATGTGTCTTAAGTGTCTCCCAATGTCTACCAGTTGCTTACTGTTCCACTTAGGTAATCTGTTAGTTTTTCTCTTTTGCTGACACCTTTATTATTCACTGGACTGTAACTCAGCAATTTGATTTTTTTTTCTTTGTTTGGATGCACGGCATCTGTTCTGTAGTTCAGTACCTTTTTTGTACGGATCAAAGAGAGATCTTACAGCCTTGGATTCATGGAGAGTTTACTTCAAAATCTTCTGCTGGCCACTGAATCTCTTGCTTTTGCTTTGATGTCACCAGCATCTGTCCTGTTGAAGTGCCTGTTATCTGTAATAACTGTAACTCGCAGTGTTTCTGACATTCACACTTCACCTGAAATTGCTAGTCTTCGAATTAGTTGTATACAAGAGGTGGAGTTTTGTACATAGAGTATTTGCAATTGACCATATTCTCTTCAATCAAACATCACATATAATAACTTGTTTGGCTGTTCCAAAAATATGTAAAACTCCAGCCATCATTCATTTACTTGAGATTTAAGCTCAAGTTCTGTATAATTACATTTTCTAACCACTTTCAATTTTTGTTGCCAAATGTACTGATGTTGGCCAAATTTTACCACTCACACTGTCTAATGTAATTCCTGTCTGGGAAGGCTGAACTAATTATTTGTCGTGCTTTGCTATTGGATGGCTGCAATGCCTCACGGCAGAATTGTATTTTCCAGTTGGCAGGAAACCATCCAAGCCCATCAAAGGTTGCGTTACATCTTCAAGTTTTGCTAGCAAGTACATAACATTTTTAATCATGTAGCACAATGTTAACAATATATTTGTTTCTATTCAGAGTTCTTAACCTTAAAAACTTGATGCTTCAGCTTCTAGTTTAATAACTACCTCCTGTTCCTGTCTGAGATATTCGTCTTAACTGGCCAGTCAAAGATCAAAGTAAACAAAATGTATTGCATTCAAGTCAGTTTATGTTGAGCTATTCAGCTGTAAAGGTACAATTTTAAATATAGCACTTTGCATAAACTGGAATTAAATCTTTCTTCCGAAAGTGGGATTAGAAATTCAGAAGGGCAGGAGTTCACTTTATTCAGTGCCTGTAAACACCCGTACTTCATGCCTTGGCACCCTGACTAATTACTTCTAAAATTATTTCAGTCACAAGTATAACTAGATTTAAAAACAGAAATTAAGTACAGAGCAAAAATGATTCAGTAGAAAACCTGACACTAAATTTAAGCTACAAAATAGTTCTTTGTCACTGAAAATTGATGTATTAGGAGTTCGCATGTTAAAGAAATGGCATCCATTGATGTACGCATGCTTACAGAACAGCTTCAGAGCAACCTGGTAAGTAGCATACTTGTATTCTTGATCACTTCAGCTCTTAATCCCATTTTCTACTTTAGCAACATTTTTTTTCTACGTAGGTGACGATGTGTAATTCTTTGGCTTGTACGCGTGCTTGGGATTTTCTGTGGATAGGGCTGGTGCTGTGTTGGAAGATTTTTTGCTATAATTTGATGCTGGGACACCAGATGCAAACCTATTGGGTTCTTTTTTGCTGCAGTTGATTCATAAATCTGGGATGAGAGATTCCTAGTAAATTGAAATGTGTGGTTACCACAAACCTGAGCTCATTTCTGTTGCCAGTTTTGGACAATTCTCACCAAAGTGTTCACTGGCGTACATTACTACTTAAATGCGGCAAAGCCTCAATTTAAAATCCTTATTTTCAAGTTTCTTTCTGGCTTATAGCTTCTACAGCCTTCTGTGATCTCTGCACCATTCTAATTCAGGCTGTTGAGCATTCTCAGCCATAATTGCTCTACCATTTGGTGACTGCACTTCCAGCTTCCTGGGTCCTAAGCGCTGGCATTCTCTTAAACCTCTCTTGTGCTCCTTTTATGAAACTTCTGTCTTACCAAAATTTTGGTCCCTTCTCTGATGTCTCCTAATGTGAATCTGACAATTTATCTGACAATATATAAAAAAAAAAACAAAAAAATTGGTAACATTCCCTGAAGCTTTTTTTGGGACACCTTGCTGTATTAAAGGTGACACTAATCTGTTTTATGATTTTAAAGGTTACCTTTAAAACAGGACTGGGCCCTTCTGTCATGATCAAATTTCTCCCTTTTTTGTTCTGCTCATCCTTTATTGTTTCTAAAGTGTTCCCAGACTTTGCCACATTTTACAACTCTTATTTCATTTTGAAGCCATACGTGCTGCATTAACAACAGGTGATGCCTTTTTGTAGAGTTTCTCATTCTATCTGGTATGTATCAAGGAATGTTTGAAATATCTCCTGAAGCCACTGGCTCTCTATAGTCTTAACTATTTTCCTAGCACTTTTTAGACAATTATCTTCATACCCTGACTACTGCTGTTACTTCAGTTTAAGACATGTCTGCAGTTTTCTCCTTCAAACTGAATGTGAAACTTTCCTGTTGAAGGGGGTTTCCTTTCCCATGTTTGACTTTCATATATGGAATTTTGTGGCACCATATTGAGGATTCCCAGGGTGGCTTCCTCCTGACTGTATACCACTGTACTACCACCTCTGTTGTGCATGGCCCTACTGGTGGGACAGGACATATCCAGTGATGGTGGTGTCTGGGGTGTTGTGCATAGGGTCCAGGGGTTGCATAACTGAGTAGTCAGTCGTGTTTGCAGAGAGTAGCCTGTGTTTTCCCCTTATACATTTGCAAGGAAGTCATCCAGCTCTTGATATGGAGCAAAAACATGAGAATTGTCAAGGATGTAGACATCGCAACTGCTCCATGGTACTTAGCACAGGCTCGGACGATGTACTTATGATCACAGATGACTTGTACGTTGATGGAATGAGAATCTTTGAAATCTGCTGTGTCTCAATATGGGGCTCTAATTGCAATGTGTGGATAGTCTTCAGTAAAAACCAAAAGAACTATGCATGCTGTAAATCGGGAACAAAAACAAAATTGCTGGAAAAACTCAGCAGGTCTGGCAGCATCTGTGAAGTAAAAAACAGAGTTAACGTTTTGGGTCCGGTGACCCTTCCTCAGAACTCCAGTTTTCTGAAGAAGGGTCTAGGCCTGAAATGTCAGCCTTCTGCTCATCTGATGCAGCTTGGCCTGCTGTGTTAATCCAGCTCTACACCTTGTTATCTCAGATTCTCCAGCATCTGCAGTTCCTACTATCTCTGAAACAATTGGAAATAGTTCAGCAATATCAGGAGACAAATGGGCTGTTGGCTCTGAATGTATTGGTCTTGGCAAAGTTGTGAAAGAGGTATCCTGCTCTCTAGTCAGTGGTAGGGAACCTTTTCCAAGTCTGTCGTCTCCTCCTCTTCTCCCATGTGGAGAAGATATCTAGTCAAACACTCCTATCTGTGAGCGTTGCCTTATGACTTTGAGCACTATTGATATTCTGTATTTCTAGGATTGTAAATTTCTTTACACTGTCATTGAATCCTTGCAGGCAAAGGCCATGGGGCAACTACTCAATGTCAGGATGACCATTATTCTGCCTTCATCTGAATAAACTATACTATTTTCCTGAACACTGCATTGATATGGGTACATATGGTGCCAGATAGACTTTTCACTCAGTTCAGTGGAACATTATGATTCTATGATCTTCCTTTCTTCATATGCGATAGATATATTTATGTTTGTAGATGGCTACTTACAACTGTAACACACTCCAATTGGATATAAACAAGTACAAAATACCAGAAGAGTTCAGTTTTAAAGGAGACTGCAATAAAGATGACCTGGGGCTGGATCTATTGGTTTGCTTTCAATAAACCTATGTGGGGAACAGTTTCTTAGTAGTGGGAGGAACCAGTATACCCACCTCACTCACGACAGTCTAGCATAGTCCTCAGAAGGACCATGGGATGACTGTCCATTGGTCTTTGATATAGAGGGCCATATTCTAATATTTGGCGCGCACACATTCTTGCTCCATAGCTGATCAATCCATCATGATTGCTTGTACCCAGGTGTTTTCAGTTTCTTTCTACTGTGTGGGATTGCAGAAAATTATATATAAAAACAGGTAAGATTAAGTACTAATGAGATGTAAGTGCATGTAAAAATACCCCATGATCTCTAGTGGGTTTGCTGTCCAAACCTTGCATGAAAAAACAACTGTCTTTTTTTTTTCTCAAAATGATGATCTCATTTTTCCAACGGGCTGGGAAAGTTCAGCCCTAATGTGTAAATATACTGTCCTCCATGACAACTGCATTCCTTTTTACTGTTCCCACTTGAATGAGCCCCGGAACGCTGATCTGTCCTTTGCTAAAGAACAAAAGTAGCAGATGCATAGGAACAGCACATCCTGTGAGTTCCCTTACGTGACACACCATCCTGATTTCACTGTCACTGAGTAAAATCCTGGAACTCCCTGACAGCACTGCACCTACACTGCATGGTTTAAGAAGGCAGCTCACTACCACCTTTTCAAGCCTAATTAAAGACATGCAAAAATGTCAGCCTATTAGTGATTTCCAAATCTTGTTATATATGCTTTTTAAAAAGAAATCCCTACCCTAAAGTCAAGTTGTAAGAACATCAAGGCAGCACTCTAGAGGAGAGAATTATTTTACTGTTTCTGGACTTGTGGGCCTTAGGCACATCTCTCACTATCTCCCAGGAGGAGAGGGCTCCATAGATATCTGCGTTCTCAAAGATGGGGAGCCCAAGACTGAATCACTTACATTCATCTTCAGCCAGAAAGACTTTAACATGTATTTGTAATTTTAATTTAACTAAATTCACTTCTAAATGCAACATAAAACTCTGGAAGTCCTGTATATTGATTAACTTATGAATTTGTGTTGGTCCTTTTTATTTTTTTATTTTCATTTAAATGTTTCCCAAACACTGGTTCTCCTTTATGTTCTTGTTGGTAACATCATTTAAGGGTGATAGAATGATGGAGTTGTTGATTAGTATTCTTATCTGCAATAGATCACAGATATGTCACAAGAAACACTTCAGTGATAGAAAACAGCCTCCCAAAACTTCTTTACTTGTCACAAAATGGTTAAGACTATCCCAAAATGTTCTTTCCTCACAAACATCTACTTAATCAGTGCTAATTCTTTCCATGTCATTAGAGACCTGTTCTATATTTTGCTTACTTGGTCAGTGTAATGTTTCTGCTGATTGTCAGTTCAGACACAAGCTGTGTCCTCCACTTTGCAGTGCTGGATGTGGTGAAGCAGCTTGTCGTGGTTGATGTTGCCTAGCTCTGTCTAAATCCTAAAACCTATTGTGACTCGACCTCTTTTCCAATAAAAATGGATCTGATTTACATTACTATTCCTCATCTCAGTCATTCTGATTCCTCTCCTCTGTACCCTGGATGTGAACACAGTGTTCTAATTGTGGATTAACTGAAGATTTATAAAGTGGTAGGATTACCTGACAATATCCCTTAAATGTTTCCATTAGGTGCCTTGAAGATTAAAGGGTGCTGCATGTGTAGAGACCCAGTGCTGCCTCTTTCCAGTTGGCATGGCACTTTGCTGTTTCAGCTGTCCAAAGAAGCATTGAAGAACTCTTTGTTGAGGAGGCAAATGAATGGTTGGCTACTACTTAAGTCATTTATTCTTGATGTGTGATTCTCAACTGGTTGTAGACTTGCCAGAAACAGAAATGCATCTGGCGAAGAAAATGGAGTGTAGGCTCCAGCAGTGTGCTTGCGACTGTAGCTGGAAATGTTTTCTCTGAGGGCTGGTATATCAGGGGTAAATAATGGTATACTACCAGACATCACATAAACGGATTCAGTAATTGCATGCACGCATTTGGAAGCGGCTGTGCTCATTATTTTAGTTTTGGATAAAAATTCTTCCTGCAGCCGAAAACACTTTATCTGTCATGGAAAAATTGAAGCTTGGGATAACGAGCCAATCTCACTGCACTGCATGGATTGGGTTAGGTGTAATTGATTGGATAAGGCACATTTCGACTGCCTCAAAGCACCAGCCAACCTCTGCTTTGATAAGCAGTAGTCATGACCTGATTTCTGTTTAAAAGTGTCTTGTTTTTATTATGTCAAAGCAAACTGACTTCTTGCAAATCCAAATTAGTATAATAACAATGGTTACGCTCAAGTCTGAATTATCTTGTTTGATAAGACATTGGCTTTCTTTGAATTGATAATTCTCGTTCCAACTCTGCCCATGTCACCCTGTTGAAACTCCAATGCAAGATTTGATCACCCTGAGCTAGCGAGAGCAGAGGTTGATTAGGTTCCTAAAATTTAGTCTGATGGTTACCTGCTTCACTGCTCCTCATTTGAAACAACTGATTGTATTAACAAGTAGTATACAGTGCCTTTCACAAACTCCGCATAACCCAAAGTACTCGCCAACAGTGAAAGTGAGTTCCCCAGGAGAATTGTATTGGACTCAAAATGTTAACTCTGTTTCTGTCTCCACAGATACTGTCAGACCTATTGGGTTTCTCCAGCACTTTTTGTTTTTATTTCAGATTTTGCTTTTCTTCCAGCCAGGGAAGTTCATTTTGAAGTATCACTTATGTAATGCAGGAAATGTGGCAGCCAGTGTCTACACACCAACCAGCCAGGTTCAGATAATCTGTTAGCACGTAATATTGACTGAAAGATGTATTTTTGACTGAGGCACTAGAGAGACCTCAACTGCCGAAGAATCTCTTACATCTTCCTGGTTTGTAATTAACATCCCACGTGAAAGACACCCCCACCCTCCCACAACAAAGAGTTTAACACACTTCCAGTATCAGCCTAGGTTTTGCAGCATCCTCACCCAATCAAAAGGCTACAGCTGGCATTTGATTCACCTTGTGTTGCACTCATGTTTGCATTGCTGAACAAGTGGTTACCTTCCCATCACTGAACTATTTTCTGACCTCTATGTAGGTTTTTATTTCTTAATGTATATTTTTTTTCAAACTGGAAAAGCTTTTGTATCTGTAGCTGTTTCCTGCCTGTTTTTCTAGTATTGGCAGTGGCCCAACTGAAAGTGGGTCTGTGCCAGGAAATGTAAATGCTTTAGGGCATGGACAGGCACTGTATCCTTTGGATGTATGGCTCCTGTTCAATGCCAGGGCAGGGAGAGCTATGAAAATTGGTCTCATGCTTTTAGACTTCACTTTTAACCTCCAGATATCAGATTAATGGTTTAAAAAGCATTATTTTGCGAACCTTCCCTAGAGCATTGTGTTATTATAAAAGGGGGAAGTCAGAGGCAACTCTTAATAATATGTTGCACAATACTGAACTTGGTGATAAGAAAAGAATGCATATTTTTATAAGGTTATGTTCATAACCTTTTGACACCTAAAAGTATTTCACAGCCAATGACTAGAGAGCATAAAAGCTGAGGGATTATGTTTTAGGTTCCCAATGTGGGAATGATGACCCCAAGCCATCTGTATATGCATGAATTGATGTTTATGATGTTAACATTGAATGGTGGAGCAGGCTCAAAGGACTGAATAGCCTCCTCCTATCTTCTTTGTCTTCATGGCCGATCATCCAACTCAACAGCCGAATCCTGCTTTCTCCCCATGTTCAATACAGAATGGAGCTGGAGGAACACAGCAGAGGAGCAGGAAAGTCAATGTTTTGGGTTTACACGCTTTTCTTCCCATAACCTTTGATCTTATTTGCCCCGAATGCTATATCTAGCTGCCTCTTGAATACATTCAATATTTTGGTATCAACTGCTGCTTCTGGTAATGAATTCCTCAGGCTCACCGCTCTTTGGGTGAAGAAATGTCTCCTCATCTCTGTCCTAAATGGTCTACCGCGATATTCAGACTGTGACAATTAAATCTTGATCACATTAGGAATTGCAACATTCCAGGCAATAGAGCTTCATGTCTACTCCTGTGTCTACATTCACGCTGAGAGTTTGCAAATTTGTGGTGCTTGAAGTATCCACTGTCCAAAGTATCAGAAACTGACATGGGTTAATTACTTGTCCATTCCTGGATGGCTATAGTGTATTTGAGTGCAATTGATGATAAAGCATCAAATCAACTGTCAAAGAAGTGCAAGTATATTTGTCTGTTGTTGTAAAATGTCATCTAAATGTGTTCAAGAGAAGGTTCAAAGTGGTACTGTAACATACTGAAATCATACAGTTTAGCAAGATTTGACATTAATAATGTCTTGCCCAAACTGTTTTATAATAAAATCAAAATTTTAATACAATATTTGCAGTTTGGGTGGCATAGTGATTAGCACTGCTGCCTCACAGCACCAGGGATCTGCGTTCAATTCCAGCCTTAGGTGAGTATTAATGAAGTTTGCACATATTCCCCATATCTGCATGGGTTTTTCCCACAGTGCAAAGATGTGCAGGTTAGGTGGATTGGCCATGCTCAATTGCCTGTAGTTTCTGGGGATGTATAGGCTAGGTAGGTTAGCCATGCGAAATGCAGGGTTACAGGGATAGGGTGAGATGCCCTTCGGAGGCTCAGTGTGGACTTGTTGAGCTGAAAGGCCTGCTTTCACACTGTGGGGTTCTATGTCTGCCAAATATTCAATCTAAACATTCCATTAATGCAAGTAAGATCATTGTGAATATTCTAGAGGAGTCCCTGGATGCTGTGATGATGTGACGTGGCAGATGCACGCATAGTGCTCCACCTAACCGTGGCATTGGCCACAAATGCAGCCAAAACTGAAACAGGAATAAATTTAATCCTTTTTTAACAGCTTTCCTTTGGACAAATGGTTGCTAAACAGCAGTAGTGATTGGTAAAATCATACCCGTGCAGTTCTTGGAATGGCGTAACAATTTTTTGCCATTTTGAGTAGCCAACACGTCTTAGGATGTTCCTCTTCCCAAAGTCTGACCAACCACTGTGGAAAGAAACAATTTACATTTTACCTTCCATGAAGTGTAGTTGTTGTGGTGGTAGACAATACTAAATTACAGCTTCCATTCCAGATCCCCAAAAAAAATCATAATCGGGGTATAACATTGACAACAGGAGCTTGTTCAGGATGAATGGTTACTCCCTGCCAGGTTATTTCACAGTAGGAAACAGATTTTCCACCATATGCTCTTGTTCTTCCTAGTCAGAAAATTAGCACCCTCGTGCAATGGTGATGTTGCATGCATCACTGTATATTCACTACACATAATTGCAAATCTTTTAGGTTTTAACAGAAAGTGAAGAAAGAAGTAATAGATTTAGGGTAAACCTAAAGTATTAGCTTTGTTTACCAATTGGACTGGTAGATGTTCTAAATGTAACTGCAATTGATGTAATGAAATGGCCAACAAATAGTCTGCCTCCTTTGGGCTCTCAATCAAGCAAGACCAAAGAGAATGGAGCTTTGCAAACAGAGCCATGTTGAACGCAACCCATACTTTATTTTGGCTTTGTTTACCCAGAGTGTTCAGCTCTGGGAATCAGCTCTGGGACCTGCTCTCCATATTGTGACTAATTTATCATTTAAAGCATATCTGGCCTGGTACCTGCAGCTATTAGATGTAACAGTAGAAATTGACCAAAAAAAACCCTACACCTGTTGTCAGAGTAATGCTTCATTGTGTATAATTCAGGCCAGTTAACTGCACAATCCATTGACTCAACAAAAAAGCACTCTTGAATTACTGCTAGCTGTAGGCCTTTTAAAATATCCTTTACATATATATATTATAAGAATTCTCAATCTGGCAAATAATTAAATATTATACACTGATTTTATGTTGTTAGCTGTCATCCTGTGAAATTAATGGCAATCTCTAATGCCAGGATTTTTTATTTCTATGAAGAATAAGGGAGCTATTAAAATGCCCAATGCCAGTGTGATATACCTCAATAAGAAGCATAGTGAGAATGGTCAGAGTATTGTAAAATGTAGTTCTGTACCATACTAGGATGCTGGAAACAGAAATACAAAGTGTTGTTTACAAATCCAAATCAGGAGCGTTTGTGACTTGCAGGAGAACTTGCTGTCCTTGTTCTAGATTGTAGAGTTTGCAGGATTGGAAGGTTTTGCGGATGCTTCAGCAAGTTGCTGTATTGCACCTTGTAGACTGCAGCCTTAGTGCAGTTTTGAAGGACATCAATATATTAATGTATTGAATGGGATGCTGATCAAGCAAGCTACTTTGTCCTTGACAGTGTTGAACTTTGTGAATGCTGCTGGAGCTGAACTCATCCCAGAAAGTGGAGAATATTCCATCATGTGGAGAGCCAGTGCTGTATCATTAATCCAGCACTCCGGGCTATGTTCTGGGGAGATAGATTCAAATTCCACCATGGCCAATTATGAAATTTTGAATTCAATTTTAAAAAATAACTTGGGATAAAATGCTAGCCTTCTTAATTGTAAAAGCCCCATCTGGTTCACTAATGTCCTTTAGGGAAGGAAACTGCCGTCCTTACTCCATCTGGCCTTGATGTGACTGCAGACCCACAGTAATGTGGTTAACTCTGAACTGCCCTTTGACCAATTAGGGATGGACAATAAATGCTGGTTTAGCCATAAACAATCAAAAAAGTAAAACACACTTCTGACTTGTGCCTTGCAGATCATTGACAGGTTTTGGGTAGTTAGAAGGTGAGTTACCAGCTTCAGACTGCCAGCTTGTTCTTTGTGGCCATAGTATTTGCTTGTAGGTTGTGGAATATAAGTTAAATATTATTTTTTTTTCTCCCTCTATGCCAAAAATTGTTCAGGTTTATGCCCAATTAGACAGGATAAATAGAACAGCACAGAATGACAACAACAATAAAAAGGAGGGAAAGTGAGCTATAAATTTTAAAACAGTTTCTATAGATACTATAAAATGAAGCGTTAAAATGAGCATTGGCCTAAAGAAGAAGAAGCTGAAGAATTGATAATAGAAAATAAAGAGATAGCAGATGAATTAAACAGATATTTTGCATCATTCTTCACTTTGGAGGATGAAAGTAACCTTCCAGAAATATCTGTAAATCAGGAAATGAAAGGAATAGAGGAAAGCGAGGAAATATTCAATAACCAGGGAAGTGGTATGGAGTAAATCGTTCAAACTGTGAATCATAGAATCTCGAATTATAGAATCCCTACAGTGTGGAAACAGGTCATTCAGCCCATCAAGTCCACATCGAACCTCTGAACAAGCATCCCACCCTACCTAAGTAAACTCACATTTCCCATGGCTAATCCAACTAACCTGCACATCCTTAATACTATGGTCAATTTTATTGTGACCAATTCACTTAACTTGCTCATCTTTGGAATGTGGCAGGAAACCAGAGAACCCAGAGGAAACCCATATAGACTCAGGGGAAATGTGCAAACTCTGCATAGGCAGTCACCCGAGGCTGGTATAACAAGTTCCATCAGGACCCAGGAACCTGTGGATTGACAAGTTCCTGGATCCTGATGGACTTCATCCTAGGACCTTGAACAAAGAGGCTAATGCAATAGTTTATGCATTGCTAACATCTCTCATAGGCAGATGTTAAAAGTTACTATTAAAGGAATTATAGCAGGACATTTGGGTCAGTTCAAAGTAATCAGACAAGGTCAACATTACTTTGGTTAACCAATCTATTGATGTGCTTTTGAGGATGTAAGATGTATTGTGGATAAAGGAGAACCAGTGGATGTATTATACTAAGTTTTCCAGAAGGCATTTGATAAGTACCACATCAAAGCTTACTGTGGAAAATAAAAGCTCATGTTGAAGGAGGTGGACGGAAGATTGGCTGGTTAACAGGAAACAAAAGGTAGGCATAAGTGGGTCTTTTCCTAGTTGACAGGATACATCAAATGAAGTGCCATAGGGATCAGTGTTTATATGAATGACTTGGATGAAGCGTAGAATGGTATAGTTGTCAAATTGCAGATGATAGAACTATATTGAGGAAAGTAAGTTGTAATGAGGACATAAGGAGGCTAGAAAGGACACAAATGAGATTAAAAGTAGAGCAACGTAGGAAAGTACAAACCTGTGCTTTTTGGCAGACAAAGCAAAAAAAATTAAATGGTGAGAGGATCTCAGTGTCCTGATGCAAGAAATATAAAAGGTTAGGCTGCAGATATGGCAAGTAATCAGGAAAACTCATAGAATGCTATTGGCTATTACAGGGGAAATTGAAGACAAAAGTGTAAGGTTACATGGAGCATCAGTGATACTGCACCAAAATGGACGGGTCGTCATGTGAGGAAGACGAAACAAGCCAGACTTGTATCTACTTCGAGCTTAGAACATTGAGGTGACTTAATTGAAACAAAACAAAGCTGACAGTCTAAATTTGGAGAGAATGTTTCATCTTATGGGAGAATCTAGAACCAGCAGTTACCCATTTAAAACAGAGATGGGCATTTCTTTTGTTGCAACTCTTAGCAAGCTGGAGTTCAAGGAATAAGCTTATGAGTCAAGGAGTCAAGTGGTAGCCTTCTGATTACAAAAACATTTCTGCAGAAGGGCTACTGAACCCAAAATATTAATTACATTTTCTCTCCACAGATGCTGCCAGACCTACTGAGTTTTTCCAGCAATTTATGTTTTTGTTTCAGATTTCCACCATCCACAGTCCTTCGGTTTTCTCGAAGAAAGACCTTCTCCTGCTCTTATTTCTTATTCTTGGTTTCTTACACCTTACTGAATTATATTGTCACTGTGGTAATTATATGGAGTATAACTGAAACACTCGGGCTACATGTAGTTTTACCTAATACCGAAAATAATTCTTCCTTAATTCCGTCACTAAAGTTGTGGGTATTCCACAAGGTGGCAGTAGATCCATGCAGGAGTCAGTGTGTTAGAGAGAGGACATTTTGTGATCAAGTTTTAGATTAAGTTGTATCTAAAATGGTATTAATAATGCCATACTTGTACTTGGCTGTCAGATCATACTTTTGCAGCATTTTATGAAATTTACAATTGTAATGATGCATAATCTTCACATCTTCTGACATTTGGCACATTTGAAAGTTTATTTTGGTGAGATTGAATGCTGCCAAGTCCAGTGACTCCTTTAACCAGGGCTCGTCTCCCGTAGCAGTCTTTCTTCAGGTACCATGCTCCGTCACTACTGCTACTGAGTATCCAGCTGGTCCAAGTTCATCCACAATAATTGGAAGGAGAACGGACTCTTCATTGCAGTTGGAGGACTCTTTGACTGTCAGTTAAACAGCCTTTTTCTCCAAAGTCCAATATTTTTGTAACTAGTGAAGCAAGATGTTCATATAACATTTTTACTACCATGATCTTTTTCCTGGATTGCCCAAAGTAACAGTGCCCTAGACATGAGTTATTATTCTCTGGAAATTTCAGGGTAACTTTGTGGGGTTTGTAACTCAAGTTTGTGGTTCTAAAGCCATGAGCCAGAATCCTGAGATAGTCTTGCCCTAGAATGTCAATCAGAATTGGAGTTGGATTGGGTTTTAAGTTCAGTGTTTGGGGAAATTGGACACTGCTTGTGGTAATTTCCAGTGCTTTGTTTAGTATTGGGCCTCGCGCTTTCCTCCTATTCTGTTAAAACTTTTTGACCTAAGAAATTAAACTAAATGCATTCATTTGCCTGTTTGATGATGAACTTTTTTAGAAAGAATGTTTGACTGTTGGTGTCAGTGGTAAGTATTGTGCAATGGTAGAAAAGAACGGGAAATTAACACATCATGCTATTACACAGCAAATGCAATAAACGAGAAGATCACGCCTCATTATAGATTCAGCTATTACCACAATTTCAGTGATGGAATTCTTTAACTGGAGTTTACAAGCCTGTCATTAGCCAATCTGGAAAGATGTTTGTCAAATCAAGAATGCAAATGAAGACACTGGATGTTGGGAGCAATTTATATTAATTTGCATCATTTGTGCAATGAAATCAGCAAAGGTACAAAACAATGAGCTAATTATGTGGGCATTTGATATTTTAATGACATTATCTGCAGCAAATGGAGCATCTCCCGGTTTATAGTTTTGCTTAGCATCTGCTTCTCTGCTCAATGGTGAAGGGAGTTGCTCTTCCACTGTGTCCAATTTGTTATACTTGGGTCAGCTGATATAATACTAGATTGGGAAGTGGCATGCAGTGATCCTCCAGTGGATCCTGCGTTGTAATCCACCAAATGTCATCATCCATTCTGGCTGCATGAGAATTTGGAGTCAGTTTGAAATTATGAAATCAACATCTAGTGCCAGTGAAAAGTGACCACAAATCATTGGATTGTTCTAATAACTCACATGGTACATGTTGGCTTTAACTGTCCTAGTCCATATGCAATCCTAGTGGTTAATTCTTCAGTGCCCTTTGAAGTGATTTAGATTGTAGTCTGAGAGAACTGGAAAGAATTTAAATCCTCCCTTCACACACCATGCTGAACACACAGAAACATACATCAGTCATGACAGCAACAGAGCAAATATTGCCAACTATTTGCACTTCAGTGTCAGCCCTGTCCCAGTTGGTCACATTGCTTCTCACAGCAATGTGGTCGTCCAGCTCCAGAAACGTAGGGTCAGAAACATAGTGCCCTAGCAAAAGTGTCACAAACCCAGCCCTGACAAATCACCAGGATGCAAACAATCCCATGGAAGTGGGGTTGGGGAGGTCCTCCCTGATCCCTTGGCAAATATATATCCCTCAATCAATGCCATGAAAGCAGATTATCTAGTCATTCTTATATTCCTGTTTGTGAGAGATAACTGCACAAATTAGGTGCTACATTACAACAGTGATTACACTTCATTGCCTGTAATGTGCTTTGGGGTCCTGACATTTTAAATGGCATTTTATTAAATGTGACCCACAACTGTTGTACAATTAGTTTCTGAAGAAGGATCCAGACCCGAAACGTAAAGCTTTCCTGCTCCTCTGATGCTGCCTGGCCTGCTGTGTTCATCCAGCTCTACACCTTGTTATCTCAGAATGACAATATGTTTGTGTTTTGTAGAAATGCTGCCTCTAGGTGGTGTGAGGCGTGAGGTGTGAGGCACTGAAACTCCACTGGGCATTACCAGGTCACTGCCAAGTGAGAGACCCAGCTGCCGTAACTGGAGCGATAGTCTATTGAGGTAGGTCTCGGGCGGGGTCAGGGAACTGGAGACACAGTCCTGGCAATGCTTTGCCCAAGTCCAAATTCAGCTTGGAATTTTCTATGACACTCCTCTCATTCTTCTAAACTCCAGTGAATATAATCTAGTCTCTCCCCATACCATGAATCGGTCTGATTGCACTCCCTCAATAGCCAGCCAGCACATCCATTCTCAGATAGGAAAACCAAAACTGTACACAATACCCCAGGTGTGATCTTACTAGTGCTCTGTACAATTGCATCAAGTCATCCCTGCTCCTGTTTTCAAATTGTCCCACTATGAAGGCTGACATATGATTCAACTTCTTCACCATCTGCTGCATCTGCAATGCTTACCTATGAGGACACTCAGGTCTTGTTGCGCTTCTCTCTTTCCTAATCTGTAGCCATTCAGATAACAATCTATTTTCTTCTTTTTGCTCCCAAAGTGGATAACTCCACATTTATCCACGTTATGCTGCATCTGATATGCATTTGGCCACTCACTCAGCTTGTCCAAATCACACTGAAAAATTGCTGCATCCTCTCCACAGCTCACCCTCCCACCCAGCTTTATGTCACCTACAAAATTGGAGATATTACATTTCATTCCCTTGTCTAAACCATTTGTATAATTTGAATACCTGGGTCCAAGCACTGATCCTTGGAGTACCCCACTAATCACTGCCTGCCATTCAGAAAAACTCCCATTTATTCCTACTCTTTGTTTCCTGTCTGTGAACAAATTCTCTATCCATGTCAGTTCACTACACCCAAATTGTATGAGCTTTAATTTGACATGTTTTACATTTTACAGTTTCTTATGTGAGACCTTATCAAGACCCTTCTGAAAGTCTAAGTCACCCATATCCACTGGCTCCTCTCTATGCACTCTGTTCATTACATCCTCAAAAGAATTACAGCAAAGTTGTCAAGCATGACTTCCCCTTCATAAGTCCATGGTAATTCTGGCTGATCTTCCATGTGCTCTGCTATTACATCTTTTATAATGGCCTCCAGCATTTTACCCATGACTGATGCCAAGCTAACAGGGCTGTAATTCTGTGTTTTCTTTTTACCCCTTCTTAAATAGTGGGGTTACGTTAGCCACCCTTCAATTCAGAAGATCTAATCCAGACTTTATAGAATTTTGCAAAGTGACAATCTGGTCTTTCTAGGGCCACTTCCTTAAGTATTCTGGAATGTAGATTATTAGGCTCTTGAGATTTATACTGATGATGGAGGGTTTGGGGGAGCAGGGTGGAGGGGGAGGGGTGGGTGGTGGAGTTGTGAGAGGATAGGTGGAGATAGAATCCAGACAGAGATAGAGAAAGATTTTAAAAGATTGGGTTGACCAAGGGATTATGCGGCATAGTGGTTAGCACTGTTGCCTCACAGTGTCACGGACTTGGATTTGATTCCACCCTTGGGTGACTGTTTGTGTGGAGTAAGCCAGGATGAAGAGAAGCTAGATAGGTGATAATGGAGACTATGAGTGTGTGAAAGTGGCTTGGCTATGCTGAAAGCAACCTGAGTCTTGACAGGGATAAAAGGTACTGCAGATGCTGGAGAATCCAAGATAACAAGCATGGGGCTGGATGAACACAGCAGGTCAAGCAGCATCATAGGAGCAGGAAAACTTGACGTTTCGGGCCAAAACCCTTCATCAGAAAAATTTTTCTGACAGGGCCTGGTGGTGGGTAAAAGACATGGAAGGACATGGTGTTCAGGCTCTAAAGTTATTGAAATCAATGTTAAGTTCAGAAAGCGGCAGAGACCCAAAGTAGAAAATGAGGTGGTGTTCTTCAAGCTTGTGTTGAACCTCACTGGAGCTCTGCAGCGGTGATACCAATGTTGCAACAATGACCACATTTCGAAAATCCTTAATTGACTGTGAAACACTTTTGGGTATTCTGAGGTCAATGTACATTGCTTTATAAATTTAATCTTTTGCATCCTGTAGACCTAATATTCTATGGATTATTTTCAGAATAATGTGGTAAACTCAAGCGGTCCTGAAACTCCCCAAGGCTCCTTGACAGGAAGCCGGCAGAATTCCCATGAAAGTTGTGGAGATTCAGGTTATGCCAGGTCTCTGCTGTTTCTCATTGGATCACACCGGCTGATCTCCCATAGAATTTGAAAGGTCTAGAAGTAATGGTGGTGGTCAGACAACTTCTTTGCCCAAATTTCTGCGTTTACTTACAGAACTTGCCCTGAGGCAGCAGAAGGAAATCTCCCACTTTGTTCTGTTTTCCTCTTATTTACCATTGGGTAGACATAATGATAGTTTTGTTACACATATGTAAGGCCCTGTAAATATCATATTAGAAAGTCTACAACATTGTCCAAACTGTGAAAAAAGACTTTTAATGAGGATTCCAGAGTTTATGAGTGTTGTACTGATTCTAAGAACAACCACAAAATGTAAAGCACTGGGGTTTCTGAGTATTGGTCGTTTTAATTTTGTAATGGAAATTGTATTCATGGTATCCATGGGCAAGTCCATCTCGGCCTCCTACATGGTAACAGCTTCAAACAACAGTAACATGTTTCCATTATTGTGCTCTTGGCATGTGAAGAAGACAGAGCTGAAGCGACACACATTGCAAGATTGAACCGGTACAAGCTGTGTTGGCAAACACTCATTTCATTGAGCCCTTTCTAACGGCTAATGTTTGTACATGAAGGCTTTGCTCAGCTCCCTCAAAATGGATCTGCGAGTAATTATACACATTTCTACTAAAGCTATATATTGTTAGGCCTGAAAATTTTGGCCTCAGTACAAAATTATGTGATATGGATCTCAGCACATGCCAAAGAGCATATGTAAGTTTCTGGAAAAGGAGAATTTATTACAAAGATTTGTAGGACTTGACTGACATTAGGTTTTTCAAATTATTATTAAAAAGATTAAGACATTTTATTAACCTTGTAAAAATCTACTTAAGATTAATACCTGAATAAGAACTAAAAATTATTTCAGAAAATCAGCAGCTCATTGAGAAAATACACAACCAACATGATCTGTGTACTCAGAAATAGCAACTGCAAAGATTCCAGATTGCTCTTGTTGTTCACCTTCATTCTACAGAAAAGGCGTACAATTTTGCCCATGGTGGCATGTTGGTTAGCACTGCGGCCTCACAGCGTTAGGGACTCGGATTCGATTCCACCCTCAGGCAACTGTTTGTGTGGAGTTTGCACCTTCTCCCTATGTCTGTGTGGGTTTTCTCTGGGTGCTCCAGTTTCCTCCCACAGTCCAAAGATGTGCAGGTTAGGTGGATTTGCCATGCTACATTGCCTCAATGTGTCCAGGGATATGCAGGCTGGGTGGATTAGTCACAGAAAATGCAGGATTACAGGGATAGGGTAGAGGGTTGGGTCTGGGTGGAAAGCTCTTTGGAGGGTTAGTGTGGACTTGATGGGCCGAATAGTCTGATTCCGCACTGTTCAGATTCTATGATTCTAACTGCATAGAATGTCCAAAAACAACCTAGGAATATTTGTAACCTCATTGATCTTGGGACAAATGGTCAGGTCTGTAGGCAGGATGTAAAGGTGATGCTTAGATACCTGTAGGCAATTTCATGAATTTAACTCTGTTTTCTCCTTCACAGATGCTGCCAGCTGAGCTTTTCTAGCAACTTAGTTTTTGTTCATGAATGTGCTGTTCCTGGAATATTTTGAAAGATGGACCAGCTGTATTCAAACAATTGCTGGTTATTTGCCCTTTACAAACCAGAATTTGCAGGCATGCTGGTGAGAATAAACATCGCATCAGAGGGATAAATCTTGGCTTTGAGCGAGAGTGATAGTGAGTTGGCAGCCCCTTATTACAGCTCCCATTGTTATTTCAGCTCTTCAGGAAAGCCAGGCCTGCATTAGCATGGTAGATTTGGGTCCTGCAATAATTCATGCATCAAATAATTTGATGCTTTACAGCTGCAAGAAGTGGACCCCTGATTCACTTGCCCACTTATCTGGAAGACAACTATTGACATCAAAAAGGAGTCAATAAAATGGAGGCAAAATAAAGATACAGGATGTATAATGTAACAAGAAAGGGAAGATTAGCTATAAATTCTCAGAAATTGCAAAACAACATCCAACAAGCCAGGGTTCCAGCTTTGAGAGAATCTCCCCAGCAGACTAGGACTTGTTCCAACAACAGTGTCCATGGGAGGGGAACACACTCGGCAAAGGCTGAACTCCAGAAATTTGGCTTGGAACCTAAATGTCACAGTTTAAATATTGAAAAGTAATTCATGCTGATCTAATTTGTTATGAAGCCATGCCTTAAGAAACTATGCAATTACTGGGCTGAAAATCACTAATTTTTGACAGTCTAAAACAACAAGCTGTTAACATGGGCACTGAGAATCAGGTGAATTTTGAGACTCGGAATTACTTCAAATCTCTGAAAAGACCTGAATTAAATGACCCTGGGCAGAATAAACATACTGAAATAAAACTGCCAATGGAATTTACATCTTAAGTTGTCTATGGACTTAGACTAAACAAAATCTGAAAGTCCATGGACACCATTCACTGTTTCTAAACTCAAATCTTAACAAAGGTGGAGAAATTGTTTCATCATAACTAGGTTTAAGTAGCCACCATTCATTCCCCATCGTGTAGCATATGGTTTCTACCTTTGAATAATTTTCATGGACAAACTAAGTATTGAATTAGGTGGTCACTTGACTGCAACTGACTTCAGATAACAAATTTCTTTCATTCCACAAGGGAGAACAAGCTAATCTGGGAATGAACAGTCCAAAAGATCCCTGTGAGGTCCTTCTCATTCCTCACCTATTTTGACAAGCTAAACCCTGACTGCTGCTTTTTGACTATCAATGTGCCTGAAGTAAAAATATTTTTAAAGAATCCAACTCAGCAGTTGTTGCCGCCAGAAGTACAGATCATTTAATCCTTTAAACCACCTTAATGCTAAAATCAGAAAGAACTCTGAGTACAGCCTGGATCCACCCGACTCATCAACCTCTGAGAATCATATTGCTTTAACCATTAAAATTATTCTTTAATCTATCTCCCACCACGTCTGAACCTGACGACATGGGTATGTGTGAAACTTGGACTGTTTTTTTATCATTTTACATAGACTAGGTTAAGTACGTTAAAAACTATGTTCCTTTCTTTAGCTTAGACATGAAGCTTGAGTGTCTGTGCCTTTTCATAGTCACAACACATGGTGTGAAAGGTTCCATTGCCTGCTCCCTCTTTAGAGGGACATAATGGGTTTAACCTATGGGTCACCAGGCCTTGGGTAAGGTTGAGGTCTTTCTCCTCTTACCAATTTTCAATCTTCCTGTCTCTGAAGGGTTTCCATGGGACAGTTATGTGGAATATGGTTGTTTCCCATCTGGCCTTCATTCGTGCTTGACAGAGTTGTGATTGAATTGATTTAAGTTAAGACTATCAGTGCAGCTTAAAATCTTTACACAGGTCATTAATATTTTAGAACTTCAAAACAAAACGTCTTTACTTGAGAGAGTAAAGGGGTTCTGATTGTTTAGTATAAACAATAACAAGACATTTCCAGCGTTAACGTAAGCAGGGTGAGTGTACAATAACAGCAAGAGTCATTTCTATTTAGTTAAGATATGTCTGGGGAACTCAAGCTTGTGACTATGCATCCTGCACTCTCTGGGAAATCCTAGACACTCCTGATGGTGCCCATGGTTGGAGGGTGTGCAGGGGCTCATTATGGTGCATTCATGAAGATGGGAGGTTCGTGAAGTGGGGTCTAGTAAGAAGTGTGGAAGGGCAATAGTAGTTGGAGATTTGTTAGTGGAGAGTGTAGACAGGCATTTCTGTAACTATAGATGTGACTCCAGGATGGTATGATGCTTCTTGGGTGACTGGGCCGAGGAGGTCATGGAGCTGCAGAGCAATCTGAAGAAGTTAGGTGAAGAGCCAGAGGTTGTGGTCCATGACCAAGAAAGAAGAAGAGATGGCATCCTGCAAACAGGGCTTTAGGGAATTAGGAAGAAATTGAAAAACGGGACTTCAAAGGTAGTAGTCTCAGGGGTACTCCTGGTGCAATGCAGTAGTGAGCATAGGAATAGAAGAATGTAGTGAGTGAATGTGTGACCAGGTGGGACGAGCATTCTTAAGCATTGAGACCATGTCTGCGGGAGTCGGGGCTATGGGAGTGTTGGGACTATGTCTAAGGGAGTTGGGGTTGTGCCTGGGGAGGGTAGGGGCTGTGTCTGGGAGAGTTGGGGCTGTGTCCGGGAGAGTTGGGACTGTGTCCGGGGGAGCTGGGACTCTGTCTGAGGGTGTTGGGAAAATGTCTGAGGGAATTGGGATCATGTTGAGGGAGTTGGGACTATGTTTCAAAGAGTTGGGATCATGTCTGGGGAGTCGGGTGTGTCTCTGGGAAAGTTGGGACTGTGTCTGGTAGAGTTGGGGCTGTCTCCGGGAGAATAGGAGCTGTGTCTGGGAGAGTTGGGGCTGTGTCCGGGAGAGTTGTGGACTGCTGTCCTGGAGAATAGGGGCTGCGTCTGGGACAGTTGTGCACTGGTGTCTGGGAGAGTTGGGATCATGTCTGGGGGAGTTGGGACCGTGTCTAGGAGAGTTGGGACCGTGTCTAGGAGAGTTGGGACCGTGTCTGGGAGAGATGGGACCGTGTCTGGGGGAGTTGGGATCATGTCCGGGAGAGTTGGGAATGTTTCCGGGAGAGTTGGGACTGTGTCTGGGAGTGTTGGGACTCTGTCTGAGGGTGTTGGGAAAATGTCTGAGGGAATTGGGATCATGTCGAGGGAGTTGGGACTGTGTTTCAAAGAGTTGGGATCATGTCTGGGGAGTCGGGTGTGTCTCTGGGAAAGTTGGGACTGTGTCTGGTAGAGTTGGAGCTGTGTCTGGGAGAGTTGGGGCTGTGTCCGGGAGAATAGGGGCTGCGTCTGGGAGAGTTGTGGACTGCTGTCTGGGAGAGGTTGGGCTGAGTCTGGGAGAATAGGGGCTGCGTCTGGGAGAGTTGGGGCTGTGTCTGGGACAGTTGTGCACTGGTGTCTGGGAGAGTTGGGACCATGTCTGGGAGAGTTGGGACCGTGTCTGGGAGAGTTGGGACCGTGTCTGGGGGAGTTGGGACCAATACAAATTGTACGAATTACACCTGAACTGGAAAGGGACCAACATCGCTGTGGGGAAGTTTTCTAATGTGGCTGGTCTGGGTTTAAAGTAGATTGGCAAAGATTTGTATCTTAACAAGTCGTTTAGAGAGGAGAACAGGTGAGATGGAATTTGAAGTTAAAACATGAGTGAATGAGTTTGGAAGGTAGAGTAAACATGAACTTGCGTTTAGCAAAGCTAAATGGAGTATATTTTAATGGAGGAAGCCTGAGGAATGATAGATGAACCGAGACACAGATAGGCTTGTGCGAGTATGATATCATGGTGATGACTGAGACTTGGCTGAAAGGTAGGCAGAATTGGCAACTCAACATTCTGTTTGACTTTTAACAGGGATTTCTGGTTAAAGATTCGAAGCGGTAAATCCAATCAATTTTCTCTTCCTTAAACGGGAATGTTTCTTTTTTATTGTTTCATGGAATCTTCCTTGACAAGATTCACATTGATTGCTCATCCCTAACTGCACTGGAGAAGGTGATGGTGAGCTGCTTTCTGGAACCACTGCAGTCCATATGGTATAGGGATACCAGCAGTGCTGTCTGCGGGGGAAATCCAGGACTTTTACTAGTGACACGGAAGGGCAGGTGGTAAAGTTCCAAGCCAGGGAGCTGTGTGGTTTGGCACACTTGCAGGTATCAACCAGTTTCAACCTGTATCATCCTGTAACCAGCCAATCTGGTAAATGCAAACTTCGCAGGAGTCAGGAATCTTTCTATTCTGAGACCCAGTAACCCACTGGATTGCCACATTCTTAAATGTATCTTGTTTCAAAGACATTATCAAATATAATTTGAGTTAGAAAGTCCTTGTGGTCTTGGTTTTTGGAAAACCCATTAAAGATAGAGGTGAGAAACATTTCACAGGGGACCATGATACTTTGGAAATCTCTTCCTGAAAAAGCAGTGGAAGTGGAATCTTTGAACATCTCTGAGGGTGACAAGGAATAGGCAGAATAGTGGCATATTTAGCTCAGCCATGATCTTATTGAATGATGGAGCAGGCTGGGGGGTCCGAAGATCCTACCCTTATTCCTCATGCATATGTTTGTAAACATTAATGATGAATAAAGTAATTGCCAGTCACATTTCTGTTTGACATTGGAAGTTGAGGCTTTTAGCAAGGGAGATTTAACTTCTTATAGAGAAGCTGCTGAACTGCCTTTCACAAAGTTTGACAGCAGTTCTTTCTTAGACATTCACATCCTCTCTACAGTTAAAACAAAATCAACCTCCAGGGCAGGTGAGTCTTGACCCCTGACATCCCAGACCCAGGGGGAGTGGTATTAACACCGTGCTTCAGTCTGTGGAAACTGTGAAGCTGCGACCAAGTTACCACCAGTGTAAAAGCAGCTGATCCAATAAAATGCCTGCAGTGTGATTGCCCTTCGTAACTGACTAACCAGAAACCCAAGGACAAACCAAATACCTTCAAAGCTGGAGAAAAATGGAGTTCTCAATTGAATTACTTTGAATGGTAAATGTCTGTGTTACTGTAGACTGTTCATATGATTTGCAGGGATTATTGGGCTGTTTTCTTTGAACAATATCAAATTTGTTCTAAAATCCATTAACAAAGAACACATGGTCAGAATTAAACGAACTATATATGGGTAGTCTGAGCATTGACATGAGAATGTAAGTCTGTGACTGAACTTTAATTCTTTTCAAACCCCGTTGGAAAAATAGGAAATTGATGACTCATATGTGCAAACAACTTAAGTGGGAACTGATGTTGAAATAATAAATATCAGGCTTTGAATATATCTTCCCAGCTGGGATGTGAACATTCATCATGTAGCTGTTCTCACTGTTATGGGGCAATTTACTTTGAGGGTATTTGGTGAGTCAGTTTTAATCTATGATTTCACAAACAGGAACATGGCCAGATTGTGCAACATTATGCTCTTTGCATTTGTAATTAATAAGGGAAGTGGTGGGGGTAACCTAGATTGGTAATTCGGCATAGTTCAGACAATTTATTTTGACAAAACAAATACCATAAGTGATAATGTATGAGTCAACCTGCCATATAAAATGACCCCATTTCCAGCTCCTAAAATAATGTTGTTATGTACACTTGGTGTAAAAGTTGACCCCACCATCATGAAATGCAACCCTTACATTAGTAGCCTGCCTCAATGTTTCACCCTACAAAAGCAAGTTTTATTCACCATACCTTCTAACTGGGCACAAGGACACAGTAGGTAATATCAGAGAAGGAGAGATATGATGCAGAAGGGGGCCATTTGGCCCATCAGTCTTGTAGTGGTTCAATTACGTAGTGCCAATCTCCTGCCTTTACCCTATATCCCAGTGCACCATCTCCATGGGCTACATTATGATGGTGTGTGAAATTTAAAACACCCCTGCTCTACGCAGCAGATGGTTAAGACCTTTCAAAATGGCAACAAAGCATGGCCAAGCTGCTGGTTTCCTTTTGTACTCAGTTTATAAGTTCACCTCCATTTATGAAAGGGTTTTACAAGGGTTCAACTTCTATGCTAACACAGACGGTACATTAAATATATCTCTCAAAGTTATACATTTCATGGTCAACTTATCTCTTTAAACAGCTGACCACAGAATAGCGACTGCAGTATTTCATTTGGACATCCCACAGCAGATGGTCTATATTGTAACAATGCAATCTAATTCCACGAACTGGTTGGAATGAATGTTATTTGGAACATGTCTGGAAGTATGATGAAAAGGAAGTCAGCATGGGTCTGGTTTAATATTTTGCAACATTTCATCGGCAGTGCTTTGAATTTAAAAGTATTTATTGTTTGTTGCTCTTGGCGCTGTCACAAGACTGCAAACATGATCACAGTCTCACATGCTAAACATCATGTTCTTCTTGTCTGTAATGTTTTAGGGAGCAGAAGGATCTTTTCTGGAATAAAAGGCCAATTAAGTGAGTTCCAGTTGTCTGTAAGAGCAAGTCTGAAAGGTCACCTGTTTTCTCATATTCCACATAATCTGAATTTGAGTCTCATCCCAGAAGTTTCAGCAAAGGGTCACAACAACCCTTTATTGCAATTCAATAAGTGATGGTTCCACCAGGAACAAACAGCAAGTCAGGGACAGTGGGTAGACCAGGGAATAAAAATCATCATTCCAGCAGAGGGGACTTTGATCCAGACAATCCTGTTTGCAGTTCTGTCTCACAACTCTTTACCCAGTGGTGAGGCTGATTAACGTAAACAACCTTGGAATTTCCCTTCTGGCTTGAAATAAATTGGAGAAGCTAAGAACTCCAGCTCATCTGCCTGTGTCAAAACATCTATCTAAATATTCCCTCTACCTTGTAATTCTTCCCGTTTCAAATGCTGATCCTAACAGCTTTTGAAAGTCACTATTAAACTTTTGTTAAATTTGGGCTCCAGAAACTTAAACTACCGGATGTAAGGAAGTGTTGCAATGCGATGTGAAGGTTCCAGGGATGAGAAATATCTGCTATGAGGATAGATTGAAGAGGTTGGGACTGTTCTCCTTGGCGAGTAGAAGGCAGAGTGGAGATTTGATAGAGGTTTTCAAAATCACAAGCAGACTAGAGGGAGTAGATAGGGAGAAGCTGTTCCCACTTCCAAAAGGAACAAGAATGAGAGGGAATGGATTTAAAGTAGTCTGCAAAAGAAGCAAGGTGATGTGAGAAAAAACATTTTCATACAACGGGTAGGTTGGGTCTGGAATGCATTGCCTGGAAATATGGTGGAGGCCGATTCAATTGAGACATTCAAGAGGGCAATGGATGATAATTTGGATAGAAACAAAGTGAAAGGGTATGGGGAAAACACAAGAGATTGACACTCAGCAATGATGCTCATTTGAAGAGCCAGTACTGACATGATAGGTTGAATGGCCTCCTTCTGCACCATAACAATTCTGTGATTTTCTGTAAATGTAAACTAGAAGTGGGATTTTAAAAAGCTTTACTTAGGACTGTGAATTTCTGTTTCTGATATAGAGTAAGCTGGTTCCCTATAAATCCAGATATATAATTACTTTATAATGACCTTTTGATCTTTTATGTCGAAGGTGATAACATAAAAAAATTCACTGAGAATTCTAGTGGAGGGTGCCTAGGATCTGTCAATTAGTTTGCAAACAGTTCTCAACATTCACTGTCCACACGTAACAGAATGGGGGCATCTTGCTGCTGCATGTAAAAGTTGCCCAGTGCTACATGGTTATACTCAAAGGCTACCAGGTGGTCAATATGTTTTACCTGTTCAGGAGATGCTCTGTGCTCCTTGTGCTGCAGCTCAGAAAGGCTGCTGGGAAAAATTCGGAGAAAATCAGGGAAGAAGAAGTATGTTTGGTTGCTGTGCAAAGAGTGAGGTTTTGATGTAACACCACAAAACCCATCCAAATCATGATAAAGATAGCAAGTAGGTTTGGAACAAGGTTCAGCCTGGCATCTGAATGGTTATTGGATATTTACAAGTAATATGCAAAATTGCCTGTCAATATCATTACAGAAAGTTTATAAAACCTAGTTCCTATTTCATATTTAAACACAGGGTACATGTAAATTACTTTAATTGCTGGCTGCTGATCTTAATGATATGTATGTGGGCTACAGCTCACCACGGAAGAATTTCAGATTATTTGAAAACCATAAATACACTCAAACTGCTAATTTAAAAATATCACACATTGTTTTGGAACAGTGATGGCTCAGTGTGTTCACATTTAACACAAAAATAAAATCTCATATATCAGTGAGAACCATTGGAATAGGGTAGGGAATTTCAAAGTCCACTTGCAATACAACCAGACCATATTAGTGCTGTCTGAAAATGCTGAGGAGTCTACATGATTCATTCAATCAGAACAATTCACTCTAACCCTGAAGAAGAGTCATACTGGACTCAAAACATTAACACTTGATTCTCTCTTTACAGATGCTGCCAGATCTGCTGAAGTTCTACAGCATGTTCTGTTTTTATTCTCTATCGATAGGTACTTGAACAACATGTGATGTTATGATCCAGTCAGGTTAAACCTATAGTATTAAAAAAAATTAAGGTTATCTATTTTGAGTGTGATGTTTGTTGATGGACAGTCCTATATTTCAGATGAAGAATCACAAAAGCAGATGTTTGCACATGTACATTTTCCCTTGGTTGACATCACCTCAGTCCTGACTCCATTCTGAATCCAGCATCTCTATTTTCACATCTTAGGTACTACCTCCTGAACCTCACAGTATCAATGCAGTACTTCAATATGGGCTGCTCTGTAACTTGCTTCTAATTTACAATCTACATTAATTTTTATTTCATCGTTCTTTTTTGTCTGAAATTTCTCAACCTCCTGTACATTAAGCCTTAGTAAAACTGGATTAACATGTCACTTAAAGCTTTCTACCTTGTTACTGAGATTTTAATATTCACAGTTCCTTGACATTTGACTTGGACACAGCTTTCTCCCATCACGTCATCTCCCATCAGACTCTTCTGAGCCTGCACTGTTTACTGTGAATAATTGTGCCAATGAAATTAGGCAATAAAATCATTTGCAATTTTCACTTGAGCTTTCTGTCAGCGTTTACATCAACTCTAAACTGTTTATAACCTATTAGATTTGAAGACGATAGTGGCTGTCAAAATGTTTAGAACAGGGCAGCTATAGTCAAAATCTTTGTCCCAGCCTAAACCAACACCAATAATGAAAAGCAATCTTTGTCTGGTTTCCAAACTGATGGGCTACAAGGAGAAATCAACAAAGGTTAAAGAAGCACATCCTGTGTGGTTCTTTTAGTCTGGCTGACATTCATTGAAATCTACCAAACCCCAAGCAAAGGAACAATCTGGGGAGACAAAGAATGTTGGAGAAAGCAATTTGACATAAGAGTGGATAATGCTGGAACAGAAATGTGTAACTACCAAATTAAACCAGCAAGGTGATCAATTTCACTGATGGACTGCAATTCAGGACAAGCGTAATTCACATCAGGTTTTGTCATTAACAAGGAAATAAGTATTTATTGCAAACAAACGTATTCTACAATAAATGACAAACAAAAAAGAATACTCATTACTAGTATGCAACTTAAGCTACATACCTTTAAAAACATTAAACGCTGTCACATTCATCTACAAATAAAACATCAAAAACAGACAGGTTGATGCACATTTTACGGGTTGAATATATAGATACAGTGAAAAACAAATCCCATATTTGAAGAGTCCAGATCACAAGGGTGGGGTATGTTATTTCTCACAATTCTTTTCATATTTTTCAAGAGATGGTGACACAACCTTGTCTGCAGAGCAATTATCGATCTTTGATTCAATGGGAAACTTCAGTCCTTTCTTGTATTAGAACATTTTTTTCCAGTTTTAAAGTTCGGTCTAGTAGTATCATTGCTAGACTATTAATCCAGAAACTCAGCTAATGCTCTGGGCACCCAGATTTTGAATCCCACCAGAGTAGATGGTGGAATTTGAATTCACTAAACAAAAATCTGGAATTAAGAATCTACTGATGATAATTAAACCATAATCAATTGTTGGAAAAATTCAACTGGTTCACTATTGTTCATTAGGGAAGGAAATCTGCCATCCTCACCTGGTCTGGCCTGCATGTGACTCCAGACCCACAACAAGGTGGTTGACTCTCAATTGCCCTCTGAAATGGCCTAGCAAGCCACTCAGTTGTACCAATAGCTAAAAAGTCTCAAAGAAATGAAACTGGATGGATCACCTATGTCAACCTAGGTACCAGAAAAGACAACAGCTGAAATAGCCCTTGTGACCCTGCAAAGTCCTCCTCACTAACATCTGGAGGCTGGTATCAAAATCGGGAAAGCTGTCTCACAGACGAGTCAAGCAACAGCCTAACATAGTCATACTCACAGAATCATATCTTACGAACAATGTCGTAGACACCACCATCATTATCCCTTGATATGTCCTGTCTCACTGTCAGGGCAGACCCAGCAGAGGTGGTGGCACAGTGGTAAATAGTCGGGAAGGTGTTTTTCTAGGAGTCCTCAACATTGACTCAGGATCCCATGAAGTGTCATGCCTTCAGGTTAAACATGGGCAAGGAAACCTCCTGCTGATTACCACAAACCATCCTCTCTCAGCTGAATCAGTACTCCCCAATGTTGAACAACACTTAGATGAAGCACTGAAAATGGCATGGACACAAAATGTACTCTGGGTGGGATTTCAACGTCCACCACCAAAAGTGGTTCGGCAGCAGTACTATTGATCGAGCTGGTTGGGTCCTAAAGGACATAGCTGCTAGACTGGGTCTGCAGCAGGTGGTGAGGGAACCAATAAGAGGGAAAAACATACTTGACCTCATCCTTACCAATCTGCCAGTTGCAGATGCATCTGTCCATGACAGTAAGAGTGACCACTGCACAGTCCTTGTTGAGATGAAGTCCCGCCTTTACATTGAGAATACCCTCCATCGTGTTGCATGGCACTATCACCGTGCTAAATGGGACAGACTTTGAACAGAACTAGCAACTCAAGACTGGGCATCCATGAGACACTGTGGGACATCAACAGCAACAGAATTTTACTCCAGCACAATCTGTAACCTCATGGCCCGGCAGAACCCCCTTTCAACCATTACCATCAAGCCAGGGGATCAACCATGGTTCAACAGAGAGTGCAGGAGGGCAGGCCACGAGCAGCAACAGTAGCACCTGAAGATGAGGTGTCAACTAACTGAGGCCACCAGCAGGACTACTTGCATGCTAAACAGTGAAAGCAGCAAGTGATAGACAGAGCTAAGAGATCCCACAATCAACAGGTCAGAGCTAGGCTCTGTAGGCCCACCATATCCAGTTGTAAATAATGGCAGATAGTTAAACAACTAACTGGAGGAGGAGGCTCTACAAATATTCGAATCCTCAATGATGTAAGAGACCAGCACATCTGTGCAAAAGATAAGGCTGAAGCATTCACAGCAATCTTCAGCCAGAAGTGCTGAGAGGATGATCCATCTCGGCCTCCCTCAGTGGTCCCCAGCATTACAGATACCAGTCTTCAGCCAATTCAATTCAGTCCACTCCATATCGAGAAACGGTTGGAGACGCTGGATACTGCGAAGACTATGGGCCCTGACAACATTCCGGTAATAGTACTGAAGACTTGTGCTCCAGAACTTGCCAATCCCCTAGTCAAGCTGTTCCAACACAGTTATATCTAATATCTAACCGAGAGTGTGGAAAATTACCCAGGTATGTCTTGTACACAAAAAGCAGGATAAATCTAAACCAGACAATTACTGCCCCATCAGTCTACTCTTGATCACCAGTAAAGTGATGGAAGATGTCATTAACAGTGCTATCAAGCAGCAGCTGCTCAGAAATAACCTGCTCAGTGATGCCCAGTTTGGGTTCTGCCAGGGCCACTCAGCTCCTGACCTCATTACAGTCTTGGTTCAAACATGGACAAAAGAGCTGAATTCTAGAGGTGAGGTGAGAGTGACAACCCTTGACATCAAGGCTACATTCGATTGAATGTGGCATCAAGGAGCCCTTGCAAAACTGGAATCAGGAGGCAAACTCTCTGCTGGTTAAAGTCATACCTGACACATAGGGAGATGATCATGATTGTTAGAGGTCAATCATCTCAGCTTCAGGACATCTCTGCAGGAGTTCCTCAGGGTACTGTCCTGGGCCCAGCCATCTTCAGCTGCTTCATCAATAACCATTCCTCTATAATAAGACCAGAAGTGCAGATGTTTGCTGATAATTGCATAACATTCTGCATCATTCGCAAATCCTCAGACACTGAAGCAGTCTATGTTCAAATGCTACAAAATATAGATAATATCCAGGCTCAAGTTGACAAGTGGAAAATAACATTTGTGCCACAAAAATGCCAGGCTATGACCATCTCCAATAAAAGACAATCTAACCACTGCCCCTTGATAGTGAATGATGTTACCATCACTGAATCCCTTGTTATCAATATCCTGGAGGTTAGCATTGACCAGAAACTCAACTGGACTCACCACATGAATACAATAGTAACAAGAGCTATTCAGAGGCTAAGAATCCTGCAGCGAACTCTAACTCCCCAAGTCTGTCAACCATCTACAAGGCACAGTCAGGAGTGTCACAGAATACTCCCCACCTGTCTGGATGAGTGCAGCCCCAACAACACTCAAGAAGCTTGACACCATCCAGGACAAAGCAGCCGCTTGATTGACACTACTTCCACAAACATTCACTCCCTCCACCACTGACTCTCAGTTGCAGCAGAGAATCATAGAATCCCTACAGTGTGGAAGCAGGCCATTTGGCCCATCAAGTCTGCACCGAACCTCCGAACGGCATCCCATCCAGACACACCCCCAACATTTCCCATGACCAATCTACCTAAACTGCACAACTTTGGACAGCAGTGTGTACAATCTGCAAGATTCACCGAAGGAATTCACCATAGCTCCTTACATAGTAACTTCTACTATCTAGACCACTACTATCTAGAAGAACAAAGGTAGTAGATACATGGGAACACCACACTCTGAAATTTCCCCTCCAAGTCATTCACCATCCTGACTTGGAAATATATCGCTGTTCCTGCACTGTTGCTGGGTCAAAATCCTGGAATTCTCTCCTAAGGGTGAGTCAACCCACAGCAGGTGGACTGCAGTGGTTTAAGAAGGCAGCTCACTAGCACCTTTTCAAGGGCAGCTAGGGATGGGCAATAAATGCTGGACCAGCAAGTGACGCCCACATCCCATGAATCAAGTAAAAAGAAATGGTGCTATTGGGAAAAGAACAAAACAACTCAGTCAAACAAGATTGTTCCTCCAAGTGTCCAGTTGAAAGCAGGAACAGCTGATTAGTTCACAGATAGAAGGAAGTCAATACTTCAACAACCACATTCAATCCCAGCCTGAGCTTTGGAAGGACAATCAATAGGCGAAAAGGATCCAATGAATGGAAACGTGGAAAGCAGCAGGGAGAGGCGATGGCCTAGTGGTATTATCGCTGGACTGTTAATCCAGAGAATCAGATAGTGTTCTGGGGACCTGGGTTCCAAACCTGCCACAGCAGTCGGTGGATTTCAAATTCAACAAAAATCTGGAATTAGGAGCTGAGTGATGACCATGAATCCATTGTCATTGGAAAAACTCGCCTGGGTCACTCACGCCCTTTAGGGAAGGGAACTGCCATCCTTACCTGGTCAGGCCTACATGTGATTCCAGACCCACAGCAATGTGGTTGACACTTTACTGCCCTCTGGACAATTTAGAGATGGGCAATAAATGCTGGTCCAGCCAATGTGCCGCACGTCCTGTGAATGAATGAAAGATAAAGCATAACCTCCAATGTCAGTGAACAGAATCCATATTTAACCAACAGATAAACTGGAAAAGTCATTAACTGCACCAATGGCTTCCCTAACTAGTGAAGGAGTGCCAGCAGACCAACAATTAAACACCAGAAGCATCACTGACCAGTGAAATTATACCAGTAACGTCACTAACCAGCAAGTAAACGCCACCAGTTTCACTAACCAGCAGGTGCCAGACCATGACTGAGATCCAGCAGGAATTGGACACACCAGGAGCTGTACAATATCAGCTGAGGATCCTGTCAGCTCCCCACTGAAAGTTGCGAATGAAGGTACAGAATTCTACCATCGAAGAAACACCATGAATAATATGTTAAGAAAACGAACTACAACAGACCAATACCATATCCAGTTTGATTATAAGAGCCAACTCTTAACATTTTATCATTTGATGTAATGTAAAAAAATGCTATTGATTGGATCGGTTAAAAATGTTGTATTTTTTAAATGCAGACAGATTATTTTGTTATATTATTCATAAAGAAATAGGAGCTATTGTAAATATCCATCCATGATGTTACATTGACCGCGACAACTGCAGTGCAGATCCTGCAGCTTTTCCTGGGATTGCAGTCTTAGAAAAAGATTTATGATAGTGTTTTTTTACAGTTATTACAGTCATTATATTTTACTATTAAGATTTTTATTAATTTTCTTTCATTAACATTCAAAAAAACCCCCAAAAAAACCCAAAAAGTTGTGATTTTTTAAAAGTGGGCAATTTTTTAAAATGAGCTTCGCAGGGTCTACAGTGAACAGCTGAGGTTATTTTTTATTCTAAATTCAGAAATTAAAAACATCTGTATGTGTTTTTAGAAGGATTTTTTTTACATTGCGCAGTTTTTTTCTTGAAAAACCGGACAGTTATTTTTTAAATAAGGAGTTGTGTTTTTGTTTCAGAGAATCCTACACAAGGTTTGCTTTGTTATTCAAGCAGTTTATTGAAGACAAGTTATTTTAAATTCAGTTAATCTGCTAAGTGGTTGATTTTATTTAAGTTATATATGATTGATACGTATTTTTTTCCATTTTAACATTATTTTCTGTAGGTAATGAAAGGTTGTTTATTTTATATACAAGGTTTTATTGAAACATTCTATTTTTTAGGTTAATGTTATTAAGGCCATATATGAGGTACAGAGTGAGATGGCTAGTAGATTTATAAAGGTTATTACACAGCGGGATCAGTCAGTTAGGTGGGTGACTGTCGGGAAAGGTTAGAAGGCACTTAAAAGGTGACTATTCCTCTATCAAATAGATATTCAGCTTTTGGAACTGCAGAACAGGATAGTCTCACTGAGGAAAATGGAAGGGGCGGTCAGTTATTGGACACTTGGAATGATTCTTCTGTGAAGCAGTGTTTGATAAGATTGAATAGAATTATTGTTACAGGGGACTCTCCTGTCCGGGGCATTGACCGGAGATTCTGTGGCAGTGAGTGTAGATTTAGGATGGTCTGTAGCTTTCCTGGTGCTAGGATTAAGGATGTCTCTAAACGTTTCAAGCATATTGTTAAAAATGAGATCGAAAAGCCAGAAATTATTGTAAACATTTGTAGAAATGACATTTTTAGGGAAAAGGTTAAAGCAATACAGAGTGAATTTAAGAATTTAGGCAGACGATTAAAAAATATAAACTTGGAATAGTAATTTCTAGATTACTCCCAATACCAAACTCAAATGAGGGAAGGAACCAAAGGTTAAAGGAGATAAATCAATACCTGGAGAGCTGGTGTTTTGTTCAGGGATTCAGGATTTGGGACAATTGGAATGTCTTTTGGGATAGAAAAGACCTGTTCAAAAAGGATGGGTCTAATCTAAACTGGAAAGGGACCAATATCTTAGCTGGGAGATTTGCTCATTCTATTAAGGGAGACTTTATACAGATAGAGAAGGGGAGTGGAGGCATTCAAAGTAGCAGTGTAAACAGGATTTGTGGGGAAGGTTCTGAGGAGAGCATGTCAATTAGAAAAGAAAGACAAGAGACAGTCAGAGTTTGTAGTAGCTCTGAAGAACTAAATTGCATCTATTTCAATGCGAGGGGGTCTTACAGGTAAAGCTGATGAACTCAGTGTATGTTTAAGAACATGGGATTGGGCTATCGTAGCTATTACAGAAACTCAGTTGAGATATGGACAAGACTGGCCGCTCAGTGTTCTGGGTTTTATGTAAGCAATAAGGCTGTAATAATGGGGGATGTTAATTTTCCAAACATTGACTGGGAGTAACATAGTGTTAAAGGTTTGGATGATGAAGAATTTGTCAAACGTGCTCTAGCAAATTTTCTTTATCAATATGTAGATGGTCCTACTAGAGAAGGAGCAAACCTAGACCTTCTTTTGGGCAACAAGGCGGGGCAGGTGCCTGAAGTAAAAGTGGGGAAAACATGTTGGGTCTTGCAATCATAATTCTATTAGTTTCAAAATGGTTATGGAAAAGGATAAGCCTTCCATATAAGTTAAAGTTTTTAATTGGGGTAAGACAAATTTTAATGGTGTGAGACAAAAACTTTCAAAAGTTGATTGGAGTAGGCTGTTCACGGGTAAAAGGACGTCTGACTGTTGGGAGGTGTTCAAGAGTATGATGAAAAGAGTTCCGAAGCATTTTGTTCCTGTTAGAATGAAGAGTAAGGCTGGTAAGATTAAGGAACAATGGATGAACAAAGATATTGAGGTTCTAGTCAAGAATAAAACAGAATCTTATTTTAGATACATAGAACATAGGACATAGAACATTACAGCGCAGTACAGACCTTTCGGCCCTCGATGTTGCGCCGACCTGTGAAACCAATCTGAAGCCCATCTGACCTACACTATTCCATTGTCATCCATATGTTTATCCAATGACCATTTAAATGCCGTTAAAGTTGGCGAGTCTACTACTGTTGCAGGCAGAGCATTCCATGCCCTTACTACTCTCTGAGTAAAGAACCTACCTCGAATATCTGTCCTATATCTATCACCCCTCAATTTAGAGCTATGTCCCCTCATGCTAGCCGTCACCATCCGAGGAAAAAGGCTCTCTCAGTCCACCCTACCTAATCCTCTGATCATCTTGTATGTCTCTATTAAGTCACCTCTTAACCTTCTTCTCTCTAACGAAAACAGCCTCAAGTCCCTCAGCCTTTCCTCATAAGACCTTCCCTCCATACCAGGCAACATCCTGGTAAATCTCCTCTGCACCCTTTCCAATGCTTCCACATCCTTCCTGTCATGCAGTGACCAGAACTGTACGCAATACTCCAAGTGCAGCCGCACCAGAGTTTTGTACAGCTGCAACATGACCTCACGGCTCCGAAACTCAATCCCTCTACCAATAAAACCTAACATACCGTACGCCTTCTTAACAGCCCTATCAACCTGGATGGCAACTTTCAGGGATCTATGCACATGGACACCGAGACCTCTCTGCTCATCCACACTACCAAGAATCTTACCATTAGCCCTGTACTCTGTATTCCCGTTACTCCTTCCAAAGTGAATCACCTCACACTTTTCTGCATTAAACTCCATTTACCACGTCTCAGCCCAGCTCTATCTATGTCCCTCTGCAACATCCTTCTGCACTACCCACAACTCCACCGACTTTAGTGTCATCCGCAAATTTACTAACAGACAACTTGGTTCAACTGAATCTCTGAATCAATATAAAAAGTGTAGGGGCATTCTTAAGAGAGAAATCAGGAAGGCGAAGAGGCTATATGAGATAGCATTAGCAGATAAAGTTAGAGATTATCTAAAGAAATTCTACAAATACATTAAGAGCAAGAGGGTAACTAGAGAGAGGGTACAGCCTCTTAAACAGCAAGGAAGTCAGCCTTGTGTTGTACCATGGGAGATGAGAAAGATACAAAATGAATATTTTGCATCCATTTTTACGGTGGTGAAAGAAATGGAGTCTAGAGAATACATAGAAATAAACTTTGATTTTTTAAAAACAGTTCACATTGCAGAAGAGGAGGTTCGGGAAGTCTTATAGAATGTAAAGGTGAGTAAATCTCTGGGACCTGGTCTAATATATCCCAGAATGTTGTGCGAAGTAAAGGAGGAAATTACAAGATTCATTGCAGAAATATTTGCATCATCTATAACTACGAGTGAGGTGCCTGATGCCTGGAGGGTGGCTAATGTTGTACCTTTGTTTAAGAAAAGTTGGAGGGAGAAACTGGGGAACTATAGAGTCTGACTTTGGTTGTGGGTATATTGTTGGAGGTGATTATAAAAGATAGGATTTATGGACATTTAGACAGGCAAAAATTCATTAGGGATAATCAGCATGGTTTTGTGCGAGGGAAATCATGTCTCACAAACTAGATTGAGCTTTTTGAGGAAGTTACCAAAAAGGTTGATGATGGCAGAGCAGTAGACGTTGTTTATGTGGATTTTAGTGAAGCCTTCGACAAGATTCTACATGGGAGAATAATTTGTAAAGTTAGGTCACATGGGATTCAGGGAGAGCTTGCCAATT
The DNA here is from genome assembly GCA_024137785.1 of Ginglymostoma cirratum. NCBI lineage: Eukaryota > Metazoa > Chordata > Chondrichthyes > Orectolobiformes > Ginglymostomatidae > Ginglymostoma > Ginglymostoma cirratum. The sequence goes on along the minus strand of JAHRHZ010000081.1, from coordinate 1,677,993 downwards.
GGATACATAATTGGCTTAATGGCAGGAGATAGAAAATGATGATGGAGGGTCGCTTTTTGGACTGGAGGCCTGTGACCAGCGGTGTTCCACTGGGATTGGTCCTGGGTCCTCTTTTGTTTGTCATTTATATCAATGATTTGAATGAGAATATAGAAGGCATGGTTAGTAAGTTTGTGAACGACACCAAAATTGGTGGCACAGTGGACAGTGAAGGAAGTTTTCTAAGGTTACAAAGGGATCTTGATCAAATGGAGGGCAGATGGAGTTCAATCTGGATAAATGCAAGGTATTGCATTTTGATACAACAAAAATAAGGGCAATGCATACATAATTAATGGTAGGGCCTTGGGTAGTGTTGTAGAACAGATGGACCTAGGGGTCCAGGTACATAATTCTTTGAAGTTTACATCACATATAGATAAGATAATTAATAAGGTGCTTGGAACACTTGCTTTCAATGCTCAGTCCTTCGAGTATAGGAGTTGGGAAGTCATGTTGGGGTTGTATAAGACAGTGGTGAGATGTCTTCTGAAATACTGTGTCCAGTTCTGGTTGCCCAATTATAGGTAGGATATTGTCAAGCTGGGGAGGTTTCAGAAGAGACTCACCAGGATGTTGCCGGGAATGGAAGGTTTGAGTTATAAAGAAAGGATGGAGAGCTTGGGACATTTTCACTGGAGCAGAGGAGGTTGAGAGGCAATCAGATACAAGTTCATAAAATAATGAGAGATATAGATAGAGAAGATGAAAGTTGTATTTTCCCCAGGATGGGGGATTTCAAGACAAGGGGGTACATTTTTAAGATGAGAGTAGAGAGATTTAAAAAAAGACATAATGAAAGAAATGTTTTACACAGAGGGTGGTTCGCATGTGGAATGAACTTCCTGAGCAAGTGGTGAATGCGGGTACAATTACAATGTCTAAAAGACATTTGGATAGATACATGAAAGGTTTGGAGGGATATGGGCCAGGAGCAGCCACGTAGGACTAGTTTAGTTTGGGATCATGTTCGGCGTGGACTGGTTCGACCAAAGGGTCTGTTTCCATGCTGAAAGACTTTATGACTGTTTGGCTCTATAAATGGAGTCCACCAATCACAAAGAGGCGTGTAAGAAATATATCAACACTACAGCTTTTGTATCTAAAAGTGCAATCAGCATAAATCAGTATGTATCAGTATAAACTAGAATGTATAAGTTAGTATACATTAGCATAAATTAGTATAAATTTATGGGAACCAGCTTCTGCTGCAACATGTTAATTTTTTGAGACAAAATGGTTTCCCACAACCCGTCTTTTGGCAATGACAAAAAAAACCTGCAGGTGCTGGAATCCAAGGCAGACAAACAGGAGGCTGGAAGAACACTGCAAGCCAGGCAGCGTCTGGAGGAAAGGAACTGTCAACTTTCTGGGTATTGCCCTTCTTCAGGTCTCTGAAGAAACCCTGAAGAAGGGTTGACTGCTCCTTTCTTCCAGATGCTGTCTGCATTGTTTCGTCAATGACAAACTTCTGAACAGTGGGGAACAGGAATGCATTGGCTGTCTTGATATTTCCCTTTAAAATATTATGTCAAATACATGTTCTGTTTAAATATTATTATTAAAGCAATTGACTGACAACTTTAACCAGGGCCTGTCATTCAGACTTGAAGTTCCCTTTCCTCTGAGATTATTAAACAGAACATCTGGTCCATGCAATTGGACAGTCTGCAAGTTTTTTTTAAAAAGGAAAGAATTTTGTACCATCCTGCAGCCCCTCCTGCATACAATCCCCTACAAGGAAATTCCCTTCTCCAGGGTTTTCCTAATTTGGAGCTGATTAGTTTGACAAATATGCACTGCATTTCTGTCTCCCATTAGTCTTTGGAGGCTGTTACATTCACTTCTAGGAACTAAAAACATGTGCATGGCATTTCCTCCTGCCACAGAGGATAGGAAACCTCCAGGAATGCTGTTTTCTGGCAGAAAAAGTGAAAAGAAAAACCTGTAATGATAGTCCTGTAAAATGTCCAAATCTTCAAATCTTTCTAACGAACAAATTTTTAGAATGTAACTAACTGTGAGATTTATTATAGAGCTGAGTTTACTGGTTACAGCTGACATCCTTAGCCAACACTGCATCATGTTCAAAAAATGATGATTTACGCAATATGTTGGCCACACATCTGCAGCAATTTCTACACATGAAGGAACCCTCAAGATTGTAACTTCAGTAAGCAGGTTAAAAGTTATCAAAGCCCTCTTTCTAATTTCCTTGATGAAGAAATCTATCTCAGTTTATTTCTTATGTAACTGTTCTCATCTTTTAATCATAATATTTTGCTTGGCTATTGTCAGCGTTCTGAGTAAGCACAGCCCTGAGCCTCCTCTTTCTCTCTCATGAGGGTATTGACCATTGCTGGGGGTCAACTTTCAGTGTAGTATTCCCAAATCACACTCACAGTATATTCACTGTATATTGTGGGTATTTCTTGAATCAGTATGTGCATAGTCCAACTAGAGAACAGGCCATACTGGACCTTGTATTGGCTAATGAGCTTGGCCAGGTGACTCACTTTTTAATGGGAGAGCATTTTGGAAACAGTAATCACATCTCCTTAAGTTTTAAGATAGCTATGAATAAGGATAAGTCAGGACCTTGTGGCTAAATTAGGGAAGGGCTAATTATATCAGTATTAGGCAGGAGCTAAGGAGTCTTAATTGGGAGAAACTGTTATCAGGCAAGTCCACATTTGGCATGAGGGGACTATTTAACAACCTGCTGGGGAGATTTCAAGACCGTCATGTTCCAGTAAGGAGTAAGGTCAAGGATGGTAAGGTAGGGGACCCTTGCATAACGAGGGAGGTTTAGAATTTAGTCAAAAGGAGAAAAAGAACATACGTAAGGTTTAGGAAGCTAAAATTGGACAGGGCCCAAGAGTAATATAAAGAAAACAGGAAAGAACCCAAACAGGGGATAAGGAGAGCAAGAAGGGGCCATGGAATGACCTTGGCAAGTAGGGTTAAAGAGAATCCCAAAGCATTTTATACATATATTAAAAACAAGAGGATAACTAGGGAAAGGGTAGTACCATTCAAGGATAAAGAAGGGAACTTGGAGGCAGAGGACGTGGGTGAGATCCTAAATGAGTACATTACATTGATATTCACCCAAGAGAAGAATATGGAGGACAGTGAGATTTGTGTGGAGCATGCTAATATTCTGAAGCATTTAGAGATCAAGAAATACGTGGTGTTGGGTCTCTTCAAAAGCGTTAAGGTGGATAAATCCCCAGGCCCTGATGGTATCTACCCCAAGGTGTTGAGAGACACAAGGGAGAAGATTGCTGGGTCTTTGACCAAGACCTTCGTATCCTCACTAGCCATTGGATAGGTCCCAGAGGGTCTAGTAAGTAGCTAATGTTGTTCCTCTGTTCAAGACGGGAAATAGGGATAATCCAGGAACCTGTAGAGTCTCATATTGGAGGTTGGGAAACCATTGGAGAGAATTTTTATGGATAGGATTTCTGCACATTTTAGAATGGCAAGGACTAATTAGGGACAGTCAGCATGACTTTGTGTGAGGCAGATCATGTCTTACTAACTTGATTGAATTTTTCAAGGAGGTGACAAAGGTGATCGATGAAGGTAGAGCAGTGGATGTTGTTTACATGGATTTTAGTAAGGCTTTCGACAAGGTCCCTCATGGTCGGCTCATCCAGAAGATTAAGATGATGGGATCAATAGTGACCTGGCCACGTGGATTCAGAGATAACAAGGTGTAGGGCTGGATGAACACAGGAGGCCAAGCAGCATCATAGGAGCAGGAAAGCTTGACGTTTCGGGCCGAGACCTTTCTTCAGAAATGGGGGAGGGGAAGAGGGTTCTGCAATAAATAGGGAGAGAGGGGGAGGCGGATAGAAGATGGATAGAGGAGAGGATAGGTAGAGAGGAGACAGACAAGTCAAAGAGGCGGGGATGGAGCCAGTAAAGGTAAGTGTAGGTGGGGGGGTAGGGAGGAGATAGGTCAGTCCAGGGAGGACGGACAGGTCAAGGGGCGGGATGAGGTTAGTTGGTAGGAAATGGGGGTGCGGTTTGAGGTGGGAGGAGGGGATAGGTGAGGAAGAACAGGTTAAGGAGGCTGGCACAAGCTGGGCTGGTTTTGGGATGCGGTAGGGGGAGGGAAGATTTTGAAGCTTGTGAAATCCATATTGATACCATTGGGCTGCAGGGTTCCCAAGCGGAATATGAGTTGCTGTTCCTGCAGCCTTCGGATGGCATCGTTGTGGCACTGCAGGAGGCCCAGGATGGACATGTCGTCTGAGGAATGGAAGGGGCAGTTGAAATGGTTCACGACTGGGAGGTGCAGTTGTTTGTTGCGAACCGAGCGCAGGTGTTCTGCAAAGCGGTCCCCAAGCCTCCGCTTGGTTTCCCCGATATAGAGGAGACCACAACAGGTACAGCGGATGCAGTATACCACATTAGCAGATGTGCAGGTGAACATCTGTTTGAAAGTCTTCTTGGGGCCTGGGATGGGGGTGAGGGAGGAGGGGTAGGGGCAGGTGTGGCACTTCCTGCGGTTGCAGGGAAAAGTGCCGGGTGTGGTGGGACTGGAGGGGAGTGTGGAGTGGACAAGGGAGTCGATTCAGAATTGGCTTGCCCATAGAAGGTAGAGGGTAGTGGTGGAAGGGTGTTTTTCAGACTGGAGGTCCATGACTACAGGGATCCATTCTGGGTCCTCTGCTATTTTTGATATATATAAATGACTTGGATGAAAATGTAGATGGGTTGGTTAGTAAGTATGCAGATGATACAAAGATTGGTGGAATTGTGGATAATGTAGAAGATTGTCAAAGGATACAGTGGGAAATAGATCAGTTGCAGATACGGGTGGAGAAATGGCAGATGGATTTTAATCTGGGTAAGTGTGAGATGCTGCACTTTGGGAGATCAAATGTTAAGAAAAAGTATACAGTTAATGGCAGGACCCTGAATAGCATTGATGTACAGAGGGATCTTGGGGTTCAAGTCCGTAGCTCCCTGAAAGTGGCCACGTAAGTAGATAGGGTGGTAAAGAAGGCACACAGCATGCTTGCCTTTATTGGTTGGGGAATTGAGTACAAGAGTCAGGATGTCATGTTGCTGCTTTGTGAGACTTTAATTAGGCCACATTTAAGAGAATTATATTCAATTTTGATCACCATATTACAGGAAGGATGTGGAGGCTTTGGAGAGAGTGCAGAAGAGGTTTACCAGGATGCTGCCTGGATTAAAGGCTATGCGCTATAAGGAGAGGCTAGAAAAACTCAAGTTGTTTTCTCTTGAGCAGTGGAGGCTAAGGGGAGACTTGATAGAAGTCTATAAAATCATGAGATGCATAGATAGGGTTGACGACCAAAATCTTTTCCCCAGAGTTGTAATGTCAAAAACTAGGCGGCCTGCATTTATGGTGAGAGGGGGTAAGTTCAAAGGAGATATGAGGGGCAAGTTTTTTACACAGAGAGTGGTAGGAGTGTGGAACACGCTGCTAGGGGGGGTGGTGGAGGCAGACATGTTTAGGGGTGTTTAACGGACTTTTAGATAAGCAGTTGAATATGTAGGGAATGGAGGGATACAGATCAAGGACAGGCAGAAGGGATTAGTTTAAATTGGTGTCATACTCGACACAACGTTGTGGGCTGAAGGGCCCAATCTTGTGCTGTACAGTTCCATGTTCTATGTTTATATCCAAAATACACCCACAATATTCTTGCAGGACTCTCACTGTATACCCACAATATACCCAAAATCAAAAAAAAATCCCTGACACTGTTTTTTCTTTCAAGAGCACACCCTAGCTCTAAAGACTTCCCTCTGTGCAGAGCATGCATGAATCTCTGTGTTCCTTTTGGAGGGAACACATAGTGAGCACTGTTCATCTCTTCCCTGGGGTGAAGTCCTTTCTTTTTTATTCCTCATGTACCTGCCTTGGGAGAGTGATATTGTCTTTTGATTTCTTTTCCTCAGCAAAGTGCCCCTGAGAACTGCCATGAGGACCACTAGGGGGAGATGATAGCCTGGTGATGATTGCTAATGTCCAGGGGACCTGGGTTTGCATTCTGCCATTGCAGATGGAGAAATTTGAATTCACTTTAATAATAATTTGGAATTTAGAGTCTAGTAGAGTATCGAGAAAGCATTGTTGGAAAAAACCTATCTTGTTCACTAATATCCTTTAGGGTTCTTACCTGGTCTGGCCTACATGACCCACATCAACGTAATTGCCTCTTGAACAATTAAGGCTGGGAAATAAATACAGTCCTTCAAGTCTACTGCACCATTCAATATGATAATGGATGATCATCCAACTCAGTTTCCCCGTCCTCCTTTTGCTGCCACTCTTTATTCCCTCCACCCCCAAGAACTATATCTATCTCCTTCTTGAAAACATTCAATGTTTTGGCTTCCACCACTCTGTGAGATAGAGAATTCCACAGGCTCACCACTTTCTGGGTGAAGATTTTCTCCTCATATCAGGCCCAGGACTGAAATAAATATATTCCAAACCGATCCGGTATTTCTTCATATGCTGTTCCAGGAATCAGTCTGGTAACAGTTTGATTGAAGGTGTACTTCAGAATGTTCAGATTGAGCATGTGACCACACGGCACAGTACACCCTACTGAATGAAGTCAGTTTGCGCAGCAGCTGGTGAAATAGTGGCTCAGCGGTTAGCACTGCTGGTTTCAATTCCACCTTCAGGCTATCGTCTGTGTGGAGTTTGCACATTCTCCCTGTGTCTGTGTGGGTTTCCTCTGGGTGCTCTACTTTCCTCCCACAGTCCAAAGATGTGCAGGCTAGGTGGATTGGCCATGCTAAATAGCCCATAGTGTTCAGGGAGGTGTAGATTAGCTGGGTTATAGGGGGATGGGTCTGGGTGGGATGATCTGATGGTTGGTTTGTGTCGAAGGGCCTGTCTCCACACTGTATGAATTCTATGAAGACAATGTTTTGATAACTAATTTGAGCCAGTCAAACCCACAATGCCCTGGTCTGACATGTTACCCATTGTGCCTCTGGCCCAAGGGACTTCATATCAAGCAAGAAGGAATCTTCAGGTATTTGAGGCAGCGGACAAGTTGATTTCACCAAAATAAATCAACTGCTGAGAGTGAGCAAGAAAGTCCAAAACAAATCAACTTGTTGAGATAGTAAAAATCAATCTGCCTCAGCACAGGACTGAAAATCGGGGCACACGAACTCCACTGATGACTGTAAGACTGTCAGTGGAATCCTATAGGTTCCTGTGTGACCTGGCCTATGGTGAAATATTGAACCCAACTGGGCAACAAGTGCATCTCAATGTCGAGATCATCTTGTACCATCTTTTATGCTTTTCACAAGCGGCACGGCAGGATTCTCACTAGGTAGTGGTGAGTTTTCATTTGGGGATTAGAGTTTATTAACCACATTGTTAACAGCCCAACTCATCTCATTAATATTCAACAACCCATCTTACCAAGCTCGTTGAATAGGCTCTGTGTTGGGAAAACTCAACAAGGAAATCTAAGAGAACAAGCATGGGGCTGGATGAACACAGCAGGCCAAGCAGCATCACAGGAGCAGGAAAACTTGACGTTTCGGGCCTAAACCCTTCATCTGATGAAGGGTTTAGGCCCAAAACGTCAAGTTTTCCTGC
>JAHRHZ010000081.1:1649553-1669936 GCA_024137785.1 Ginglymostoma cirratum | reverse complement strand
AAACGTCAAGTTTTCCTGCTCCTGTGATGCTGCTTGGCCTGCTGTGTTCATCCAGCCCCATGCTTGTTGTCTCGGATTCTCCAGCATCTGCAGTACCTTCTATCTCTGAAGGAAATCTAAGTGGTTACCTGGCAGATTCAGCTCCATGTTTACTCTGAATGACCTCTATGTTAGACACTGGGCACCAACTCTTCAGGGCACATGCCATGGGCACCAGTCACATGCACCTCACATCCACAACTTTGACATCCGGTATGTACCAGTCTCTGAGAGCCCTCATGGCATATCTCTGATACACTTACAGGATGGTTCTACACTTCAATGCTTTACTGGGTAACTCTTCTTGTAACGCAGCAGCAAGGACACTGTGTACATGGGGACACATCCCCAGCTCCTGGACTGTACAAGGCTGTACCTCCAGGCTCTTCACTCACTGTCACAGTGCTCACTCACTTGGTGACTCCCTGGATGTTCACAGCACCCCTGCCTTGCATTGTCTTTGCGTTCTTTGCTCCCTCAGCCAGGCTCACTGTACTGTCTTTTTGCTGGTCATGGAGCTGGATGAACACTGCAGGCCAGGCAGCATCAGAGGGGCAGGAAAGCTGACATTTTGAGTCAGGACCCTTCTCCAGAAAGGTCATTTCTGAAGAAGAGTCCTGACCCGAAATGTCAGCTTTCCTGTTCCTCTGGTGCTGCCTGGCCTGCTGTGTTCCTCCAGCTCCACACTGTTATCTCTGACTCCACCATCTGCAGTTCTTACTGTCTCAAAGCTGCTTATGGTTGTCAGCAGGTCTCAGACAACTCAAGGGAGACAGAGCATCCACTAATGTTCCCTGTAATTTGTTTTAGTGCTGCACGGTCTCCGAGCTCTGAACACGGTCTCCGAGCTCTGAACACGGTCTCCGAGCTCTGCGTGCGGACCCTGAGCTGTGCACGCAGTCTCCGAGCTCTGAGCACAGTCTCGGAGATTCCTTAAACTGGCAGCTTATTACTGACAAGGCGTGCAGCTGGATGAACACAGCAGGCCAAGCAGCGTCAGAGGAGCAGGAAAGCTTGACATTTCGGGCCTAGACCTTTCTTCAGAAATGGGGGAGGGGAAGAGGGTTCTGAAATAAATAGGGAGAGAGGGGAAGTCGGATAGAAGATGGATAGAGGAGAAGATAGGTGGAGAGGAGACAGACAGGTCAAAGAGGCGGGGATGGAGCCAGTAAAGGTAAGTGTAGGTGGGGAGGTAGGGAGGAGATAGGTCAGTGCAGGGAGGACGGACAGGTCAAGGGGGCGGGATGAGGTTAGTAGGTAGGAAATGGGGGTGGGGCTTGAGGTGGGAGAAGGGGATAGATGGGAGGAAGAACAGGTTAGCGAGGTGGGGACAAGCTGGGCTGGTTTTGGGATGCGGGAGGGGAAGAGACGATTTTGAAGCTTGTGAAATCCACATTGATACCATTGGGCTGCAGGGTTCCCAAGCGGAATATGAGTTGCTGTTCCTGCAACCTTTGGGTGGCATCTTTGTGGCACTACAGGAGGCCCAGGATGGACATGTCGTCTGAAGAATTGGAGGGGCAGTTGAAATTGTTCGCGACTGGGAGGTGCAGTTGTTTGTTGCGAACTGAGCGCAGGTGTTCTGCAAAGTGATTCCCCAGCCTCCGTTTGGTTTCCCCGATGTAGAGGAGGCCACAACGGGAACAGCGGATACAGTGTGCAGGTTATAATCTGCTTGATGTGGAAAGTCTTCTTGGGGCCTGGGATGGGGGTGAGGGGGGAGGTGTAGGGGCAGGTGTAGCACTTCCTGCGGTTGCAGGGAAAAGTGCCGGGTGTGGTGGGACTGGAAGGGAGTGTGGAGCGGACAAGGGAGTCACGGAGAGAGTGGTCCCTCCGGAAAGCAGATAAGGGTGGGGAGGGAAAAATGTCTTTGGTGGTGGGGTCGGATTGCAGATGGCGGAAGTGTTGGAGGATGATGCGTTGGATCTGGAGGTTGGTGGGGTGGTACGTGAGGATGAGGGGGATTCTGTTTTGGTTGTTATTGTGGGGAGGGGGTGTGAGGGATGAGTTGCACGAAATGTGGGAGACACGGTCAAGGGCGTTCTCGACCACTGAGGGGGGGATGTTGTGGTCCTTGAAAAACGAGGACGTCTGAGATGTAAGGAGTGGAATGCCTCATCCTGGAGCAGATGCGGCGGAGGTGAAGGAATTGGGAATAGGGGATGGCATTTTTGCAGGAAGGTGGGTGGGAGGAGGTGTATCCTAGGTAGCTGAGGGAGTCGGTGGGCTTGAACTGGATATCGGTTTCTAGGTGGTTACCCGCGATGGAGACAGAGAGGTCCAGGAAGGAGAGAGAGGTGTTAGAGATGGTCCAGGTGAACTTAAGGTTGTGGTGGAAGGTGTTGGTGGAATGTGTTGGTGAAGTGGATGAACTGTTCGAGCTCCTCATGGGAGCACGAGGCGGCGCCGATACAGTCATCAATGGAACGGAGGAAGAGGTGGGGTTTAGGGCCAGTGTAGGTACGGAAGAGGGATTGTTCCACGTAACGTACGAAGAAGCAGGCATAGCTTGAGCCCCATGCGGGTACCCATGACCACCCCCTTTGTCTGTAGGAAGTGGGAGGAGTTGAAAGAGAAGTTATTGAGGGTGAAGACGAGTTTGGCTGAACTCGAGGAGCTCGAACAGTTCATTCACTTCACCAACACCTTCCACCCGAACCTTAAGTTCACCTGGACCATCTCCGATAGCTCTTTCTCCTTCCTGGACCTCTCTGTCTCCATCTCTGGCAACCACCTGGGAACCGATATCCATTTCAAGCCCACGGACTCCCACAGCTACCTAGGATACACCTCCTCCCACCCACCTTCCTGCAAAAATGCCATCCCCTATTCCCAATTCCTTCGCCTCCGCCGCATCTGCTCCCAGGATGGGGCATTCCACTCCCAAACATCTCAGATGTCCTCATTCTTCAAGGACTGCAAATTCCCCCCCACAGTGGTCGAGAACGCCCTCGACCGTGTCTCCCACATTTCCTGCAACTCATCCCTCACACCCCCTCCCGGCAAGAACAATCAATACAGAATCCCCCTCGTCTTCACGTACCACCCCAACCAACTCCAGATCCAATGCATCATCCTCCGATACTTCCACCATCTGCAATCCGACCCCACCACCAAAGACATCTTTCCCTCCCTACCCTTATCTGCTTTCCAGACGGACCACTCTCTCCGTGACTCCCTTGTCCGCTCCACACTCCCTTCCAGCCCCACCACACCCGGCACTTTTCCCTGCAACCGCAGGAAGTGCTACACCTGCCCCCACACCTCCTCCCTCACCCCCATCCCAGGCCCCAAGAAGACTTTCCACATCAAGCAGATGTTAACCTGCACATCTGCTAATGTGGTATACTGTATCCGCTGTTCCCGTTGTGGCCTCCTCTACATCGGGGAAACCAAGCGGAGGCTTGGGGTCCGCTTTGCAGAACACCTACGCTTGGTTTGCACTAAACAACTGCACATCCCAAACGCAAACCATTTCAACTGCCCCTCCCATTCCTCAGACGACATGTCCATCCTGGGCCTCCTGTAGTGCCACAACGATGCCACCCGAAGGTTGCAGGAACAGCAACTCATATTCCGCTTGGGAACCCTGCAGCCCAATGGTATTAATGTGGATTTCACAAGCTTCAAAATCTTCCCTCCCCCTACCGCATCCCAAAACCAGCCCAGCTCGCCCTGCCTCCCTAACCTGTCCTTCCTCTCACCTATCCCCTCCTCCCACCTCAAGCCCCACCCCCATCTCCTATCTACTAACCTCATCCCTCCCCCTTGACCTGTCCGTCCTCCCTGCACTGACCTATCTCCTTCCTATCCCCCCACCTACACTCACCTTTACTGGCTCCATCCCCACCTCTTTGACCTGTCTATCTCCTCTCCACCTATCTTCTCCTCTACCCATCTTCCATCCACCTCCCCCCTCTCCCTATTTATTTCAGAACCCTCTATCCCTTCCCCATTTCTGAAGAAATGTCTCGGCCCGAATCATCAGCTTTCCTGCCCCTATGATGCTGCTTGGCATGTTGCGTTCATCCAGCTCCACACCGCGTTATCTCAGATTCTCCAGCATCTGCAGTTCCTACTATCTTAGCTCATTACTAACCCCTGCTTTCTCCAAGAAATGGTATTTACCTCTTTCTTGCTGAACAATCAGAAAATGAATCTTTTTAAGCAATAATGCTTTTAAAAATAAAAAGAAATCTTGCGTCATTCTTACTTGATCTTATTAGGGGACATCATTTCTTTTAAACACTGCCTCCTGGGTCCAAATGTCCCTTTTTCACCCTTAATGAGGGCCATGATAAATTGTTAGCTTTTTTTACCCTTGCCAATCTGATTATTTAAACACTAGGTTTCCACGTGTTTTGAATTGAAAACTTACTATTTCTTTAATCTTCTAAACATTTGTATTTTTAATTTATAAGTTGTGGTTTCCTTCCTAATGTAACAATCTGCTTGTCAAGGCTTTTTGTTTTGCATCAGATTGTATGGATTCCCAGAACTCTGCCTAACTAAATCATTGCCTTCTAACATCAAAATAAAATATTATACATTTATCTTGGTGACTCTTGGCCCTGATAAACACCCAGTTTAGCTCAGATTACTCTGGAAGATACCCAGGTTGAAATGGTTGACCAAGAAGTTAGCTGCGATATTACTGTGCAGTGGCAACACCAAGAGATTTGCTTCCAATGAGCCAAAATGAGCCATTTTGCCTATCATACGAATGGATGATGGGTTATATGAATTGCAGTGTGATGCCAGCGATGAAGGACATGTGTCCCAAAGACTGGTGGAACATATCAAATAACATATCCTTTGACTGTTTGCAGCAAGCAACATACTGATTGTACCCAACCAACCTGTGCTTTCTGTACTCACATCACAGTGTCCAATATGGATGTGATTCTGCAATTGAGCAACACCTATTGGATAACCCTGAGCATGCAAAGAATTATATTGACAACCAGGTTTGTTAATCAGGCGCACAGTGTGGGTCACTGTGTATATTAGAAGTTACATCGATTCAGTCTATTGGGGCCCACTTCAGCTCAACTAAATAAGTGTCAGCCATTCAGCAATGCCCTGAAAAATTACAGTCAACTACCTGATTTAAAATTTATGCAAAGACTGGCACGTAACTGTCAATCATCATTAATTGGTGCATTACCCATGATGACACCTCTACCAATTAGAGTCCATTTGCTGACCAATCAGCACTCTCCTGCCACATAATATGAATGCGGCTTTTCCGCTCGTTTTTGTACAAATTGTCCTGATGAGTGCAAGATGAAAAGTTTTCACAAAATGTATCTTTTTCACAGTACTGATTATAAATTTGTTGATTTATTCACTGCTCATTTCCACTATGGAGTCACCAAAGTGGATGGATTTTGTATAAAGATCTGGGCTCGTTGTCACTTTATCAATTTTATTTGGAAAGTGTGATGACAGATAACCTTGTAAATACAATATCTTGCCATTAATCTAATTCTGAAATTCTTCTGTAATTAATTCTTCTGTAGACTGCATTTTCAAAGACTACGAAGCGTCAATATTTTGAAGGTATTGCATTTGAGCCTGAGTGAAGGAAAATGGTGAGTAGATCGCCAACAAGTTCTGACTGTGCACTGCCAGAGGGTGAATATTCAGAACATTGTACACCAGTCTTGTGGATAGGGTTAACTTTTAATATAAATAGTGGATATCCAAAGACATTACCCAACACAAAATCAAGGCTTCTATTGCTTTTGAAAGCACAGCTGCTAACAAGAACCACAATACGTAATATACAATACACCTCAGGGAACTGGAATTCGTCAGGGCTAATACAAACTCAAGGTTTGTTTCCTAATTCTTTCTATATTTATTTCATTTTCATATTTTCTCCCTTCCTCTGTTTGAATCCAAATATTTTCATTATCTATATATGTCAATTCTATCTCCTGATGCTTCCCTCCTTATCCCCTTCTTTATTGCAGTCAGACAATTTTGCCCTGTCTCTTATTCCTTTCTATTTTTGTACATCTATGATTTCATACTTGCTCATTATCCTCGGTTTTTTAAAAAATTTTTTTCACTGTGTTCTCAGAAAGATCTGCAGCTTCCAGGTTCAAAATGCAAACATCTGATGCTTGTTTCACTCAATCTCTGGTACTTGTTCTGGAGATTATATTTGTTTCATTTGTTGGAAGACTCTGGGAAATTTGAGCTTGAAATTGCGTGAGAAATCTATGCCAGTTTGTCATTATTTAGTCGCTCTGCTGTAGTCTTGTTTTACATGGTGGACCTGAGTTTTCTGAAAAGATAATGGCAAATGAATGACAGATTCCACTGTTGACTTGTCAATTCACCTGTTGACAATGAAAAGATACCTGGCAAATCACAAGTTCCTGCAAGACCTTTAGCAATCTCTGCCCATGGCTTTGTAAAAAATGGCAGTTCACACTTAATTTCCCTGTGAGTTTAGAGTCACATTAGAGGTCTCGAGCATGGAAACAGGCCCTTTGGCCCAACTTCCCCATGCCACCCTGTTTTCACGATTAATCTAGTCCCATTTGCCTGTGTTTGGTCTATATCCCTCCATATCTATCCCATCCGTGTACCTGTCTAAAGGTTTCCCAAATGAAAAAATTGTATTTGCTTTTACCAACACCTCTGGCAGCCCATTCACCACACTTTGTGTGATAAAATTGCCGTCTGGACCCTTTGGTATTTCCCCTTTCTCACCTTAGACCTGTGCCCTTGAGTTTTAGACTTCCTTACTATGGGGAAAAGCTGTTAAAAAAAAACTAGAAATAGGGAGCATAGCCTCAAATTTCAGATGTATACTGACAACAACTAGCTCAACTTCACCACCAGCTCCCTTAATTCCTATCCAATCTCTGATTGGCTTCACTCCATGACAGATGTCCAGTACTGGGTGAGCACCACTTTTCACCAGACAGGTGTAGGAGAGACCATTGCCACGTCAGGCCACGTATAGAGGGGCCGAATGGCCTATTGCTACTCCTTTTTCTTATGGTGTTCATCAGAATGAGGGTGACAGTATTGAAGCATCAAAGGTTCTGAGATGGCTTGAGGTGGTAGATGTTGAGAAGATGTTTCCACTCGTGAGAGGATCCTGAACTAGAGGACATAGATTCAGAATAATGGGACACTCATTTAAAACTAAGATGTGAAGAAATTTCTTCTTCCAGAGAAGAGTGAGTGTATGGCATTCCCTATCCCTGACTGTTGGGAAGGCTAGATCACTGGAAGTATTTTTAGAAGAGCAAAATATTTTGAGGATACTTTGAAATATTGAGGATTTGAGAGGCATGAGGATCTGGTGCTAAAGAATGATTGAAGCCTGGGGTAGATCAGCCATAATCTTGTTGAATGGCAGGGTAGACTTTAGGGGCTGCCTGGACTGCTTCTGTTCCTATATTTTATGTTCTTCGGTAGATTGCCTTTGGGCACCAAGTCTGCTTTGTCACCACAACTGCCCATTTTCCCTGTGACATTGTCTGTCTCTGTTCATGGCTCAGTTTATATATCTTTTTTATTCAGTCGTGGGACGTGGGCATTGCTGCTGGGTGGTAAGATGCTTTCTTAAACAGCTGCAGTGCACATGTTGTAGATTGATTGATAGTGCCCTTCAGAAGGTATTGTCAGGGTTTTGTCACAGTGATAGTGAGGGAATGGTGATATATATCCAAGTCAAGAGCGAGTGGCCTGGAGGGAAATTTGCCGGGGGTGGTGTTCCCTTGTACCTGCTGCTCTTTTCCATCTCGATGGAAGTGGTCATGGCTTTGAAATGTGCTGTCTGAGGATATTTGGTGAATTTCTGGTTGAATTATCTGTTGCTAAAACCCTTTTTTTACTTTTAGCCTTGATAGTTTAATATGGCTGAAGTAGCACGGAGACCGCTTGATGGTGAATCTTGTTGTTTCAACTATTTAAAGTGATGCATAGATGGGATTGACATCTTAGACTCTTTTTCCCAGAAGCGAAATGTTTAATACCAGGGGGCATGCATTTAAGGTGATGGGAGGAAGCTCAAAGGAGATGTAAGGGGAAAGCTTTTTTTAACACAGAGTGTGGTAGGAGTCTGGAATGCGCTGCCAAGGGTGGTGGTGGAGGCAGGTACAATGGGGGCTTGTAAGAGACTTTAAGATAAGCAGATGAATATACAAGGAATGGAGGGATATGGACCAAGGGCAGGCAAAGGGATTAGTTTAATTTGGCTTCATATTCAGCACAACATCATTCCTGCACTCTACTGTTCTATGTTCTATGAAACTGTCCTTGTTATTTGGAATATCATTCACCTATAAATTTATACAACCATTGAACCATAGAAAGGCTACAGAACAGAAGGATGCCTTTCAGCCCATCATGCCTGTATTAGCCAACAAACTGGCCATCCATTCTACTCTCACTTACCAGCACCTAGTCTATAGATTTGCAGGTTACAGCTTTTCAGGTGTGGATTCCACGTTCCCATTAAACAAGGGCAAAATGCTGCGGGTTTTAGAAACTTGAAATAAAACAGAATGCTGGAGAAACTCAGCAGGTCTGGCAGCCTCTGTGGAGAGAGAAACAGAGTTAACATTTCGAATCTGGTATGGGTCTTCAGAATTGCAGACTCCCTACAAATGAGTCAAGGGTATCTGCCTGGAACACCAAACCTGACAGTGAATTCCAGACGTGCAAATCCTCTGGGAGGAAATATTTTAACTCTTTGTTATCAACTAGACCAAACACCCTCAAAATATATTAAGATCCGAACTTTTTCTTACTCTATAGGTGAGTGTAAGGTGCTGTGTTCCAATGCAATTCGATTAGTCAAACTACCAAGTCTGAAGTAAAACATACTTTATTCATAGGCCATCATTTAAATACAGACAAAACTAAAATAACCAGAAGAATTGGTTTAACTGTAACTCTATTGAAATGATTAACAAAATAATAGATACATTAACTACTACGAATTAACTGTCCCAATATAGTAAAATCTCCTAAACACACCCTTGGCAAAGGCAAATTCAGTAAAACAGATCGTGTCACATGTAATTCTAGCAGCAGGAAGAGAGCCCCAGCTTTTAGATGTGAAATAAGAGCTGCCACATCCAGCATCAAGACCACAGTGACTATAGAAAGCAACTGCATTCTGAGCTCGCTTTGAACAGAAGGGCAGTGAAACGATATCATCTATTCGATCAGCCTTGGGTGCACCTGTACCCTCGGTCACCGCTGCAGATCTTAGATCAACTTTCTTCAGGGTGAGCCCATGGAAAGTGACTGGTCTGGATGGAGTCTCCGGCTGTGCACTCAGTTTGGGTGCAACTAGCTGGCGGGAGCATTCGCAGATACCTTCAACTTCTCCTTCCTAAGACCTAAAGTCCCCACCTGCTTCAAGAAGACCACCATCATCCTGGGGCCAAAGAAAAATCATGCAGCGTGCCTCATTGACTACAGCACCATGGCTCTGACAACTGTAATTAAAAAATGCTTTGAGAGGTTGGTCATTGTTCACATCAACTCCACCCACCCAAATTGCTTTGATTCCCTGCAATTTGCTTATGAATACAACAGATCTATATCAGACACCATCTCCCTGGCCCTATGCTCATCCCTGGAACATCTGGGCAAAAAGGATACCCACTTCAAGCTCCTGCTTTTGTCTATAGCTCTGCTTCCAACACCATAATTCCAAACAAACTCATCTTCAAACTCCAGGTCTCTGCTCCCTCCATGTAATTGAATTCTTGACTTCCTGGCCAGCAGGCCACAGTCAGTAAGGATGGGCGACAACCTGTCCTCCACCATAATCCTCAGCACTGGTGCCCTGCAACGTTGCATACTCAGCCCCCTACTATACTCCTTTTACACTCCGACTGTGTGACCAAATTCTGCACCAACTCCATTTACAAGCTTGCTGACAACACCACCTTTGTAGGTTGGATCTCAAGCAATGACAAGATAGAGTACAGGAAGGAGATAGAGTGCTTAACGACATGGTGTAAAGACAACAATCTCTCCATCAATGTCAGCAAAACAAAGGAGCTGGTCATTGACTTCAGGAAGCAGGAGTTAAGGTCATGCCCCTGTCTACATCAATGGTGCTGATGGAGATGGTTGAGAGCATCAAGTTCCTGGGAGTAACGATCACCAACAATCTGTCCTGGTGCACCCACGTTGACACTATGGTCCAGAAAGCACAACAATGTTTCTACTTCATCAGGAAGCTAAGGAAATTGAGCATGTTCATAAAGGCTATTAACCATTTTTATGGATGCACCATAGAAAGCATCCTATCTGGATGCATCACAGTGTGGTATGACAACTGCTCTTTCAAAGATTGAAAGAAACTAGAGAGAGATGTAAACATCAACTAGTCCATCACCCAAACCAGCATCCCATCCATTGACTTCATTTACACTTTTCGTTTACTCGGGAAAGCAACCAATAAAATCAAAGAACCCTCCCACCCAAGTTATACTCTCCTCCATCCTCTTCTGTCAGGCAGAAGATATAAAAGCTTGTATACAGATATGAACAAGTTCAAGAACGGCTTCTTTCCCACTGTTATCAGATTTTTGAATTGTCCTCTTTAATGGTAATGTCAATCTCTCTCTGTGCACCTTTTCAGTAGCTGTAACACTGTATACTGCACACTGTCCTGTTACCCTGATGCACTTGTATAGTACGATCTGCCTGTAGAGCACGTAAGACTGTCCCTGTCACTGTGCCTCAGTATTTATGACAGTAATAAACCAAATCAAGGCTAAAACCAGAAATCCTGGTTCTGTGGGAGCTTGACCCTGACCATGCATTTTGCTTCTATTGTTCCAACTTTAAAAAAACCCAAGGCTTCACAAGCTGTTTACTTTAATGGTGTTAAGCAGAGTACCTTCAACTCTATCTCAACCTTTCTTCATTAAAAAAGGACAAAATACACGTCTTAAAGCCACAGTATCACCACATCATGTTCTGCTAATCCATCTACCAATCACCTTAAATCTGTGCACCCTAGCAATTGTCCTCATCACTAGGGGAAACAGGTCTTCCCTGTCCACTGTATCTATAAGATATGGGAGGAGAAGTAGATGGACCTGTAATTACAGTCCCCACCCCTCATCCAGACCTGGGTCACCAAATCCTCTGGTATCCTTGAATGCAGCAGCTCACAACAAAGCCTCCAGGGTACCATATGCAGTCTGCCCACTAACTTTCCAACATCAGAAGTAAGTTAAAAGTTTATATAGCTGTACTGGTTAAAACTCTAACTCCCCTATAAAGCTCCCTGATGGGCTGATCAGCCGACTTCTGTTTGTCTGTCTTATGGTTCCACATACCAGTTGAGGGCATAGTCTTTTGACAGCCTAGAGATCTATGCGATATATGTATGTGATATGCTGATCACATTTACAGCTGGGAGTGACTTACAGAGCCAAGATGTGTATCTAAGCTTCCAGAATGGCTGACTGATATCACATTCAGCTTTTCTTCATGCCACTTTGGCACCTGAGCAAGCTCCGCACAACATGGCAGCTTGTTAGGTTGTGCTGCCCAACAACAATTATGGAGCCAGAATTCCATAGGATCTTCCACTGGCACGAGACAGGTCAAAACACAGAGGGGAAAAGTATCCTGCTAGAGAAGGAATTGGGGAAAAAAATTGAAGACAAAGATTTGCAGGAAAGTAGCAGAAGAAAATAAGGATTGGGACTAACTGAGGGGCAAGGCCTTAAAGAGGCTCTATCAGAAGAATGAGAATATTAAAATTAAGGCTGGGTGTCATGTCTCATTAGGCGTATTGTGCTGGAAATCAAGCGCCACTATTTCCCAAAAGTTAAAGATTTTATCAAAGTACACAGACAATTCATTTGTTTTTTAGACACAAGTTCGCAGAAAGCGCAGAGCAGGTTTCTGTATTTAGTAAGAACTATTATCAATTACAAATAAATAGTCTCTAGCTATAGGTAAACAACTATGAACTGTTGATATAGCTGTACTGGTTAAAACTCTAACTCTCCTATAAAGCTCCGTCCTACAAAGAGACACAAAAAAAAAGTGTTGTTATGGATGGATGGACAAACTGGGCAGGCAAATCAATTGTCCCTGTCCACAGGATTCATTGACTTGATCCTTTTGGCTTGTCAGGGCTTAGTGTTCTGAAATCTCTCTCTTATCCAGGTGTTTTCACTTGCTTGCAGGGGGCACAGAGTGACTGGTACACAAATTGTAACATCTTTAACTTCCTGGTTAAAAACAAAAGTTCACAGTAACTGGTGAGGGAAAATAAAGTGGCTTTCTTCAGGGTTTAGACTTTTTTTTAACTTTAGAGCGGAGGATACCACATCAATTTCTGTTAGTCCAAAGGCTTCTGGCTATATTATTCACACCCATAAGCTGTTTGGCTACCTGGGAGCCATAGTTGCTGACCGGAAGAAGGCCTTTGTCATCCATTACTTGTCACAACTTGACATACAATATACCCCCAAGTGGTGGTTCAACTACAGCACTTAATCAAAAAGGCGTAAATTATACTTACAATAAACATTGACAACTTGCCTTTTAAAAATACTTTTTAAAACTCGCTTTTTAAAAATTCTGCAATCCTTGGTTCTTAAAACAATCATTTTTTCCTATTTCAGTCCATAATAAAAAATGCAGCAAAATATAAAAAGGTATGATTTTTTACATGTGGCAGACCAGATCCAGTGAAGATCAGTGAGCAGTGGAGCGATGGGTGAGCAGCACTTTGTGTGAGTTAGAATGTAGGCATCAGAGTTATGGATGAGCTGTGGTTTACAATGGGTCAAGATTACACGGGAATAGTTGCACCTGGATTTAGCAAAGACATAGATAAGAGTTTATGTAGCTGCTGAGCTAAGACAGGAGTGAAGATGGTGACAGAGTCACATAGCATAGAAAGAAACACCCACCATGTCTATGCCAATCAACAAATACCAAACCAAACAAACTCATTAACCTGCACTTGATCCATCGACTACTGTGCCCTGGTATTTTGAGTACTCATCCAGATGCTTCTTCAGTGTTATGAGAACACTCGCCTCCATCATCCTCTCAGGTACCACGCTCCATATATCTACCATTCTCTGGGTGAAAAGCGATTTCCTTAGACTTCTTCTAAATCACTTGCTGCTTACCTTATATGTATAGCCTCCGGTCTTGGACGCATCTGCCATGGGGAAGAGATTCTTGTGATCTACTCTGTCTATGCCTCTCATAATGTTGAATACCTTGATCAGATACCCCTATGTAATTATGTACTAGATACAACAAAAGTCAGGGTTCCAGCACAAATCCCTGTGATACATCTCTGGTCACAGCCTTACAACTTCAAAAACAACGCTCCACCTTTGCCTCCTATTTATATGCCATTTTTGGATCCAGTTTGTTATGCTGCCTTGGATCCC
The DNA here is from genome assembly GCA_024137785.1 of Ginglymostoma cirratum. Taxonomy (NCBI): domain Eukaryota; kingdom Metazoa; phylum Chordata; class Chondrichthyes; order Orectolobiformes; family Ginglymostomatidae; genus Ginglymostoma; species Ginglymostoma cirratum. Next base: position 1,656,470 of record JAHRHZ010000081.1, on the reverse strand, counting down.
ATATGTTCCTTTTCTGAAACAAAATATTTCAAATGTATTAAACATCTAAATGCAATAATAAATAGACAGCATTTACATCTAATTTTTTCAAAAAAGTTGAGATGACTGAAACATCCATTACAGTTTGATGAATTGCACTCTAAATTAAAACAAAATAATGGGCTCGTGGGCACTTACCTTTTGGACCAGCCTTCCTTGTGGGACCTTGGCAAAGGCTTTATTGAAGTCCAAGTAAACCACATTAACTGCACTGCATCAATACATATGAGCAATGTGTTAGTAGATGAGACTGGTGTTTGAACGGATGGGGTAGGAAATCAGCTCAGGGTCAAAAGCATCACTGAGTTTATGAACTGTCTGCCTCTAACTCAGGTATTGGCCAGAGGAGGGGATGGAATTGGTGGCTAAAGAACTGAGTTTGTGATGATGTTGAAGACAATAGTTTTAGTATTCCCAAGAGACAACTGCAAAGGACATAATGCAGTGAAGCAAGGTTAACAAATCCAACCAGCTGAATAAAGAGACTTGCCAGACCCATCACACCAGCAAAGATGAAATAGTAAATTATAACAAATTGTAATTAGCAATAGTTAATAGCCAGATGGAGGGGCTTATCAGTAACAATAGCAGCAATAAGGAGGACAATGTAAATGATGAGAACAGTAACAGTGTTAAACATGGTTCACAGTATTAATCACTGGAGAGACAAACTTGCCAGGTCACCAACAAAGCAAGGGTGGGATAATAAAAATACTGAATTATTTAAGTATCATCTTGATCCAAAGTCATAAAATTGTAACTTGAAAAAATAATACTGGCCTCTTGTGAGAAATTCCAATCTACTGTTCTCAGATTATGATTTTTCCTCTCCCTGTCTCTGAAGCTACTGATCCCTATTAATGTTGAAGGTGTTGTTCCCACTGTAACTGTGCGATCACTCATTGATATCAATAGTAAAAACAAACTCTTCAGTGATACAATAATGATCCATGGAGACAGACATTAATTACATTTCAGTCAATCCAACAGCTTTTGTAGCACAATGAAGTAGAACATTCACTGGTTTTGGTGGCAAGTATGATGGTAACTGGTGGAAAGAATTGTGGAAATAACAGAGGCACTAACTGAAATCTTTTACTATGGATATAGGAGCAATGCCAAAAGATAGAGTTGCAAAAATTACACCTTCTTATTTAGTAGAGAAGGTATAGAATCTCTACAGTGTCCACACCGCCCCTCAGACTATCCCACACAGGCCCACTCCCCAAACCCACCTAACATACTCATGATCCTCCCCCTCTCACTCAGCACATCTCTGAGCGAGTTGATTCAAAATATCCATCTCTCACTGTAATGTTAGGATTATAGGTCGGCACAACATTGTGGCTGAAGGGCCTGTACTGTGCTGTACTGTTCTATGTTCTATGTACTATGAGAAATTTCCCATGGCCAATCCACCTAACCTGCACATCTTTGGACTGTGGGAGGAAACCAGAGCACCCGGAGGAAACCCACACAGACACGGAGAGAATGTGCAAACTCCACACAGACAGCCTCCCGAGGGGGGATTGAACCCGGGCCCCCGGTGCTGCGAGGCAGCTGTGCTAGATTCATTATATAATGTCAGTCATTAACTTAGCTAGCCTCTGCTGCTTGTCATCTATTGACACATATTTCCCATACAATTACTATTTTTGTCCTGGGTTACTGTGCCTAAACCATCTCCAAAGTTAATGGAGTTCATTGATGCAGTTGATATCAACATTATGGGTCTAGTTATGCATTGTAGGAAGGATTTTTCTGATAGCAGGATTTTCCACCCAGGTACCTATAGAGCTGATAGGGATGCACAGCAGCTCCATGGCCATTTAATTCTCCATGGAGAAATGATTGATTTGTGGCAAGATTTATGTCAGAGTGAGGGCAGAAGCTCCACTTCAAAAGGCCAATCTGATTATCTGACAGCTCCGTAGACTCAGCAGTGCCAGGGGCAGCAGTGGCCAGGTCTGGAACTGCAGCAGTCTTCCGATTCCAAATCCCAGTACCCAGGACCAGGTAGGTGCTGGGGTCTCACAGTGAAATGGGGAATTGAGGCTGGACAGACGATGTCTTCATAGATTGGCCAAAGGGAAAGAAGCACCTTCCCCATGAAAACCTTAGTCAGGTGAAGGGACATGGAGTGGAGAAGGGGCCCTTGAGAAAGGTGCAGTCTCCTGCTGTCTCTCTGGGCTTCCCTCCTGCCCCTGAACATCTCCTGCTACCAAAACATTGAGCCTAACCTGGTAGCAGCCCATGACAAATTGTAAGTGACTAAATTGGTGAGTTAAGGACCTCAGTTAGAGGGAGGGTGGGCTACTCCACATAAAATTACAGACAGATTGGGGAGTGGTAGGAGGGTGATAGGTAGGTCACCAAGGGAAATTTTTGCCCACCCTCCACCCACCCAATGCCAGTGGTGATTGCAAAATTCTGGTCCATGCACCTTCCCAATCTCTGTGATCCCGGGCCTTTTAATAATGAATGAATTAGAATATTGTCACACGTACTCACATGAGAACAGCAAAAAGCTTACAAGTCGCCACTTATGGCCTCATCTTAGGTACAAAAGTAATTAGGTACAGATTCTTGAGGACAAATTCTTTGGGGAGAATACTCTGCCTCCGTATCCTAACTTGCAACACGTCTTGTTCCCCAAACAGCCTTGTGCTTGCTAACCCGCATTAACTTGGTTGTAAAATTCTCATCAATGAAACACAACTTATTAAAACATTACCAAGTGAAATAGCTACATCCTTAAAATTCCAAATGTTGGTTTTTTTGTGTTTAATATTTTCCTGTGAATACCTTTCACTTCTAGGGTGATATTTGGATTTTTACAAGAGTCATCAAGGTGACAAGAGGCACATGGGTGGGAGGTGAGGACTCAACTAAATGATAAATAAAGCACGCTACTTCAAAGTTCCCGTTCTAAAGGCCACAGGCCTTGCTGACCTGGCCATATGACATGGGTCAAAAGCATTAACTATTTCCTGTATTTGTCCTGTGGGGGTGCCTTGCCTGTTCTGCTCCTTGAGCCTGCTCCACCATTCAATAGGATCATGGCTGATCTGACACTGCTCGCATGCACTTTCCTGCCTTTTTCCCATTATCCTTCTGATCAAGTCTATCTATCCCAGCCTTAAATGTACACAAGGACTCTGGCCCCCAAAGATCTCAGTGACAAAGAACTCTAAAGGCTCTTAACACTTTCTCCGTGAGAACAAATTCCTCCTCATCTCAGTTTTAAATTGGCACCACTTTATTCTGAGTCTCTGTCCCCGGGTCCTGGACTCTCCAATGAGAGGAAACATCCTCTCAGCATTTACACTGTCAAGCCCCTTAAGAATCCTATATGTTTTAATTACATCACTTCTCATTCTTCTAAACTCTCGTAGTAGAGTCCCAACCTGTTTAGCCTTTGCTCATAAAACAACCCCTCCCTATCAGGGATCATCCTAGTGTACGTTCTATGAACTGCCTCCAAAGAAATGATAAATAGGGGATCCAAAATTGCTCACAGTACCCCAGACATTGTCTCACCAGTACCTTGTACAGTGGAAATAAGACTTCCCTACTCATACTCCAACTAAATAAGGGACAACATTTCATTAGCATTCCTGGTTCACATTATATTCATTCTCCTGAATATTCTTTTCAAACTGAGTCACTGCATTGAATTTCATGCCCCACATGTGTGCTCAGTTAACTATCGGTCTGCTTGTCTTTCTGAAGCCAACTACTGATCTCCATGTGGGTTTCCAAGATCTGTGTTGAAATTATGGCCTAGGTCAATGGAATTAATACATATCAAAAACAGCATTGGGCCTAATACTGACTTTCAGCAACAACATTGTATAATTTCCTCTAGTCTGAAGTTCCCGTCATTCACCACTTCTCTTTACTGCACGCATTTCAAATTTCATAATTAAGGTAGTAATAGTTAATGCAGGTGCTATTAGGGCAACTTCCTGAGAAATGCTGTAAAGGAGGCACTGAGAGACAGCTGAAGCGGGGAATGCTGTGTGGATCCAGCCATTCCTCATAGCTGTGTCCTGGTGGGTCCTTCGACCAGGCTGGTGGCTTTGAAGACGATGTGGGTCCGTGCCTGGGATTTCAGTAGCTGCTTGGGACTCCTTTCGTATAAGGTAAGCAGCAAGTGATTTACAGGAAATCTGAGGAAATGTTTTTCACCCAGAGAATGGTAGATATATGGAGCATGGTGATTTCAGCGACTGCTTGGGACTCCTTTCGTTGGCGTTGGCCTGTGACTGCATGTGAATTTTCCTCAGCTTCATGTGAGTGTGGCCCAGGATTACAGCAGGGTGGTGTCGGGACCTGGAGCCCAGAGCTGTGAATGTACTAATTCCTCTTCTTTTAAGTTTCTAAATTATACTATCATGAAAGGACTGTTATTCTGAACTTTTCATTTCTTTATTTTTCTAATTTATTCCAGTGATTTTGTACTTTTGTAATGCTGGATGTTTTATTTCTTTAGTTTCCTTTTTCTCTCCCCATAGATGTAGTATTTGTCACAGTCTCTGCAGGGAATCTTGTATATGACATTGGTCCTGTCCATAGTGGGTAGTGGGTCATGGACATCATGATGAAACGCAGGACAAGTGGGGAATTCCTAACAAAGGTACACAGGAAAGCCACACACAATGACCAAGTACTGAACTTCAACAGTAACCATTGTAACACACACAAATGAAGCTGCGTGAGAACATTATTTAAACGGGCAACAACACACTGCAGCAACACAGAACTACGCTGAGAAGAAGAGTACCTCTTCCAGGCATTCAAAGACAATGGATACCCGAAAAACTGGGTCAGAAGATGCCTATCACACACATGACACCAGGAAGATACGACACACTCATCAAGCCACCTTACATCAGGAACACATCTGAACTGACCACAAGACTCCTATGACCACTGGGCATCAGAATAGCACACAAACCCACATCGACCCTACACCAACTGCTCACCCGAATCAAAGACCCACTACTCACTATGGACAGGACCAATGTCATATACAAGATTCTCTGCAGACACTGTGACAAACGCTATGTTGGACAAACAGGAAGGAAATTAACAACAAGGGTACATAAACAACAATTAGCTGCAAAAAGACACGACCAATGCTCACTCATCTCTATCCACATGGATAAGGAGAACCACCAATTCGATTGGGACAACACCAAGATCCTGGGACAGGCAAAGCAGAGACAAGCACGGGAATTCCTAGAAGCCTGGTACTCCACTAAGAAAGCCATCGATAAACACATAGAACTAGACCCCATATACACTCCATTCTGAAGGAAAATCGGAAGTGGGGTTATTCAGCTCAACAGACACCAGAGTTTTAACAACAGGCGGGAAAACACAACGGCATTTCATTGGAGGCTGCTCTGATGATGTTACCCAGCAGGGTAATGAAATGTCTGCAGAACAACGAACCAGCTCGGTGAGCCAACCAACCACAACATCCACAACCCGAGCTATAAATCTACTCTAAAACCTTAGAGATTTTGACTACGATGGTTCTCATGGTTCCTAACTTGGTATTTCTCTGTGAAGGAACACATTACTTTAAGAGTGAGATCCCAGACAGAAACAGAGTTTAATAGTAACAAGACTGACCAATTTAAACAATGCATGGAGTTTAATGGTCAGGAATATGAAACATGGGAAAAACAAGTGTTCTAGTTCAGTCTGTTTCCACAGCACCAGTGTAAGAGATGGTTGCCGCTAGCAGAGAACCCTAGAATACAGGGCACAGTCTTTCAGAATATATTCTGTGGCTGATTACCGGGACTAAGACAAAGAGAAAATTATTTACTTATAAGGCTGTGAATGTTTGGAACACTCCAGAGTGGTGTTGTGGAGTATCCATCTTTGAATATCTACTATATGGACTTCAGAAGGGCGTTCGACAAGGTTCCTTATGGTAGACTGGTCAGCAAGGTTAGATCACACAGAATAGATGGAGAACTAACCATTTGGATGCAGAACTGGCTCAAAGGTAGAAGACAGATGGGTGGTGGTAGAGGATTGTTTCTCAGTCGGGAGGCGTGAAGGAATGTTGCGATAGGGTTAGGGTTAGGGTTAGGGTTAGGGTTACGGTTAGGGTTCTACTGCTTTTTGTCATTTATAGAAATGATTTGGATGTGAACATAAGAGATATGGCCAGTAAGTTTGCAGATGACACTAAAATTGGAGGTGTAGTGGACAGTGTATAAGATTACCTCAGAGTACAACGGGATCTTGATCAGATGGGTCGATGGGCCGAGGAGTGGCAGATGGAGTTTAATTTAGATAAATGTGAGGTGCTGCATTTTGGAAAGGCAAATCAGGGCAGGACTTACACACTTAATGGTAAGATCCTGGGGAGTGTTGCTGAACAAAGAGACCTTGGAGTGCAGGTTCATTGCTCCTTAAAAGTGGAGTTGCAGGTAGACAGGATGGTGAAGAAGGCGTTTGGTAAGCTTGCCTTTTTTTGGTCAGTGCGTTGAATGTAGGAGTCTGGAGGTTATGTTGCTGCTGTACAGGACATTGGTTCGGCCACTTTTGGAGTAGTGTGTGCAATTTTGGTCTCCCTCCTATAGGAAGGAAGTTGTGAAACTAGAAAGGGTTCAGAAAAGGTTTACGAGGATGTTGCCAGGGTTGGAGTGTTTGAGCTATAGGCTGGAGCTATTTTCCCTGGAGCATCGAAGGCTGAGAGGTGACGTTATAGAGGTTTATAAGGTCATGAAGGATATGGATAGGGTAAATAGGCAAAGTCTTTTCCCCGGGGTATGGAGAGTACAAAACTAGATGGCATAGGAGATAAAAGGTACTGCAGATGCTGGAGAATCCGAGATAACAAGCATGGGGCT
>JAHRHZ010000081.1:1519936-1648902 GCA_024137785.1 Ginglymostoma cirratum | reverse complement strand
GCCTCCACTTGGTTTCCCCGATGTAGAGGAAGCCACAATGGGTACAGTGGATGCAGTATACCACATTGGCAGATGTGCAGGTGAACCTCTGCCTGATGTGGAAAGTCTTCTTGGGGCCTGGGATTGGGGTGAGGGAGGAGGTGTGGGGGCAGGTGTAGCACTTTCTGCGGTTACAAGGAAAAGTGCCGGGTGTGGTGGGGCTGGAGGGGAGTGTGGAACGGACAAGGGAGTCGCAGAGGGAGTGGTCCCTCCGGAAGGCAGATAAGGGTGGGGAGGGAAAAATGTCTTTGGTGGTGGGGTCTGATTGCAGATGGTGGAAGTGTCGGAGGATGATGCGTTGGATCCGGAGGTTGGTGGGGTGGTATGTGAGGACGAGGGGGATTCTTTTTTGGTTATTGTTGCGGGGACGGGGCGTGAGGGATATGTTCCGGGAAATGCGGGAGACACGGTCGAGGGCGTTCTCGACCACTGTAGGGGGGAAGTTGCGGTCCTTGAAGAATGAGGACATTTGAGATGTGCGGGATTGGAATGTCTCATCCTGGGAGTAGATGCGGCGGAGGCGAAGGAATTGGGAATAGGGGATGGCATTTTTGCAGGAGGGTGGGTGGGAGGAGGTGTATTCCAGGTAGCTGTGGGAGTCAGTGGGCTTGAAATGGACATCTGTTTCTAGGTGGTTACCTGAGATGGAGACAGAGAGGTTCAGGAAGGAGAGAGAAGTGTTGGAGATGGTCCAGGTGAACTTCAGGTTGGGGTGGAAGGTGTTGGTGAATTGGATGAACTGTTCGAGCTCCTCGTGGGAGCACGAGGCGGCGCCGATGCAGTCATCAATGTAACGGAGGAAGAGGTGGGGTTTAGGGCCAGTGTAGGTACGGAAGAGGGATTGTTCCACATAACCTACAAGGTTTAAGGTGAGAGGGAAATGATTTAAAAGGGACCTAAGGAGCGATTTTTTCACAAAGAGGGTGGTGCGTGTATGAAATGAACTGCCAAAGGAAATGGAGGAGGTGGATACAATTACAACATTTAAAAGTATCTGGGTGGGTATATGAATAGGAAGGGTTTAGAGGGATATGGGCCAAATGCTGACAAATGGGACTAGATTTGTATAGGATATCTGGTCGGCATGGATGAGTTGGACCGAAGGGTCTGTTTCTGTGCTGTATATCTCTAATATACTTAGGTTGAAATAGAGATTGGTCTTTCAGGGAATCAGTGGGGTGGAGTGGGCAAGTAAGTGGAGTTGAGGCCAAAGATCAGTCACAGTTGAATGACAGTGACCACAAGGAGCTGTATTGTTTACTCTTATTTATACTATATCAGGGAGACCTTTCTGCAAGTGAGGACTGAGCTCTCAATGTGCTGTTTTTTGGTACAATGAGTAAGCCTGAGCTGCTGGAGAATGACAGCCTAACTTACTTGGAAGAGAAATCACCCAGCAGTGGTACAGAGTAAATCTGCACTCTCTGTTTTGGTGTTCATTTCTTAAAGTGAAATTTTGCATTAGTTTATAATTTATTGGTATTTATAGCATCTACAATGCATTGTAATCAGAAAGAAAAATATCTGCTACTCAGGTAGCTACCAGAACAGTAATTTACATTGAAGAGAATGCAGCATTCATTCTATGCCAATCTCTGTAAAATAACCAGGCCTGATAATTGAAACAATATGCTTTCTGAACAATGAAGAATGGTTTGATCTGAACTATCTTGGCCAGTGAAACTTTGGACTGGTGCTGATATCAAGAAGCAAAAAGGAAAGAGCTTGCATCAATACAGTGCCTTTCCTGACTTCAGGAGTTTCCAAAACTCTTTGCAGCTGAAGAAATATGTTTGAAGTGTAGGTAACTGTTGAAATGCAGACAAGCACAGCAGGCAATATGCACACAGAGGGTTAATAAAGTTAAATAAATAGAAGAGTTTACACTGGACAGAGACTCCCAGTCAGAGAACCTCCTCTCAACCATTACCCTCTGCTTTCTGCCACTCAGCCAATTGTGGATCTAATTTGCCAATTTTCCTTGGATCCCATGGGCTCTTGCCTTTGCTGCCAGTCTCCTGAGAGACCTTACGAAAAGCCTTGCTGAAAACCAAGTAGACTAAATCAAAAGCATTGCTCTCATCTACACACCTGGTCGCCTCTTCAAAAAATTCAATCAAAATGGTCAGAATAACCTCCCCATCAAACCATGCTGATCATTGTTGATTAATCCTCGGTTAGAGACAAAAAAAACTGCAGATGCTGGAATCCAAGGTCGACAAACAGGAGGGTGGAAGAACACAGCAGGCCAGGCAGCATCTGGAGGAAAGGAGCAGTCAACATTTTGGGTATTATTCTTCTTCAGGACTGGATGTGGGGGTAGGGGGAGCTGCAGACAAAGATGGGGTGAGGAGGGGTGTAGCAGAATGGTGGTGATATGTGGACACTGGTGTTAGGTATGACCTGGTTGGTCAATGGGAGGGATGAATCCAGTTGGTGGCTGGAAGGGAGGATCAGAAGGTGGAATGCAAGGGAGGAGGAGGGGCTGGAAAGGGAGCCAGGGGATGGGTGGAAAGGTTATTTGAAATTGGAGAGCTCAATGTTGAGTCCTCCAGGCTGTAGGGTGCCCAAGTGGAAGGTAAGGTGTTGTTTCTCAAATTTGCATTGAGTCACTGTGAAACTGGAGTTAGCTGAGGACGGACATGTTGGAGGGAGAGTGGGATAGGGAGCTGAAATGGGCAGTGACTGGGAGGTTAGGTTGGCCATTAGGGGCCAGATGAAACTGCTTGGCAAAACGGTCACCAGGTCTACGCTTGGTCTTGCCGACATAGAGAAGACCACATTGGGAGCACCGAATGCAATTGACTAGGTTGGAGGAGATGCAGGTGAAGCTCTGTCTCACCTGAAGGGCTGTTTAGGGCCCTGAATGGAGGTGAGGGAATTGGTGCGCGGGCAAGTGTTGTATCTTTCATGGTTACAGGGAAGGTACCGGATGGATTAGAGTGGTTGGCGGGGAGTGTGGCACAAACTCAGGAGTGGCAAAAGGAATGGTCCTTGTGGAAGGCAGACAGGAGTGGGGAGTGGAAGATGTTATGGGTGGTTGGGTCTAATTGGAGTTGGTGGCAGTGTTTGAGGATGATACTTTGCATGTTGAGGCTGGTGGGATGGAAAGTGAGGACAAGGGGAACCCTATCTTTATTATGTTTTGGGGGGGGGATGGTGGTAAGATCTGTGGAGCAGGGAATGGAGGATGCACGGTGGAGGACTGGATGACACAGCGGAGTAAAGGCAGGTGTCTGGGATGTTTGGGAGTGGAACACCTCCTCGGCAGAGCAGATGCAATGGAGATGGAGGATTTAGGAAAATGGGATGGAGTTTTTGCAGGATACAGGGTGGCAGGAGGTGTAGTCTAGGTAGTATGGGAGTCTGTGCGTTTATAGTAAATGCCAGTACGTAAACTGTTGCCAGAAATGGAAATGGAGAGGTCAAGAAAGGTACCTCATTTGTAAATTTAGTGATGAAGATGTAGTGGCCAAAAGATGTTTGGACCTTAATACTTTTAACAGGTATTTTAACAGGTGTGGCTATGAATATGTACGTTGGTTTATCTGAAGGACAACATGAAAACTGTGGAACTGTTAAAAAAACACAATACTCAAAGAGATTCTCCTTGAATTTTATCAACAACATCTCTTTGGGCTGGACAGGAACTTGGAATGAGATGGGAAGTATCCAGTTGTGGTCTGTGAAGGCACCAATGACATAAGTAGGACTAAGAAAGAAGTTCTGCTGAGGGTTATGAGTTACTTGTGACTAAATTACAAGGCAGAACCATAAAGTCATTCAGCTAAGGATTGCTACCTGAGCCATGTGCTAATTGGCATATGATAAATTAGATTACAGAAGAAAATATATAGCTCAAAGATTGGTGAGGGAGAAATGGGTTCTGATTTATGGTAACTGGCACCAGTACGTTGGAGAGCAAAAGCTGCTTTATTGAGCTGGGCTTCATCTGTAAAATGGCTCTGATGAAGATTCATTTAGACTCAAAATATTAGCTTGCTTTCTCTCCATGGATGCTGCTTCAACTGCTGTGATCTCCAACACTTTTTGTTTTCAGTTGATCTGTAATATGCTGGATCAGTGTCCTGGTGAGTTGTATGACCAAAGTTGTAGATAGGGCTTTAAACTAATTAGTAGAATGGGGTACAATCGAGGGAAGTTTAAGAACCAAAAAGAATTAGAGAGCGCAGGGACTGGGTAGTGAAGACACGGATGATAATATGATTGCAGCTCCAACAACACTCAAGAAACTTGACACAATCCAGGACAAAGTAGCCCACTTGATTGGCATCACATCTACACCATCCATTCCCTCTGCCACTCAGTAGCTGCAGTGTGTATTATCTACAAGATGCACTGAATTTCTTCAGACAGCACCTTCCAAGCCCACAACCACTTCCATTTAGGAGGACAAAGGCAGCAAATACATTGGGAAAACCATCAACTGTAAATTCCTTCTAAGACACTCACCACCCTGACTTTGAAATATATCACCACTCCTTCACCGTCGCTGGACTAAAATCCTGGAATTCCCTCCCTGAGGGCATGTGGGTCTAACTACAGGGACTTCAGCAGTTCATGAAGGCAGCTCACTATCATCTTCTCAAGGGCAACCACAGACAGGCAATGAATGCTGATCAGCCAGCGACAGCCACATCCCAACAGTTAATCAATTTTAAAAAATTGTTCAAGCTCTTTGAGAACGTTGCAAGCAGAGTTGGTTCAGGGGAATGAGCAGATGTATGTGGATTTTCAGAAAGCATTCAATAAGATACTAAATAGAAAAGCTATTGCACAAGATAGGATGTCACAGTATTGGGAGCAATTTATTGTTATAAATTGAGGATTTATTAACACACAGAAGATAGAGTCAGGATTATGAGATCTATTTCAGGTTGGGAAGACATAACCAGTGGAATCCCACAGGAATCAATCCTTGCACCTCAATTATTTAACATGTATATTAATGATGGAGGAGGTAGGGTATAACGTATCCACATTTTCTGATGATTCAAAAATATGTTGGGCAAATTGTGATGAGGAAATAAGGAATCTACAAGTAGATGTAAGTTAGGTTGAGTGAATAGGCAAAAAAATTGCCAGATGGAATTTATGATAGGAAAGTATGTGATCATGTACTTTGGTAGAAAGAGTCAAAGGGTAGATGGTTATTTTAATGGATAGAGACAAAATACACTGCAGCGGAATCGGTGTGTCTTGTGAATGAAACACAAGTTAACATATAGGTGCTACAAGTAATTAAGAAGACAAATAGTTTTTTTGGCTTTTATTAAACAGGGTTGTTGTTTAAAAATAGAGATGTTTTGTTACAATTGCACAGAGTGAGGCTGCACCCAGAGTATTGCAGAGTTTTTGTACCTGTACTGAAGGAAGGGTATACTGGCATTGGAGGCAGTTCAAAGGAAATTCATTGGTCTTACGCCTGAGATGCAGGTGGTGACTTATTAAGACTAGTCAAACAGGTTAAGTTTTTATTTGTGAGAGTTTAAACTATGAGGGTGCTCTTATTGATTCACACAAGAAATAAGCAGGGGCTTGACAAGGCAGATGTTGAAAATATGCTTCCACTAGTTTTAACCTAGAAGGCATAGTTAAGGAATGGGGGACACTCATTTAAAACTGAGGTGTGAAGGAATTTTTATTTAAATAGGAGGTTAGTAGATTTTTAAAATATTGAGATGCTAAGAGCATCTTAGTAGATTTGAGGCCTGGGGTAGATCAGTCATGCTTATACAATCTTACAGACTTGCTTAAGGGGCTGAAAGACCTTCTCCAATTTCATATATTTCTTAAGTGTGAATCTTTAATACAGAAACAACCAGACATTTGTCAAATTTGCAACAGAAGAAGAAATGTTATGGAATCAGGAGATTCAATCAGTGAAGTTAGAGAACAACAATTTGAGAATGTAAGGGAAATCATGAACGTGGAAGAATTCAGAAATAGAATTCCAATAAACCGTAAAACTTATTGGACTGAATCTTACCAGATAATGAGTGTCATTTTTGTTAAGTTTCATAGATGGTTTGTCTTTGTGAGGTCTAGATTTTTGACACACATTTGTCTCAAACTTGCCTCATTAGATCTGTACCGCACTTTTATGGCCCCCTGCCGCATGTCTGCTGATAGTCCAATTCATCCACTGGCAGTAGGTAGAAGTACTGATTACTGCGGGGATACCACAGAATTCTGAGTCATATTTAAAAGGCAAATGGTGGCAGTCTGGAACTTGCCTCATGGTTTGTGACATTTAGCCTAGACATGGCAGGCAGGGTGAACTGGCTGCCCACTTTGCAGAGACCTGGACTGGGTGGTGAAGAGGAAGACTGTTCTCTTCCCCAAACCTTGCTGGCCTGGTATGAAGCTGCCAGTGAGGTTTCAACAGTCAAGAAAAATGCTCAACAGTTTAGGAAGGTCAATGATCTTCACTGTTCTGACAGGGTACGTGTCTCTCTTCTACCTCACACTCACTGTGCTATTGCACCCATCGCCCACAAAGTCTCATGTTCTGCCACGCTGTCACATGTAACACCTTTCATCATTCATTCACCCAATCCACTCAGTCCACTGAACCTACATGATTGCTGTACCTATCATTCACTCAGGCCACCTCACCAGCTTTCCCCCCTTTGTACCAGCACTAATAACTGAGCCAGCTACTTGCATCTCCCAAAACCTCTGTCTCATTCTAGGAAATAACAGCCCAAGATAGGACAGAAAAAGCCAAAATTGATGGTGGGGCACCCAACATTCAACTTTTCAACCTTTACAACACAAGGATCCTAACTTTACTCAGAGAATTGTCAAGATTTGACAGTAATTGTGCCAGATTCCACAGGAGGTTTCAAAGAGAGCTGAATATATATTTGAAAGGGATGAAGTTAGAGGGCTACGGAGATAGGGCTGGGGAGTGGAACTAGTTGGGTAGCTTCTTCTGGAGCTGGTACAGACACAATGGGTCAAATGTCCTCCTTCTGTATGTAAAATTCTATGATTCTATGATTTGCTTGAGGGATGTCTCCCTTGATTTCAGTAAGGACTCTGTCACTTTTTGAGACATGTTAGTCGGTTGATGCACATGCAGTACATTTGGCATGTATGCAGGTGGCACTTAATACAGGCGTGAGTTTGGAGTAGCATGGTGCCATATAGTAACATGCCTGATCGAGAGACGGATGACTACTGACAACCTACCTGGCTTTTTGCAGAACAGTACATGTGCCATGATGATATGGTGAAGCTGGTCATGGTGGATGCCATGGTCCATGCATGTGAGGGTGTATGTGGTCATTGGAGTGTGCCCTGAAATGCTGGTGCTGAGTATCCAGAATGAAGGTCAGGTGAAGCAACATGGAGTCACTGGGTAACTGCTCTGTCTTTCATACTCAGCCTCTAGTTTCTCTCAGATGGGTGTGAGAATGGGAAGTTATGTATTCATAATGTGAGATTAAGTAATAATGATAAAGTGACAATCTAAGCTAATACGCTCTTTGCCACATTGTAGTGAGAATCTCAATTTGTTATTCAAAACTTGGTCAGTTTTGCTCTCAACATGGAGAAAGTCCTTGCTGGAAATCTAACCTGATTTTACCAACTTTCTTGGCATGGGCCACTTCATTCAAGGGCTGGGTAGATTCCACGTCTTTAGATGAGTAATTTTCAAGAAATTGAAAAACAGCAGTTCTGGTAGATTGCTATATCATCACACACAGGATGTTGTTTTTAAACAAACAAGTCATATAATAATCCACAAGAAAATTGGAGGAATAAAAAAATCTGAGGAGGAAAAGATATTAGTTCTATGGATCAAACAGAAAGATGCCAAAATAATAGAGGAAAGACTCAAACTTAACAGTGATATAATGAAAATAATATGCTTCCATTGTACTAAGAATCCCTACAATCAATATCCTTGGGGTTACCATTGACCAGAAGCTCAACTGGACCAGTCAAATGAATACAGTGGCTACAACAGCAGGTCAGAAGTTAGGAGTACAGCAATGAGTAACTCACCTACTGATTCCCCAAAGCCTGTTCACTATTTACAAGGCACAAGTCAAGAGTGCAATGGAATACTCCCACTTGCCTGGATCGGTGCAGCTCCAATAATACTCAAGAAGTTTGACACTATCCAGGACAAAGTAGTCTGCTTGACAGGCACCACATGCACAAACATCCACTCCCCTACTACTGACGCTCAGCAGCAGCACTGTGTATTTTCTACATGATGCATTGCAGAAATTCACCAAGGATCCTCAGACAGCACCTTCCAAATCCACAAGCACTTCCATTTGGAAGGACAAGAGTAGCCAATAAGTGAGAATACCACCAGCTGCAATTTCCTTTCCAAACCACTCACCTTCCTGACTTGGAAATAAATTACCATTCCTTTGCTGTTCAAGAGGGCAGTCACTGATGCTCATATTCCATGAACGAATAATAAAAAAGACTGGGCATACAAAAGCCAATTCCTGGAACCTATATGGGAGGCCAAATCCAACAATAAGAACACATAAGGAATCCCCAGAAAAGGTGGTTTCGGGAAAGGAAATGGATAAAATACTTTAGTTTTGGTACAATTGAAACATGCCCTCTTGGAACCTACTAGGGAGGGAGAGATGACACAGGACAGTCAAGAAAATTCTTCCTCTATTATTTATAAGACTATAAAATATTGGAGTCGAATTAAGCTGCTCCGCCATTCAATCATGGCAGTTATATTTCTCAACCCCAAATGAAAAGGATTAGACCACTGGAGGCTCTGAATATTTTATATTCTTATTATTATATGTCCTTATTCCTTCAAGGAGGTAAACTAATAAAGATATTGGGAGGCACTGGAGCAAATCAGTTACCGATGCTGGATGATGGCATGATTTGTCTTCCAGAGGGGCTAATGAAGAAGATATTAATTGGAAGTATATATGAAGATTGCAAACCAAACCCATTATATTGAATTGGATTAAAGAGCGACTAAGTAAAAGAAGAAATTGGGGTAGTGCAACAAATGCCTATAGGAAGAACTGATTTTATTTGGGGAATAACATAACTCATACCAAAGTACTGGCTTCATCTAGGGTGGTGGGTAGAAGTAAAAGGAATGATCTGCTATAGGAAGAACATCTGGACTGTTTCCTGACTCTTCTATTGAGATTTCAGGACAGGGTAAGGAAGAGTTTTTGATAAAGCAAGATGATTAGGAATTCAGTTATCTGAAAGAATTTAAAAAATGTGGAGGTAGAGAGAATGAGGCTAATAAATCCAGCTCATCGTCTGTAATAGAAATCTAACACATGAGGGAATTATACCAAATTATATATTTGGAAATTGAATCAATACCGTTGAAACAAACCAATACCGTTTGTTTAAAAGACTAGATGTTAACGACAAAATGGAGACTATCTCAAATACCAGCTGATGAAGAATGGGAAATTGTTCATCAGGTGGTAGCTCCAATTGAGAATTGTGACAACATGTTAGGAATGGCTCACAAAATCCAATGGCAGGGCACTTAGGTATTAAGAAAACACAGGTTAAAATATAAAAACTTTTTACTGGTCACATGAATATGTGGTGCTGGTTTTGCCAGACATGCCATACAGCAAGCTCCAACCATCAATCAAACCCTCAAATTTAATTAAATATAGTTCCAATATCAGCTCTTGAAGAACTGTACAGCCAGTTCTTAATAGGTTGCATAGGACCTCTACATAAAACCAGTGAATGGGAGTCAGTATCTTTTGACAGTTTTAGAAGCTTCAAGCAGATTTCCTAAAAGATTGTTTTTTGGGAAAAATTATAACAAAAATGGTAATGAAAAAGCTAGTTTAAAGTTTTCCCAAGATATGGATTACCCAAAGAAACACAAGATAAAGTTTCAAAGTTTGTGTCTCAAATATTCAAAGAAATAATTAATAATTTCTGTCTTCAACCTGTCATCCACAGCCTCAAACATTATTACAAAGATGTCATCAAACTTTGAACAGCCAAAGATTAGAAATAGTCAGTGATGTCCTATTGATTGGAATAAAGGAATTCTCATGTTACTGTTTGCAATTGGGAATGCTCCTAATGAATACACAGGAATCCTTTTGAACCAAGACAGGGAAATGATGTGAAGACCTCTTAAACTGATTAGACATAAATTTGTAAATCAACCTTCAGAAACTACAATTCTGACTTATGTATCTGGTGTTCAAGAGAAACTGACCAAAGCAAGTGAGTTGGCTTAAAAAGCATCTGAAGGTGCTCTACAAACAATGAAAATATCAGCAGATGAGAAAATGCCAAAGTTTGAGATTTTGTTACAGGAGACAAGGTGTTAGCATTGTTGCTGTCTCTGGGAATCCAATAACAGCAAGGATTGCCAGACCTAGAAAATCAAATAGAAGCTCAATGAAGTTAATTATTTCATGAGCAGTCCAGACACAAGGGAAAAAAAAAATCAGTGAATGTGTCATGTTAATATATTAAAGAGGTCTTGTGACAGGGAAGATAATCAGGAAAAAAATGCTTACACAGTAGTGAAAGAAATGCGTGTGAAATAAAAGTCTCAGATTGATTGGAAAATTGTTCGGAAATTGAAAACTCAAAATTTCCAGAGCAGACTGGATAAAATAGAGTGCTAAAAGGTTAGATGGAAATTATACTTTCTTCAACAAAACTATCCTAATTCTTTCGAAAGGTGCATACTTAAAGATTCGTGAATTGATTCGTGTGAATAATTCAGGAAAAAAATCTTTGATGATACATATTAATACGGAGAATGCTTCACCCATAAAACAACATACTTGCTGACCCAACAAAAAGGCATTAGCACAAGTTAGAGAATAATTTAAATTCACAACTGACAGCAGTAAATTGAACTAAGTTATAGTTGCTAGAGCTCACATATCATTCCAAAACCAGATGGATCGCACAGACTCTGCTCAGATTATGGCAATGTCAATGCAGTAACAAAATGGATTCCTGAACTATTCCACAACTGGAAGATTGTATTGAGTGAATTGGACAAGCATAATTTGTCACAAGAAAAGTCTTATTAAAAGGATATTGTCAAATTCCACTGACTGACATGGCCAAAACTGTATCAGATGGCATTTGTCAATGTAAAGTCATACTACTTGGAATGAAAAATGCAGCATCAACATTTCAATTATTTATCAACATGTCATTTATATTAATGACTTTCTTGCCTTCAGCTAAAATTCAAAGCAACGTTATCACCACTTGACCAAACTGTTTGATTGGCTACAGAGTCATTTTGGTCATAAAACTGACTAAAAGTGAATTTGCCAAAGCAAAATGACGTATTCGGGCCTCGTTGTGGAATAAGGCTAATTCGTATCTAGAGAATCAAAATTAAAGACTATCTGGATTTTCCTGTTTCTGGGACAAAACATTAAATTTGTGATATATTGGCATGTGGATTTAATTGGAAGTTGTTCCAAATTTCACCTTGGTAGTGGCTCCTTTGACAAATTTATTGAAGAAAGCAAGAAATTAGAATGAACAAAAGAATGTCAGTATCTTTGACAACTTGAAAGCTATGTTGATAAGCACATCAGTTTTAGCAGCTCTCATTTATGAGAAGCCTTACAAGCTGGCTATTGATGCCAGTGGGTGCCAGTATACTCCATGAACATGATATTGTGATTCAATGGCCAGTTATTGTTCTCAATAGCAAAATTTTGGTCAACACAAAAATTTGACAGTTGAGAAAAACACATCAACCCTTGTATTGGCTCTACAAAAATTCAAAATGTACATACTCAATAACTCTGAAGGACTTATTTATATAAACCACAACTGATTTTTTTGGAGAAATTCTGATAAAAATCTAAGATTGTTTAGTCGGAGTTCAATGTTCTACAGGATTTATTTTACTGGAAAGTCAATGTTATTGCAATGCTTTGTCAAGAGCAAATATGAATGAAACTGAATGCCATGACCAAAATGAACTTGATTTTATGAAAATAGTGCATATTGCATGTAAATATATTATTACTGCTAGACCCCCTTTTTAACACAAAAGTGACAAGACTCTTGATAAGCAAAGTGGATGATAATTGGAGATGAGTAGGAGTTGACATAATAATCAGATCAGCCATGATCTTATTAACTGACAGTAGACTGGAGGAGTCAAGTGGCTTACTCCTGCTCCCAAGTCCTATGTTTATATGATGAATGTATATATTTGGCTATGGAAATAAAATGCTCCCAAGTGATTTGCTTTTATCACTTTTTGAATATGATAAACATTTGGCCTTTACTGTTCTTGTCCATAATTTGTAATCTTTCCTCTCTTTTGCTTAGTGCATCAATAAGGTAATTGTCTTTTTGCTGGAAAGAGTGTGGATCCATGGTATGATTTATAATCTCATACACTATCTGTACTCATTGATTTCTATTCATTAGATGCAAAAGCAAGTATTTTCAAGTCACAGAAAACAAGTAATTAACTTTTAACTTTTGTCATTTTATTTCTATGTAAAGAATCACCCACAGTGAAACCATTTCATGCTATTCGTCTTATTATTCTGCATCATTCATTAATAGGTTACTTTAAGTACATTGACACAAATATATTAAAATATGTTATTGCTTAAGACATTCTGTGCACTATTGACGTCAAATCCTCATTTCTGCTACTAATCATGCTTTATTAGTGAAAGGTTGCCATTTTCAATGCAGTAGTCCTACTGAGATCATCAATTACTTCATCCTTAACCGATAAAATTAACTCCTTTTACAGAAAAGGATGAAAGGACTGATGATAAAATGTTATGTCTCCCTTATTTATTCTCCTGGACGCCAAAAGTAGTTCAAAGTCAATAAGTTACCATTAAAATGCAGTTATTGTGTTAGCAAATGAAATGTTTGTCAAATGTTCTCAGCTTGGGCTCCTAGATAATAATGAAAATGTTACCAGTTAGTCTGTTTTACTGATACTGCTTTCATAGGGAAAATGGTAGATATTGGAGTAGTGGGAATGTTTTGAGGACATGGGTGCATACCGCACCATTGCAGATAGTGTAGTCTGCATTCAATAAAATTCTGTTATAAAAAACAGCTAGTCTAAACTGTACTGTCGATTGTTGTAAAAACCCATCTGGTTCAATAATGTCCTATGGGGGTTGGGGGAAGGAAATTCGCTGTCTTTACCTGGTCTGACTAACATATGATTCCAGACCCACAGCCATGTAGTTGACTCTTGGGGACAGGCACTAAACACTGGCCTAACCAGTGATGTCTACATCCTCTGAATGAATTAAAAAAAGGCATTCAATACTTATTACATAGTATTGTACACTTCATGCTCTTTTAGGATAAAGCTGTTAATTTAGTTTTGTAAATCACAGTAACAATATTTACTTTCACTAACAACATATTTTATTCCACTAGGTATTTAATGTGAGTGGACATCAGCAACCAAGCAGAATCTATACACATACTTATTGTGGCTCATTTGTACTTAAAGGAACAGTACAGAAAGGGACACTAAATCAACTTAAACCAACACTCAGAAACCAGTCCTAAAATAAATTGTGTCTCAAGCATGCATTTAGAATCCAAACTCCCATTTTCAATTAATTAAAAACATTCATACCAAATGCATAACTTCAAATGGTAAGGCACTCTGTAATTTTCCGTACTCTTGTTCATTTTCAAACTGAACTGTGTCAAAGAGATCCTGAACCAAAGCTGCAGAATTATGTGACAAAAAGAAAGCAAGATAGGCAAGGATGTTCTGCTTGCATACTTGGTTTTTAACTTCTGCAGTCAGCAAAGTGATGAGGGTTATTTAACAACCTTGTCAAAATTAGACAATAATGTATTTTGTAACCTACTGGTTTTTACACTGAGTTTGTGCACAATTGATCAGTGTGTACGTAAGGCTTTGGTGACTTACCTCTACAAAAAGGTCATAAACCATGGTTGTAAAATGGTTCTCCTCATTAATATTTTCATCTGAGCTGCATATATTAAATATAGATAACTGCCTACTGATAAATCCAGGTATTGTACTATTCAGAATATGAAGTAGTAATCCAGAACTTACCACTGTTTATCATCCTGTTAATTTAAAATAAGCACTGTAAAATAGATTGAGACAAACCATTGCTTAAACTTAACAGAAGACCACTATAACGAGTACACATAATGCACAGACATACCTCAATAGCTGTAATAGCTGAATGCATTCACATAGATTCACAGTGAATAATATATGAAAATAATCAAATGCTCTGCAATTTCTTCCTTATGCATCTTTGCTCATGACATGGCATTGTCTTATTTAAATTGCTCCTTAAAATCTACCTGTCATAACGGGATTTATGTAGCTCACTGTCAAATTTTGTTTGACACAGCTACTGCTGACTTCTGTCAAAATAAATATCCAAATATGTAGGAATAGGTAGGAATGGTGGCCAGAAGTGATTGTGTACCTAGTCTGTACAGAATGCCACATTACACTATGAGGCGTAAGTGCTCATACTGTTGAGAAGTCAACATTGGAAACAAGAGAATTATGTCTTAAATTCCATCACTGGCAATTCTAAAGACTCAATGGGAAAAGATTTCCTCTGCTTGGTTTTAGTTATTAGTAGCCTAAGCAGTAGGAAGATCTATTACGATCAAGATTTCTAAGGAAATTATAATTATTACCTTATTAACAGATAGGATTTTGTTAGAAACAATAAACATAAGAAATCTTTCCAAATATTTCTTCTTGTACATTTTATACTGCTGGAGAGGATTTCTTTTTTGCACAAGCTAAGGGTGCATCAAATTAACATCATAGATTCAAAGAAACAATAAACATGGCAGACATATCTATGCCATAGCATCAGTCCGTTTTTTCAAACTTTTGGACATGAATTCCATTCCAGCTTTTTCCCATGCAGGCATTTTAGTTTGCGAACACTTGATTTCTGAAAGTCACATAAGCTCAATTACATTCTCAAAGATACTTGACAGGTAGGAAAGCATGTCAGGCACATGTACAATAGAGACAGGTAAATTGATCCTTGTCCGGATGGAATCATAACAGTTAACACAGTTAGTATTAAAACTGAAAATACTGTTTTATTGTGGAATTACTGACATTGAAGATCTAAACACTTGTTGATGTTGAACTGCATAAAAACATTGGTATAAGTTGTTTTACATGAGGCTGTGTTTGACAGTTTGATTGTCTTGCTTTTGAGTGTGCTAGAAATCCTATGACCTGATTGGTTCCTGTTAAGTCCTCAATGCGTATTTCGTTATTCACAGAGGGATATTGCATCTAATTTTTAGAAGTAGTTGTTCTTAAAGCACCATTGCAACACCCTCACTCAGGGCTGGAATGAAAACATTCATGCACACGCACACACACGCACACACACAAGAGAAATCTGGTATACAAAATTTTCCATGATTAAAAAGTATGGTTGCAGTATACACACACTTAATTTACATGAGTGAAAAATGCATAATTGAGTTAAGCTACTGGACTAACTTTGGTTCTTTGTTAAGTAATGGAACAAACAATCTGGTAATACTTAGACTGAGTAATTGCATTTTTGGCTACCAAGTTTGTAAAATATTACAGTGCAGTCACAATCTAGGTTGACATGTTACTAGCACCAGGTACATATATAAATGTTTGTTCTATTGAAATGTAATTTGCAAAGTAAAATTTAAAAGATCAATACAATGAAATGTCTTTCAATGCAGAGAATGATGTTTTGCTCTGCTAAAAATCAGTGGAAATTCTTATCATCAGTGGTCCAATGAATGGATTGGAACGTCCATACCGGTGTTTTTCAAAATTCAACATATCATTATACAACATCTAAAGCTAGTCTTACTGAAATAGCAGCGCTGCATTTATACAAAGCCTGAGTAAGTGGTTTAGAGCTATGGTATGCATCCTGACTTTTCTAACATTAGATGTAAGCAGTGCTCAGTCATATTACAATTAATAAGAGATTGTATCCATGATATGTAGAATCTGTTTGGCAATAGAAGAGTCCATCTTTCAGCTGAAGCAGTGTGATCTTCTTTTTCAGTATTAATGAAGCACAATCTGAATTTTCATTTGAAGGATTCCACCAAGTTCACCAGTGAGGTAGTCTTTATCATGCTTATCTTCAAGCCGATCAAGTTCCTTCTTTTTAAAGAGGGGCATACTGCTTATTTGTAATGAGTAGGCTCCAGGAACTGGCTTCTTCTTGGTCAGATGTAGATAGCTTATACCATCCTTTTGGTTAATTTTGAACAGACCTTTTTCATTGCCAAGGTCAATCAAATAACGTACATGATTTGTCAAAGTAGAAATAGCTGGAACAAACTGTAGAATGTGGTCTTTATTGCTGAGTTCAGAAATGTTGAGATTGAAGATAAATGGGTTATCTGTACTTAAACTGGCAAGGCTCATTTGCAAACTGTCTGCATTGCTATCCTGGAAAAAAAAATTGGAGCATAAACTTGTTGCAGCCATGATAAATTATGCATCCACAAACTACGTGAGCACTTTCAGCATGCTTCCAATGTGCACCATTTGTTTATTAAAGGGCATGTTGACCGGTTAGCTCAGTTGACTGTATGTTAAATTTGTGGTACAGACTGATGGCAACAGTGTAGGTTCAATTTCTGCACCGGCTGAAGCTACCATGAAGGTCCTGCCTTCTCACTTTTTCTTGTTGCATGAGGTGTGGTGACCCTCAGGTTAAACTCATCACCAGTCATCTCTCTTCAATGAAAGAGCAGCCCTGTGGTCCAATAGGAATATGGTGACTTTATTGCCTGTAGCTTAAGCAATTAGCAGATGAATGAACTGACAATATTTGGGTCAGATGTCTTTCAGATGTTATTTGGGTGCAGAGTATTGATTACACAATTTGCATTGCTCCAAATTTAGAAAAAAGTGCAATTGCCAATTCCCAATGCACTAAGTCACATATCCGTAAACAAATGGTGACAATCTAATGGTGTACTATTCACTAAATTTTGATTCCTGTGTAGTTAGGGGCAGGTAATGTTATTATTCTTTGATTTTGGCTTTAAAATATTGATATTTTGAACTTTCAAACCAAAAGAAAAAGAACTAATTCCTTTAATCATGGCACAATGTTACATACAGGAATTGAGGTGTGAAAAATATTTCATGGGTACAACACATAAACTACCATTCATCATTCTTAATAAAATTCAAAGTCAAACATAACAGAGGAGCAAAGTAGACCATTCAGCCACTCAAGCCTCCTTTGCCACTTAGAAAGATCGTGGCTGATCCAACTAGTTCATAATCTACCTACAGATGATAACATTTCATATCCTTGCTATCAAGAATCTAACTACTTTTGCTTAAAGAGATTAAAAGACTCTGAATTCACCACTTTTCAAGAAAGTGAGTTCCAAAGACTAATGGCTCTCTGTCAGAAAAAAAAATCATCTTCATATTAAATGGGTGACCATGTATTTTAAACAGTGATTGCTCAATCTAGCATCTCCCATAAGGGAAAATCTTATTTCCAAAAGCACCCTGTCAATTACATGAAAAGGAATAGTAACCAATAAATATACAGGACATTCTTCTTTAAAGGTAAAGTTGCTATAATCCTACTGAAACATAGGGCTGCTGATTAGACAGAGATGACTGGTAGTGGTTTAACCTGAAGCTCACCATGCCCCAGGTGAGGGGAGAGGTTGAAATGGTAACCACAGCCAGTGTGGGAATTGAAGCCACACTGTTGGCATCACTCTGCATTACAAACCTACATTCAACCAACTGAATTAGTGAAGCAGAAATAATTTTTTGATCTTTGCAATCACAAACAAATTGTCTCATGTGTTTCAACTAAGTAACCTATTTATTGTTCTAAACTGTAGCTAATACAAGCCTAGACTGTCCGACATTTCTTCATAAGGCAAGTGATCATTAGTATTAGTTTGGTAAAGCTTCCCTGAGATGTTTCCAACATATTAGATCCTCGGGAGGTTGTTGACTTGCTCGCCAAGTGGCTTGTTTTCATGTAGACATTTCGTCACCATGCTAGGTAACATCATCAGTGAGGTCTCCAATGAAGCTGTTGTTCTACTCCGCTTAGTCATGCATTCAACAGTTCAGGAGAGAAGAAGAAATCAACACTCAGCTTCCATTTCTGGACGTCAGGGTTGAATGTATGACCAACAGAGAGTTCCAAATCTCAATATACAGGAAGCAACTCACACTGACCATCTATAAACAAAGTTGTGTTAGGACATTATTTAAATAGAACACCACGCACTGCAACATGCCAGAACTACGCAGGAAAGAGGAAGATCACCTATACAAAATCTTCACTACAAACAGAAATCCCCACAACTTCATCCGCAGGTGCCTATTAAATAGACAACACCAAGAGGACTCGGTACGCCCTAACACGCTGACCGCACTGCCCTACATCAAGAACATATCAGGTCTGACAATGAGACTCCTATGACCACTAAGAATCATGGTAGCACACAAGCCCACATCCACACTATGACAAACACTCACAAGGATTAAAGACCCCCATACCCATAATATGCAGAATCAATGTAGTTTACAAAATAGCACGCAACGACTGCCACAAACATTACATCGGACAGACAGGAAGGAAACTAGCCATCAGAACACAACAGCTAGCAGCAAATCAACATGGATTATCCCTAATATCAGTAGACCTGGACAATGAGGTCATCAGTTTTACTGGGACAATGTAGCCATAGTAGCCAAGCCAAACACAGACATGCAGGGGAATTCCTGGAGGCATGGTTCTCAACCCATAATGCAATGAACAAACATATAAAATTGGACCCCATATACAAACCCATACAGAACAGAACTAGAAATGACACAACTCACCATAACAGACCGGACAGTATAAATTCCAAGTGGAGTAGAACAACATCGCATCATCAGAGGCCTCACTGATGATAACAAGGTGTAGAGCTGGATGAACACAGCAAGCCAAGCAGCATCAGAGGAGCAGGAAAGCTGACGTTTCGGGTCTAGACCCTTCTTCAGAAATGGGGGAGGGGAAGGGGATTCTGAAATAAATAGGGAGAGAGGGGAAGACGGATAGAAGATGGATAAAGGAGAGGATAAATGGAGAGGAAACAGACAGGTCAAAGAGGTGGGGGTGGAGCCAGGAAAGATGAATGTAGGTGGGGAGTTGCGGGGGGGGATAGGTCAGTCCAGGGAGTACGGGCAGGTCAAGGGGGCAGGATGAGGTTAGTAGGTAGGAGGTAGGGGTGGGGCTTGAGGTGGGAGGAGTGGATAGGTGGGAGGAAGGACAGGTTAGGGAGGTGGGGACAAGCTGGGTTGGTTTTGGGATGCGGTCGGGGTGGGGAGATTTTGAAGCTTGTGAAGTCCACATTGATACAATTGGGCTGCAGGGTTCCCAAGCAAAATATAAGGTGCTGTTCCTGCAACCTTCGGGTAGCATTGTTGAGGCACTGCAGGAGGCCCAGGATGGACATGTCGTCTGAGGAGTGGAGTTGAAATGGTTCGTGACTGGGAGGTGTAGTTGTTTGTTGCGAACTGAGCGTAGGTGTTCCACAAAGCAGTCCCCAAGCCTCCGCTTGGTTTCCCCGATGTAGAGGAGGCCACATCGGGAACAGCGGATACAGTATACCACATTAGCAGATGTGCAGGTGAACATCTGTTTGATGTGGAAGGTTTTCTTGGGGCCTGGGATGGGGGTGAAGGGGGAAGTGTAGGGGCAGGTGTGGCACTTCCTGCGGTTGCAGGGAAAAGCGCCGGGGGTGGTGGTGGTGGTGGAGGTGGTGGTGGGGCTGGTGGGGAATGTGGAGCAGACAAGGGAGTCACGGAGAGAGTGGTCCCTCCGGAAAGCAGATAAGGGTGGGGAGGGAAAAACGTCTTTGGTAGTGGGGTCAGACTGCAGATGGCAGAAGTGCCGGAGGATGACGCATTGGATTCGGAGGTTGGTGGGGTGGTACATGAGGACAAGGGGGATTCTGTTTTGGTTGTTATTGCAGGGAGGGGGTGTGAGGGATGAGTTGCAGGAAATGCGGAAGACACGGTCTAGGGCGTTTTCGACCACTGTGGAGGGGAAGTTGTGGTCCTCGAAAAACGAGGACATCTGGTATGTCCAGGAGTGGAATGCCTCATTCTGGGGGCAGATGCGGCAGAGGCGAAGGAATTGGGAATAGGGAATAGGGGATGGCATTCTTGCAGGAAGGTGGGTGGGAGGAGGTGTATTCTAGGTAGCTGTGGGAGTTGGTAGGCTTGAAATGGATATCGGTTTCCAGGTGGTTGCCAGAGATGGAAACAGAGAGGTCCAGGAAGGAGAGAGAGATATCAGAGATGGTCCAGGTGAACTTAAGGTTGGGGTGGAAGGTGTTGGTGAAGTGGATGAACTGTTTGAGCTCCTTGTGGGAGCATGACGCGGCGCCGATACAGTCATCGATGTAACGGAGGAAGAGGTGGGGGATAGGGCCAGCGTAGCTTCGGAACAGGGATTGTTCCACTTATCCTACAAAGAGGCAGGCATAGCTTGGGCCCATGCAGGTACCCATGGCCACCCCCTTTGTAGGAAGTGGGAGAAATTGAAGGAGAAGTTGTTAAAGGTGAGGACGAGTTCAGCTAAGTGGATGAGGGTGTCAGTGGAAGGGGACTGGTCGGGCCTGCGGGACAGGAAGAAGCGGAGGGCCTTTAGGCTATCTGCATGGGGAATGCAAGTGTATAGGGACTGGACGTCCATGGTAAAGATGAGGTTTTGGGGACCAGGGAATCAGAAGTTTTGGAGGAGGTGGACGGCATGGATGGTGTCACGGATAT
Organism: Ginglymostoma cirratum; assembly: GCA_024137785.1. Classification (NCBI taxonomy): domain Eukaryota; kingdom Metazoa; phylum Chordata; class Chondrichthyes; order Orectolobiformes; family Ginglymostomatidae; genus Ginglymostoma; species Ginglymostoma cirratum. The sequence continues at coordinate 1,628,024 of JAHRHZ010000081.1, read as the reverse complement.
AGGTGGGGAGTTCCTTGACCAAGGGGGAGAAAATGGAGTCGAGATAGGTAGAGATAAGTTCGGTGGGGCAGGAGCAGGCGGAGACAATGGGTCGACCAGGGCATTCAGGTTTGTGGATTTTGGGAAGGAGATAGAAACGGGCGGTGTGGGGTTGGGGAGCGATGATGTTTGGAGGCTGTGGGTGGGAGGTCACCTGAAGTGATGAGGTTGTGGATGGTTTGGGAGATGATGTTTTGGTGGTCAGGAGTGGGGTCATGATCAAGGCGGCGGTAGGAGGAGGTGTCAGATGATCATGTTACCTTGCATGGTAACCCAGCAAAAAGTTACCTCGCAAAACATCTGAACGAAAACAAGCCAGCTGGTGAGCAAGTCAACAACCTCACCTACAACCCGAGCTCCAAATTTTTGCAAAAACCTCATACTAGGTCCTCACTTGAATAAGGAGACCAATACCAGTGCTGCAGATATGGTCTTACGGATGCCCATATAACTGAAGCACAGCCTCCCTATTTATATTCAACTTCCCTTTCAAGATTGAATAACATTCTGTTGGCTTTCTTAATTACTTGCTATATCTGCATACTAACCTGTACTAAGACTCCCTGACCCCTTTTATCTCAGAACTCTGCAATCCCTCACCTTTTAGTTAAGAACATCCTTTTCTATTCTTCCTACCAAAATGGACAATTTCACATTTTCCCACACTGTGATCCATTTGCCTGATCATTATCCAGTTAATTAACCTACATATAATGTTCCGTCTTTGTTTCCTCTTCACAAAACTTTGAGCACAATTAGCAATCCACCTTTGTTCTCTTAATCTAAGTCATTTATGACTCAATGCTGCAGCCCCAGCATTGGTCCCTGTGGATCATCACTCATTACATCTTGCTAATCATAAAATGTCTCAGAGATGAGGTTTAGGCCCGAAACGTCAAGTTTTCCTGCTCCTATGATGCTGCTTGACCTGCTGTGTTCATCCAGCCCCATGCTTGTTATCTCATAAAATGTCTCATTGGTGCCTATTTTTTGTTTCTTGTTAGCTAGCCAATCTTCTATCCATGCCACTCCCACATCATGAGTTCTTAAGTTCTACAATAAGCTTTGATGTGCCACCATATCAAATACCTTCTGGAAATTTAAGTTCAGTACATCAACCAGTTTCCCCTTTATTACAGCATATGTTATTTATTTCTACTCCACTATGTTGGTTAAACATGATTTCGCTTTCACAAAACCCTGTTGACTCTGCCTGATTATCATGGTAATTTCTAAGTGCCCTGATATGACAACTTTGATAATTTTTAATGACTTCCCCATGACACATTAAGGAACCAGCCTGTAGATTCCTGCTTTCTACCTCCTTTTTGAATAAAGGAGTTGCATTCACTATTTTCTAATCTGATGGAGCCATCCCAGAATCATGGGAATTCTGGAAAATGAAAATTAAAATTAATACATCAATTATTTTATTAGCCATACCTTTTAAGGCCCTAGGATGAAGTCTATCAGGACACAAGGACTTGTCAGCCCACAGCTCCAACAATCTGCTTAGCTCCAATAATTTGCTCAGTACTACATCCCCAGAGATTGTAATTTTATTGGGTTCCTCAATTCCTTCTGTTTTTGATTTACAGCTATTTGTGGGATGTTATTTGTATCTTCTACAAGGAAGACTGTGCAAAATACCTGTTCATTCATCTCCAATCTCTTTATTTTCCACTTGTCCAGAATCACGTGCTATAGGAACGACATTCACTTGTTAACTTCTTAAAATAGTACCTATAGGAGCTCTTGCTGTATGTTTTCGTAGATCGAGCCAGCTTTCTCTCAGGCTCTAATTTTGCCTCCTTATTAATCTTTTAGTCAATCTATATTGTATCTTATATTCTGCCTTGCCACTCATCTTTGCGCAATGATACTTTCTTAGCTAATCAAGGATAATGATGCATCCCCTAGAAATTATTCTATTTTGTATATTCTGAAATATCCACTTAAATATCTGCTACTACATCTCAATTAATCATTTCCTTAACCTAATTAACCAGCTGACTTCAGCAAAATGTTATGCAAAAGCAAACGGTAATTAGTGAAAAGTCACATCTTCCATTTCTAGCACTTAGTCTATTCCTTTGAGCAGAAATCACACTCTTAGCATCAAATATTGGTACAGGCTCTGGGGCTGATTGGGCCTAAGCCATTCCTGATTCATCTGTTCATATGTTATAGGTTTGACTGTAGTTAAATACTTTCAGTGAATAACGTAATATTAAAGTAAATCTCTTAACCATTCGTATTCTCCCCTCTTCAAATAGCACTTGCATTTATAAACAAGAAACAAGAGTAGTCACTTGGCCCTTCAAGCTTGCTCTGCCATTCAATATGATCATAGCTGCTTTGATTTAGCCTCAACTCAATATTCCTGCATATTGCTGATAACCTTTCATCTTCTTGGTAATCAAGAATCTATCTACCTCTGTCTTAAGAAGATTTAAAGGATGTTTCTAAAATATTTAATCTGAGGGTTCAGTTGGTACGATCTTCCAGGCCTCTGGTAAAGCAGTTTGAACTCTACACGGATAAGCCAACAAGGCTCATCTGCTCCTTTCTCCTCTGTAAACACCTCACCTTCACTGTTCTTCCCACAGGAACATGACAAGAATTAAAACTTGTGACTGCGAATGAGACTATGAGCCAAATCCACATTAACATTTTTAAAATTATCATGCATTACTGAAGAGATTCAGTTGAAATGAGTACTTTTAAATGTTCAGAAATATATCTGCTAAAGAAGATGTGCTGTCTTCTGACTTACAATGGCAATCACTGCTGACTAACATAAAAGTCAGCAATATTTACCTCTGCATCATTTGAAATTATAGCTTCTTTCTCATTTGTTGTTCTTCGGGTTCTTCCTTTTGGGTAGCCATTAATTTTGCAATCATAACATGCCTCAGGTGACAAACTATTGTCCTCTGTGTCACCTCCTATTGGAAACATCTGGCCTTTGCTGAATCCCACTCCAGAAACGCAATGCCTAATGAGAAAATATTAATTCCAAAGTAATTTATGGACTACTTAAAACTATTAGGGGTATGGGGTAGATTTTTATCACCACCATCAGGGTACTCATTTAAACCATCTGTTTAGTTTTATTGAGATCAGTTCATTTAAAATCAGATAGGTTACTTATTTCTGCTATTTTCTTTTCAAGATGTTGATGAAAATGTGCCCCATATAAACTACAATTATAGACAGAACAATTCACATCCATACAGATCTACATTCATTAACTAGCATGGGGCTGGATGAACACAGCAGGTCAAGCAGCATCACAGGAGCAGGAAAACTTGACGTTTCGGGCCTAAACCCTTCATCAGAAATCACCTTTCTGATGAAGGGTTTAGGCCCGAAACGTCAAGTTTTCCTGCTCCTGTGATGCTGCTTGACCTGCTGTGTTCATCCAGCCCCATGCTTGTTATCTCGGATTCTCCAGCATCTGCAGTACCTTTTATCTCTGATACATTCATTAACTACCTTTGCTTACGAAGTGCAATTGGATTTGCCGGTGTTCATGACGTAAATATAGAAAATTAGGGAGAAGGTATGTCATTCAATTGAAGAAATTAGCACAGACACTGAGGAGTTTGAGTGATCTGGCAGGCTTCGAAGTAGGTAAATCTTCAGGGTCAGATAAAATACATCCCAGGCTGTTGAGTGAGGCAAGGGAGAATACAGCAGGGGCACAGGCAATAATTTTCAATTCCTCTCTTGGCACAGGGGCGGTGCCAGAGGACTGGAGTACAGGCATTGTGGTACTGTTTTTCAAGAAGGAAGAAAGGGACAAACCAGGAAATTACAGGCTATTTAATTTAACCTTAGTGCTGGGGAAATTATTGGGAAGCAATTCTGACAGACAGAATTAATATGCACTTGGAGAGACAGGAATTAACCAAGAACAGTTAACATGGTTTTGTTAAGTGAAGGTCACATCTGACCAAGTTGATTCATTATTTTGAAGAAGTGGACCAGATGTTTAGATGAGGGCAATGCATTTGATGTAGTCGACTTGGACTTCAGCAAGGCTTTTGATAAGGTCCCACATGGGAGACTGATATTGAAGGTAAAAGCTCATAGAATCCAAGAAAAATTGGCTAATTGGATCCAGAATTAGCTGAGTATCAGGAAGCAGTGGAAGATGGTCAAGGGGTGTTTTTGTGACGAGAAGCCTGTGTCCAATGGGGTTTCGCAGAGATCAGTGTTGGGGGTATATGTGAATGATTTAGATTTGAATGTAGCAGGGTGATCAGTATGTTTGCACTTGTTACAAAAATTGTTGGAATGGTAAATAGTAAGAAGGATAAGCCTTTAGATTACAGGAAGATATAGATGGGCTGATCAGTAGTAAATGGAATTCAGTCTAGGTGTCTGATGTGATGCAATTGGGCAGAACAAAGTGATTAATGGTCAGAACCTGGGAGGCCCTGAGGGCAGAGGAATCTTGGTGTGCATGTACACTGGTCCCTGAAGGTAGCAAGACAGATAGGTAAAGTGGTAAAGAAGGCAGACGGGACACGCCTTTATTAGCAAAGGCATAGAATTTAACAGCAGGAAGACAGTGATGAAACTTTATAAAATGTTGGTTAGGCCACAACTAGAATATTGTGTGCAGTTCTGGAATCCACATTATGGGAAGGATGTGACTGCACTGGAGAGGATGCACAGATTTATCACAATATTACCTGGGCTGGAGAGTTTTAGTCATGCAGGGAAATTGGATAGACTGGGATTGTTTTCCTTGAGGCAGCAGAAATGGAGGGGGATCATCAGATTTTAGACAGGAAGGAAATTTTCCTTTTGGTGGCGGGATCAATGATTGAAGGAAGCACATTTAGAAGCGATATGAAGGAAGGTTTTTTCCACCCAGAGGGTGGTGGGAATCAGGAACTCATTGCCTGTAAGGCTGGTGGAGGTAGAAACCCTTATAACAATAAAGAAGTATTTAGATGCACACTTGCGATGCTAAGGCATACGTGGCTATAGGCCATGTGCTGGAAAACGGGATCAGAATAGCTAGATGCTAGGTTTTGACATTAGCAAACTTCATGCACCAAAGGACCTTTTTTCTGTGCCGGAGAACTCAATGACTCTATTACTTTCAGATTTTGAGCTACATTTGATATTAGAAATATGTAACTTATCATCAAGCAAATATCAACGAGGATGCAGTATATTTCATGTTGGTATTAAAAAATAAAACTACGGATTAGAATTAATTAAGGAAATAATTTGGATGAAGTTAATTTTAAATTGCAATAATTTTATCTACTATTACCCTTGACCAACTCTGTAATATCCAGGTGGGCAGCCACACAAGTAACCTCCATCAGTGTTTGAACAGCCATAGTTGCATGGATTTTTGGACGAAGAACATTCATTAACGTCATGACAAGACCCAGTAAGCTGCTCAAAAGAAAAACCTGTTGGACAAAGACACTTGTAGCTTCCCAGTGTATTGTGGCATGAAGCTCCTCCGCAAACCTGAGAATTCATGCATTCATTTTCATCTGTTGGACAAGAAAATATTGTAACAATTATTTAAATAAAATGAAGATTCAGATTTGACATTTTAAAGCTTGTTTTCTCTGGTTTCTAATCTTTGTCTCTCATATATGCTCAGAAAATAATAAAACATTCAACACAAAAATAAACAATAGAAACTAATAAATTGCCCATAAAACTATATTATTCTACAAACTGAACTGTGAACAAGTTTTATTTTATAGGCAAAAAATGATGGGATAGCTAGAGAGTATTCACCAGGTCTATATAATACCCAGGGCCCACAACTATACTGTGATAACTGACATAGCAATATTGAATGGGAAATATTGACATGACAATTTAAAATTTGTGCCTGAGAAATCAAGTTTGCTAATATGAGTTGTGTGATGAGATTTTAAATGCATAAGTAAGTGCATTACCATTCCCTCAGATTCAGAAAGATTATTTGAATAATTTTCATATTTTTGTGCAAATGTTATTTAGGAATTGTTTTCTTTTCCTTATTTGAAGAATATTATAACTACAAGTCAATGTACTCATTTTTGTTCCTGATGGTGTCAAATGCCCACTTACTTTCTTGAATGGTGAATGTACAATCTATGTTAGGGCATCTATTAACATTGTCCGGAACTACACACGCTAAAGATCGCCGATAATGACCCAGAAATGAATATTATTCACTTCTTTCTGTATGGCATCAAAGCTCATGGGACAATTGATAAATACCATGTCTTGAAGGATTAGATGCTGGATTCCAATCTATTGCATTGTTGTCCCCTACCCAACATCAAGAGTTAATTTGAAAAGGGAAGATCAGTGTGATAATACCACAATTTTAAATCAGAAATTTTAATTCATCCTTCAAACAAACTACATCACTCATAGCTTTTTTATGTTAGTTACTGCTGTGTGAATTACTACATATCAAATATTTCCACTTTGTTATTATTCTGTGGTATTGAATAATTCATTATTGATCAAGTGCGTGGATGCAGTCTCTGTCATTCACTATCCACAATTTGATAAGAATTTTCCGATAATTTAAGCCATATCTGGATGCTAATGGATATAAGAACAGATCGTCAGCAAAATCCCAATTGGGTCCAAAGATCCCAAAATTTTTAAGCCGAATTTTACTTGAATATACGTTATATTGGAAATGATTTTGTACTCTGATATGTGACTTGATAGCAGTCTTTCATAAACTTTAGGATCATGTAGGTTGTTGAGGCAGATTAAACCTTTAAAATATTAAATGTGGACTACTGCCAATGTTTTCAGGGTAGCATTTCAACTTGGATAATGGCACAGAATGGGACCCCTGTAACTTGAGTTACAAGATTTTATCCCCATTTTACAGTTCCATTGAATGCAATGAAGCAGAAAATCGGGTTCTGTATTTAATTGGAAGCCAATCCAGTATCATTTGTTTTGTACCATTGACTGAGACAAATTTCTGCCACTTACTCACTCGGATGCAGTGAAACCAACTCAGTTCACCAATCCAACACATAAAAACTATAATCAATATGCTTTACAAAACTTCTATCACACAGATTCGAGGAAATATAGCTAATTATTTTTAAATCAGCTGACTGCAGTACATCAAGGTTCCATATGCTCGCAATTATTCTCCTAATACTGCAAGTGATGATTATGCTATTAAATTACAAGAAAACAGTGAATTCAAAAAATCCTTCTCAATAAATACATTGTATATCTATTTTTAAGAAGATATTGATAATATATTTTAAAACTTTGAACATCCTCATACATTCCTCAAACCTGCCCATTTACAGTTGGTGACACCACCTTCATGTTATATATATTTGGCTCTATTTTGGCACTTTCTCCTATTTTCTGTTTCCTTCTTTCACTTATTTCTTTTGGATTTGCTTGGATTATACTGATCTGTGTCTTAGAGTTTGCCTCCCTTCTTTTTATGAGCATACTTTGCCCAAATATCAGATTATTTTATACACTTCCAATAAAGAATGTATTTTGTTCTTTTCACGAACATCCATAACCCTCTACATTAGACCAGAACTCTGAGTTCTGAGGAAAGGTCACCAGACCCGAAACGTTAACTCTGTTTTTCCCTTCACAGATGCTGCCAGACCTGCTGAACCTCTCCAGCAATTTTGTTTTTGTTCCTGACTTACAGCATCTGCAGTTCTTTCGGTTTTTATTTAGCGTGATTCACATGGATTCAATGAAAGAAATTAAAGAAAATAAGGGATAATGTTCATAAGAACTGTTTTTTTAGCTCAGAACTGTATACAATGGCCTTTAAGAAAAACAAAAAATCTGCTGTCCTTACCTGATCTGGCTTACATGTGATTCCACAACCACAGTCAAAATTGGCAGAGCTGTCTCACAGATTAGTCAAGCGACAGTATGACATCGTCATATTTATGGAATACTGTCTTATGGACAATGTCTCAGACAGTACATCACCAACTCTGGAAATGTTCTGCCCCACTGGCAAGAGGTAGTGGCACAGTGGTATGATGTCAGAAATTATCTTGGGAGTCCTTAACATTGTCTTCAGACCCATGTCAGAAGGTCAAACACGGGCAAGGAAATCTCTTGCTGATTACTATGTAACCCCTGCCTCCACCTCAGCTGATGAATCAGTGTTCCTCAATGTTGAACCACTTGGTGGAAAGTCCAATCAACCACTTGGAGGAAGCAGTGAGGGTTGAAAAGGTGCACTATCTAGTCTGGGTAGGGCACTTCAATGTCGATTACAAAGAGTGGTTCAGCAGTACCATTAGTGTTCAAAGTGTAGTCCTAAAGGGCACAGCTGCTAAACGAGGACTGCAGTTGATGGTGAGGAAACTAACAAGAGGGAAAAGCAGACTTCATTCCCATCAATTTGCTCGCTGCAGATGCATCTGTCTCTGACAGTATTAGTAGGAATGATCTCGACACAGTGCGGGTGGAGAAGTCCAGTCTTTACATCAAGGATACACTCCAGTATGCTATATGGCATTATTACCATGCTAAATGGAATAGATTCTTAACATATCTAGCATCTCAAGACTAACGGCCAGTGGGCTGTGGCCATCAGCAGAATTGTTCTTCAAGATAATCTGCATGGCCCAGCATGCCTCCCACTCTACCACTGCCATCAAGCCAATAGATCAACCCCGGTTCAATGAAAAGTGCAGGAAGGTATGGTAGGAATAACATCAGGGATACCTAAAAATGAAATGTCAATCTGGTGAAGCTACAACATAGGACTACTTACATGCCAAATAACACAAGCAGTGCAAAAGACAAGGCTGTATCATTTGCAATGTTCTTCAAGCAGAAGGGAACCAAAGTGTATCGTCAGTACTAACAGTGGACTCAGAAGGGGATTGATAATTGCAGAGGTCACTAAAAATACATGCCTATAGTTACAGGGCGCCACCAAGGTTGTGCCTGTGGGTGTAGGAGATCATCAGGAGTTTATCAGTCACTCTTGAGGTTACAAGAGGTACATCAGTTCTTACAAACTGTTGAGGTCAAGGGGTGTCAGTCATTAGAGAGGGGCAGGTGAAGTTTGACAGTCAGTCATTGTTGAGGTCACTAGGAGTGTCCTAGTAATTTTAAGAGTCAACCTGCTGGGTTCCCCCTGGCTGAAGTCTAGGATCACACTTTATCATTGGTATGGGAAACATTCCATTTGCATCAATATATAAAAGCAGCTCCTGTCATATAACTGTAATCTAATTTGTTTAAAAGCATTTAAATTAAACATAGTAAAAACAAATTGTCCAATTTTAAAATTAAATTAATTCTATGTCTTTAAAACCCAAAAGAATATTTAAAACAACGTATACATTTCCTAACATCAGATGTTCAAATTTAAACATCATGGCCTAGATTTTCTGCGGGCCAGACAGTTGTTATACCAGCATAGATAGGAACTGCACAGAGGGATTCTGTGGAATCTCCATCATAACAGACTCCAAGTGAATCGTAAAGGAAATTTCTGTTGGGCAATTCCTCCATGCCTGGAACCCTCTGAAAGTCTCCATTTAAATTGGAGACTTCAGAGTGTTCCAATGAAATTAAGCCAAATAGTTACTCAAGAAAGGTTAGATTATTAAAAATATAGAATTAACTCCTGAGAACCATCTAACTGACCCATACTAAATTCACCCACCCCCAAATGCATCTCCTGCACAGAAGTCACACAGGAGAAGCCTGCTCGACCCCATCCTCTACCCTTACCCCTTATCTCCCCCAACACATACAGCAAGCAGGACCTAACAATCACCACCCCTCCAACCCAACCCTGGCAACTACCCCCTTCTCACTTGGCATCCTACCACTTGACACCCAGTTAGCACCCTACTTATCTGGTCACCCATCTCACACCAACTTACCAGGCAGCTTAGCAACTACTCATCTGGGATCCACTCTAGCACCCAACCCTGTCCCAATTTCACTCTCCCCACCTGCCGTCTGGTAAATGATCCTGGCATCCTACCTAGCTTGGATCCCTGATCCCTAGTCATTTAGTATCCTAGCCCTGGTACTCTGCACCTTTCCCAGCTGGCATCCTACTAACCTGGCACCCAGTCCCCCTACCCATCTGCCACCCTAACATCACAGTTATTTTATGTAATCATGGTTTGACAACAGTAACTGTCAAAATAGTTGTTAGAATCTTAAATTTCAAAATATGGTAGCTGACTGCTGCGACATGGGAGTGTGATTTGCCTTCCTCTAATAGTGTATTTCTCAGTCATCCTTTGAACGTTTTCAGTAGTTTGCAGGAGGTAGCAAGGTTGGTTCACACTTATAAAAAGAATCTAACTTAGTAATTTATAGTCATGGCTTACAGCAACTGCTGGGGGTAAAATAAACTGCTTAGCTTCAGGCTTAAAGTAGCTTTTACTCAGAATGGAGAGACAGCTCCTGAGGTGGTGGAGGTTTGAAGGCTTCTCACTATCCTGTTAAAAGCCCCAAGTTGTACAACTACCTGGGAACAAATCACATAGCTGTTCGCTGTTCGCAGGTGAAAGGTCTTTGTTACCAATAAGTTCCATTTGTGACGAAACCCTCAGCTCCAGCTTTCCTGAAAACTACACTTCAACTATGACTGGAACTAGCAGCTATGCAAACAGTGTTTACAAAGAATGTCAGGTTACTTGCTTTCATAATTATATAAGAATCCTCCAGCTATCTTTGGCTTTAAAACAACTCTTGCCCCATTTCAGTGCAAAACTGAAAATACAAAAAAAAACCAAAATGATACAGTCAGACGTTCAAAATATAGCTCAAGGCTCATATAATGACTTTGAAGAAACCTAAGTTGCTCATCTTTGGGAATTCGAGGTTCTAAGTTAGAAATTTCAGAAATGACTTATTCTGCTCTGCTTGACTGGTTGACTCTTGACTCTGCTTGTTGCGCCTGTGGATTATGGTCAAGAATAAATTCTCCAAACTTTTCTTTGCATCAAAGCAAGGGGTGGGTGCGTTGATATGTAGACTAAACAGAGAGTAGTAGAATATTTAGAAGATAGGAAAAATATGGCTTTCTTGGCAAGAGGCAATTAACATCTACTAATATTAATTGCTCACAATTAGAACTGAATGGATCATGTGAGATTTTAAATGGATTATCAGTATAATTTTGTATGAACAGTAATGTTAAAAGTATTGTGGTGCTCAGATTTTTTCTGATGCAGCAGTTTTGTTGAAAATAAGATTTCTTTTGTAGTCTACTGTAAACTGATTCTAATTAAAGTACTTTATAAAGCTACCATAGGTCTTGTTTTGGTGATATTAATAACTGTTTTTGTGCTTAGAAAGAAACTTACAACTTTGGCAGTGAGGGTAGCAAATTATCAAATTACAGATCCTTTGAGAGGTCTGTTCCCAATAATTTGTTAAAATATGAGATGATAATCACAAAGGACCCCTGTTCTTTCTAAACCCCAAATTTTTGAGAATATATTTAAATTTACATGGAATGGGAAACAAGCAGCTTCAGTCATAATGTGGTAGATTACTCATCGGATACTGTGCAATCGAAGGTTGAGACACTTTGCACTCCCTAGATGCAGAGGCATTTTTGTTCTCTTGAATTGATATGTTGAGCAGTACTTTCCAAACTTTTTCCCATTGTGATTCTGTTTTGGTGTTGGCCAGTAGCATGATCCCACGCGTGTGTGTTTTTGTGTCTGGGGGGTGGGGGTGTAGGGTGTTGGTTTGTCACAGACCTACGAGAGAAGGTGGAGAGGCAGACTTGTGACAATAGTGAAGAGGGAGGGGTGTTGAGACAGTGGGAGCAGGAGCTGGGGCATTCAGTGTTTTTAAGCTAAAAGATTTATTAATTTTCCACAGAGTTTCACAACAGAGCAATCAGACATTAAGGTCTGGCCAGCTGGGTGATGGGGACACAGATTATAGTATTCAGTTGGAGCTCCACAGTACCCTTTGCTTGCTGGGGTTTTTTGCCTTAATGTGGGTCATCCTGCAGTATTAGAATGCTGCATCTTCGGCAGCAAATGAAATAGTAAATTGTGGGCACCATTGCCAGTATTAATGTTGATATAAGATTGTTCTGAACTAAGAGTTGGGAATGTTGAGTAGGAAATTAAAACCAAAGGAAATACTTACATAATGTTAACAAAACAAATGGAAGAATTCTTTCACTCAAAAGTTTGCTTCCTAAGACATTTTGAATGAGTTACTTGCCAACACATTGATTCCACTGATAGTGCTGTAGATAACCATGTGGACAGCTGCATCGATATCCGCCAATCAGGTTCTGACAGCCATGTTGGCAACGATGGCTTCCTTCACATTCATCAATATCTAACAAGTGATTTAAAATACATATTTAAAATATTTAAAAACTATAAGATTAATACTTGCAGTGAATAGCAAGATTTTTATAGGGCTAATGGAATTTATTCAATAAATGGAATTTATTCAAATTACTTCATATGATTTTATATGCACAACTTTCAAAAAAAATTCCATTGCTGCAGACCTCTAGTGAAAGCCCTGTGGAGTATTTATGATTTAACAGATTCACCACCGAGATTCAGCTGTTATGCGGGCTATTTTGACTGTACTTTTATGAGACTAGTTTTATAAGATTTATTCACGAGTGATGTTAGTTGAGATCAGCTGTTCTCCTTGATTCTGGCCAATACTAAACTGTCTGCTCTGAGGATAGTGCTTGACCCAGGCAAAACAACTTGCAGCCTGATGGTAGCCTTGGCAACAAACTCAACTAAATTAAATAAAGTGATTACATAGATGAATGAAAATGGCCAAAGAAGAAATAAAAATGAAAACAGCCAATGACAGAACCTACTGTATGACACTATAATAGATGTAATGCTCAGGTTTCTTATCAACATTAGCAGACACATTTGTGGCTTGAAAAATAAGCACCCAATATTGATTTTAAGCATCATAGGTTCCCATAGGAAACAATGCTAAAAGTGGCATTACATCCTTTTGGACATTTTGCATCCAGAAAATATAAACAAAGGAACTATGAAGGTATGAGGGGCAAGTTGGCAATGGTAGGTTGGGCAAACATACAAAATGATTTAATTCAGAGATAGTAAGAACTGCAGATTCTGGAGTCAGAGGCAATACAGTATGGAGCTGGAGGAACACAGCAGGTCAGCTAGCATTAGAGGAGGAGGAAAGTTGACGTTTTGGGTTGAGACCCTTCGTCAGGACTGGGGAGGGGGAAGGGAGCTGGGAAGTAAATAGAGGGAGGAGGGATGGGGCTGGGGGAAGGTGGTTGGGATGGTGATAGGTGGATGCAGGTAGGGTGTAATGGGGATTGGTCAGTGGAAAGTGCGGGGCGGATAGGTGGGAAAGAAGTTGGATAGGTTGTGTCAGGTCAAGGAGGCGGGGATGAGAGGGAGGATTGGACATAGGATGAGGCCAGGGTTGGGGAGATTCTGAAACTGGTGAATTCCATGTTGAGGCCATCAGGCTGTCAGCTCCTGAGGTGGAATATGAGGTGTTGCTCCTCCAGTTTGCATTTGGCGTCATTGTGATGCTGCAGGAGGGTACACACACCATCCCACCAAATTCCGCATCCAGCGCATCATCCTTCGCCACTTCCGCCACCTGCAATCCAACCCCATCACCAAAAAGATATTTCCCTCCCCACCCCAAACTGCCTTTCATAGGGATTGCTCACTCTACGACTCCCTCATCCGCTCTACACTCCCCACCAACCTCACCACACCCGGCACCTTTCCCTGCAACTGCAGGAGGTGCTACACCCACCCCTACACCTCCCCTTTCACTTCTATCTAAGGCCCAAGACACACTTTTCAACTCCGACAGGGGTTCTCCTACACATCCTCCAACCTGGTCTACTGTATCCGTTGCTCCCGGTGTAGTCTCCTCTACACTGGTGAGACCAAGCGCAGACTTGGTGACCAATTCACGGAGCATTTGTGCTCTGTACGCTATAATAAACACCACCTCCCGTTTGCCAACCATTTTAACTCTCCCTTCCACTCCTTTGGTGACATGTCCATCCTGAGCCTCCTCCGGTGTCACAATGTTGCCACATGTAAACTGGAGGAACAGCACCTCATATTCTGCCTCAGGAGCCTACAGCCTGATGGCCTCAAGGTAGAACTCACCAGTTTCAAAATCTCCCCCGGCCTCATCCCAGGTTCAACCCTTCCGCTCATCCCCGCCTCCTTGACCTGACACAACCTGTCTATCTTCTTTCCAAACTATCCATCCCACGCTTCTCACTGACCAATCCCCACTACCCCTACCTGCATCCACTTATCACCATCCCACTTACCTTCCCCCTCTCCAGTCCTGATGAAGGGTGCATTACGAAACATCGACTTTCCTGCTCCTCTGATGCTGCCTGACCTGCTGTGTTCCTGCAGCTCCACACTGTATTGACTCTAAATGATTTAATGGTTGACAGGCAGCAGCTAGTGTTTGAAAAAGTATGACATGATCTGCAACAAATATAGATTCTTCTAAGACACAAAACCCAAAAGTCAAGGTAAATCAATTGCGGCTAACAAAGTAAAGGACTGCAATATATTAAAGGAAGTATCTTATAAGATTATCAGAAAAAGTGGTAAACCCAGGAATTGGGAGCAATTTAGAACACAGTAAAGTGGGACCAAAAATTGGTAAAGAAAGGGAAAAGATTAGCAAAGCATTACATTACAGGCAGAGACAGAAAAAAATTTATAATGTGGATTTGGAAAATGGTTGAAAAAGAAAATGATTACACTGTGTCTGTCCCCATTTAAGACACATAAAACCTCCCAGAAATATGAGGGAAGCAAATGACTTGTGAAATTGAGGAACGGAATGAAATGAACGTTAATAGTGTTTGAAAGTCAACTGGATTTGAAGTTGATCAATCCCCTGGACCAAGTGAGTCACATCACTGTTCAAGGAAGAGGCTATAGAGATAGTGGATGGTTTTGTGGTTATTATTTCAAAATTCTATGGATTCTGAAAAGTTTCCTCCACACAATAAAGTAGCAAATGTAACCCCACAATTTAAGAAGGGATAGAGATAGAAAATGGAGAACTATTGATCTGTTAGGCTGATGTCAGCAGTTGGGAAAACATTAGAAGCTATAATAAGGAGTGTGACAATTAGACACTTACAAAATAATAGTATGTACGGGCTGAGCCAACAGGGATTTCTGAAAGATAACTCATGTTCCATTCCATGTTCTGAAGAACAGTCACATTGGACTTGAAATATTATTCCAGAGTTGCTTGTTTCTGAAACACTTTTGGTTTTTATTTATGTTTCACAAACCTCGAGATTTTGTGGATGCTACTCATAGACAAGGGGAGCCAATTGTTGTGTATTTGAAGTTTGTGAAGACTTTTGACAACAACCAACACAGAAAGTAGTGAACAAAATCAGAGACAGCATGGATTACATAATACAGCTGTGTAGTGAAAAATAATTAAGAGAAGGAGAACATAGAACAATACAGCACAGTACAGGCCCTTCGGCCCATGATGTTGTGCCGAACTTTTACCCGAAACCTAAGGTCTATCTAACCTCCACTGCTACCTTATACTATCACCCGTATGCCTATCTAATAGCCGCTTAAATGCCCCTAATGAGGCCGACTCCACTACCCTCTCTGACAATGCACTCCACGCCCCTACCACTCTCTGAGTAAAGAACCTACCTCTGATGTCTCCCCGATATTTACCTCCTTTCACTTTAAAACTATGTCCCCTTGTAAAAGCTACCTTCACCCTAGGAAAAAATTTCTGGCTGTCTACTCTATCTATACCTCTGATCATTTTGTACACCTCTATCAAGTCACCTCTCATCCTTCGTCGTTCTAAAGAGAAAAGCCCTAGCTCTCCCAACCTTTCAGCGTAAGACCTTCCCTCCATTCCAGGCAACATCCTGGTAAATCTCCTCTGCACCTTTTCCAACACTTCCACATCTTTCCTGTAATGAGGTGACCAGAACTGGACACAATACTCCAGATGTGGCCGAACCAGGCTTTTGTATAGCTGGAGCGTAACTTCACGGCTCTTGAACTCAATCCCTCTATTAATGAAAGCTAACACACCATACGCCTTCTTAACAACTCTATCCACCTGGGTGGCAGCTTTCAGAGAACTGTGAACACGAACCCCAAGATCCCCCTGCTCCTCCACACTGCCAAGAATCTTTCCGTTAACCCTGTATTCTGCTTTCAAGTTTGTCCTTCCAAAATGAATCACCTCACACTTTTCAGGGTTAAACTCCATCTGCCACTTGTCAGCCCAGCTCTGCATTCTTCCAATGTCCCTTTGTAACCTAGAACAGCTCTCCACACTGTCCACAACGTGACCCACCTTCGTATCGTCCACGAACTTGCTAATCCACCCTTCCACTCCTTCATCCAAATCATTTACAAAAATCACGAATAGAAGAGGACCCAGAACAGATCCTTGTGGTACACCACAAGGTAACTGAGCACCATGTTGAATATTTTCCGTCCACTACCATCCTTTGACTTCTAAGGGTCAGCCAATTCTGAATTCAATCTGCCACATTTCCCCCTATCCCATGCCTCCTTACCTTCTGCACGAGCCTACCATTGGGAACCTTATTAAATGCCTTACTTAAATCCATGTATACCACATCCACTGCTCCATCTTCATCCACACGTTTGGTCACCTCTTCAAAGAATTCAATAAGGTTTGTGAGGCATGATCTACCCCTCACAAATCCATACTGATTATCACGAATCAAACTGTGCCTTTCCAAGTGATCACAAATCCTGTCTCTCAGAGCCCTTTCCAATAATTTGCCCACTAGTGACGTAAGACTAACTGGTCTGTAATTTCCGGGGTTATCCCTGTTCCCTTTTTTGAACAAGGGAATGACGTTTGCCTCTTTCCATTCTTCCGGCACTATACCCGTGGACAGTGAGGATGAAAAGATCATCGCCAAAGGCCCTGCGATCTCGTCCCTCGCTTCCCATAGAATCCTTGGATAAATCCCATCAGGCCCGGGGGACATATCCATCTTCAACTTCCTCAGAATTCCTAGCACATCTTCTTTACTAACATCAACCTCCTCTAGTCTACCTGCCTGTTTCACAATGTCCTCCTCTACAACTAGGTCCCTCTCAGTTGTGAATACTGAAGAAAAGAATTCATTAAGGACCTCTCCTATCTCTTTAGGCTCTGTGCGCAAATTGCCTTTACAATCCTTGATCGGCCCTACCCTTTGGTCATTCTCTTGTTCTGCACATACGTGTAAAAAGCCTTAGAGTTTTCCTTGATCCTTTCCGCCAAGGTTTTCTCATGCCCCCTTATAGCTCTCCGAAGCCCTTTCTTCAGCTCCTTCCTGGCTAACTTGTATCCCTCTACAGCCTTTTCCGTTCCTCTTTTCCTAAACCTTACATAAGCCTCCTTCTTCCTTTTAACCAGTCATTCGACCTCTCTCAAGAACCATGGCTCCCTCACTCGACCGCATCTTCTCTGCCTGCTAGGGACAAACATATCAAGCACATGCAGTATGCGTTCCTTAAACAATCTCCACATTTCTGTGGTGCTCTTCCTTGACAGCATCTGTTCCCAATTTATTGTTCCCAGTCAGTGTCGGACAGCAGCTGTTCACCAGCTCTATAAACGGTTTGGATATGGGGCCCAAATGTAATATTTCTAACACAAGCAAGAACAGAAATTGCTGGAAGAAGTCAGCAATTCTGGCAGCATCTGTGAAGAGAGATCAGAGTTAATGGTTCAGGTCCATTTAGGGTGTTCTGAAGAGGGGTTACTGGACCCGAAATGTTACTCTGATTTCTTTCCACAGATGTTACTAGACATGCCGATGTTTTCCAGCAATTTCTGGTTTTGTTTCTGATTTCCAGCATCTGTACTTTTTTTTTAATATAATATTTCCAAGTTTGCTAGATGACAAAGCTAGATAGGAATGGAAGTTGGAGTAGGATGTAAGGAGGTTTCCAGGGGACTTGGGCAGACTAAGTGAATGGGTAAGAATATGACATGGAATATAATGTGAATAAGTGAGAAGTTATTCTCTTTGATAGAAAGAACAAAAGAATGGAATATTTATTAAATGGTGAGTGGTTAAGAAGTGCTGATGTTCAAAGACACCTATGTTTCCTTGTTCAATAGTCAGTAAAAGCTGGCGTTGAGGTGCTATAAGCAATTAACAAAGCAAATAGTGCGTTGGCCTTTTGTTGTAAGGTGACTTGAATACAGGAGCAAAGGTATATTTCTACAATTGTATGGAGCCTTGGCAAGATAGCACTGTTAGAGTGGATAAAATCCTCTTGAAAAGTTGCTTTGTTTAACTTTATTTAATTTAATATTGTTAAGTTAATAGGGCCCGTATTCTTATTGAGAGTCACAAGATTTGTTTAATGTCAATTCAAGTGCAACCTGATTGGTGTCTCCTCCACTCCCCCACCTTCAACTTGTGGCCTCTCTCTATTCCTGGCCTCCAAGTTAAATGATTGTTATCCAAGACATTTTTACTGGTTCAGTTCAAACTCTACCTTCACAGCTGTGGCCAGTTTGATCCAGCAAAAATCCACGCTGGCATTCACAGAGAAAGCTGCCTGGGATATTCTGGCACACTCCTTTAGCTCCACAAACATTAGTCTCAGAAATGCATTCATTGTTATCTGTAAAAGATTAATCAAACAATATATTTGGTCAGCTAGTGAAGCTATTTAAATTCCGGTAATTTAAACGATTCAAACAGCTAACATTTGACACTCATACACATAGCTCACTTCTGGTGATTGAATTGTTGAGATTATTTTAAGTTTAAACAAATTATCTTGATTACCTTCCAAAACAGTCGGCAAAAAGATGCTGAAATAACTTCAGAGAGGCCGGTATCTTGTCACCAAGTCACCCTTTATTTACACATGGAGCGCCCTTAACACTGATCCAGCTCCCTCAGAGCCTGCTGTGATACTCCTGTTTATATCTGTTAGCCATGGCTCCCAGATTAACAGTCCCAATCAGGGAACTCATATTCTATGAGATCCACCTGGCTGACCTCATTATAATCACAACATCCCTCCCTTCTGAGTCTGAGGACATAGGCTGGTTCTTTTTTATTTGTAGCTCCTTCTAGAGCATTTCAGCACCGGGGGTCAGTTTCCTCCAACTCTGCCTTTGATATACGTTGTACTGGAACGTTTTGCTCCTGTACCGTTTACAAGCTTGCAGCGTTCATATGATCCACATACTTGTTCAGGACTGCCGAACTTTATATGTCAGTGGGCCTGAAACTGTGCATTGACTAAGCCACTCTACCCATGCAGGGCCAGTCCCATGGCTTCTACACCAAACTTCATCCCCTGAAGTAAACTGTCCCTCTCACTTAGCAGGGTCTTGTGTCTGGCATTAGTGTTAGAATCATAGAATCCCTGCAGTGTGGAAGCAGGCCATTCAGCCTATCAAGTCCACACTGACCCTCCAAAGACCACCCCATCCAGACCCACTCTCCCACCCTATCCCATTGCTAATCCACCTAACTTGCACGTCTTTGGACTCTGAGAGGAAAATGAAGCACCTGGAGGAAACCCATGCAGACATGGGGAGAATGTGCGAACTACAAACAGACAGTTGCCTGAAGCTGGAATTGAACCTCGGTCCCTGGCACTGAGGGGTAGCAGTGCTAACCAGTGTTCCTGATGCTACTTCACCCTCCCTGCCCCCAGGTCTGCATAGATCTGATTTAACCTAGTGCTAAGTGTTCTTCCCATTAGCAACTCTGCTGGAGTTATCCCTGCAGCTACCCCTTGCATGAGGGGTGATCCTATAATCAAATAGGAACGACAGGTTTGTATCTAGTGGAGCTGTCGGCTGTTTCTTTAAACCTGCCTTCAAAGTTTGGACTGCTCTTTTTTGCCAGATGATTGGATGATGGATGGTATGGAGCTGGCCTTATATGTTGAATTCCATTCTACGCGAGGAATTGGTATTTATCCAGCTAATACTCAGCCATCCATTAGGTTGTTTTGACCAAATTAAAATAACTGATTCTGTTAGATTATAGCTTGATGAATCAACAGAAAAAAATACTGATAATAACTTAAGTGGTTTAAGAATAAAGTATTAAGCATGCATTGCCTTTTCATAAAGGCAGATAAATCTAAAATAATCTATTGAAATTGCTATATATTACAGGTAAAACAGAACGTATACTTTACTCAGAACAGGATTCTTTCACACCACTAGACCTTTGATATAATATCTCGACATAATAGGGAAACCTTTAAAACCTAATTCAAATTAGCAGTTACGATTATAGTTTTATATGACGTCATTTCAGTCCTGTCACCGGCAGCTCAGTGTGCCTACATAAAAACTTTTCTACAAAGGACATGAAATAACAAAAAGAACCAAAGAACAAATTAGGGGCTGGAATCCCGATGATATTAATAGTCATTACTTCCATTGTTCATGATATCATCTAAACCTTGTAGCTTTCTCCCAGGTATTAGTAACCTGATTCATAATATGTTCTCAGTAAATGGAAATATTATAAAGTTGTTCCATAATCTTTAATGCAATACGACCCTTCTTCAGAACAACTGGCTCTCCAAAGAAGATGAATTGTCTTGAGTCACTATATTTCCACTATGGGTAAACAACAAACTTTTGGTACATTTACTAGCTATTAAAACAAACATAAAATTAACCAAATTATGGCTAGCCATGCTAATCTTTTAAAAATGTTAGAAACAGGGTTGTTTCGATTCCAATGTTCAAAAGCACTAAAATTAAAAACTAAATTAGAGTAGTGAATTTAACCTTGGATGTTAATTTGCTTGCATTTCATGTGTCTAAAATTAAGCAGCGTGTGAATAGAGAGATAATTTACCAATACACAAATCATTTAACACATTGTGCCAAGAGAGACAGATGCACAGCTGTCATGATCACGTTTTAAAGGAATAGCTGCAAATAGGTTTGATATATTTCTAAATGATTATGGAAGTACATTACAATTGTGTGTTTCGGCAAGAGTTACTATTTCACAAGAAACCATACAGTGAATATTAATGAGGTGTTTTGAGGTACAAGTTATTCTCCATTTTCTCAGTTTCTTGTTCAATTTCTGGAGTTAGGCAAAGAGGAAAAGATGACTAAGGGTATGGTAATATGCTTATTTTTATTCTGGAGATTAGTTCTACCTCTAACATAGTTTATTAACGTATGATCAATCATCTCAGATTTCACACAAACAAGTTGAAGTTTGAAGCCAATGCCCCAGAGTATGCAATATTAATAACGGTGAGGCTGTTGGTATTTGCCCTTAATAGTGAGTAAAACAGACAACATCTTTTTGCATCAGAGATAAAAGGTACTGCAGATGCTGGAGAATCCGAGATAACAAGCATGGGGCTGGATGAACACAGCAGGTCAAGCAGCATCATAGGAGCAGGAAAACATCTGCTCACATACAGTTATTTGGGGAAATCTGGAAGCTGTTGACTGGTAATTCATTTCCTCCATAGGGTATGCTGTTGTAATCTTTGCTGATGTTTTCAAAACAGACTGACTGACTGACGTAAACTTAAACTAATTACTTACGACTACCAGAAGGGTTTAGGCCCGAAACGTCAAGTTTTCCTGCTCCTATGATGCTGCTTGACCTGCTGCGTTCATCCAGCCCCATGCTTGTTATTCAGGAAAATCTGCTGCTTGTGGGGGATACTGCAACAATTTAGTGTGAAAATTGAGAAGCAATGTTCAATTCTGTTCCACTAAAGGTACAACTGCTTGTGCACATTGCATGCTTAGCATCAACTAATTCACTGAAGGCTGTAAATTGGCTGTGGTGCTGTATATCTCTCACACTCTATGTTTGACTTTTCTACAACATTTTTCCTTGTTTCTCCCCTAATCAATGACTTACCGATGCATGCTGTATGATGCTGTGTGAATCCTGGAGGACACTTGCAAGTAAATCCACCTATCGTATTCACACAAAGGAACTGGCAATTGTGCTGCTTTGTAGCACATTCATCCAGATCTAAAAGAAAGAAAGAATCCATTTTGTGTTAAATTGGAAGACAAAGAATTTCAAAGGATCTTCCCATTTATTTTAAAATTACAGACAACCAAGTGAGGTGGCACTACTTGTCACCCTCACTGCTGAGAAAACTCACCGTATTGCTTGCCAATCAGCTCATTATGAATTGGCCAGCGAGCTTCAGTGAGTTTCTTGGCAAATCAGAATTCTTGACACGGGCTTCCTGGGTCACCAGAAGCTGCTGTTCTTGGTCCTAAGGACCAGTACTGAATGCCTACACCTCAGGGAACACTGGACGAGGGTCACAGGGGGAGGATGGTGTGAGAGAATTTGTAGGGGGCTGGATGGTGGTTCAGAGGCTATCCTCTCATCTTATATTCATATCTTGCCCCAATCTGGGGGCAGACAATTGGAGAGCACACCCCAATCCCTTTTAACCTGGCAGGAAGGTGGTGGTTCTGTTGGGAAACCAGCTGCTTTTCTCACCTGCTGGTGAAGCAGGTGATTTGGTAATGGTGACTTGAGGCCTTTGGGAAGCCATGAAATTAATGAACTGAATGTAATATATCAAGTTTGCAAATGATACAAAGATGGGTGGGAGAGTGAGCTGTGAGGAGTATCAGAAATGCTTCATGTGATTTGTACAAGTTGAATGAGTGGGCAAATGTATTGCAGATGAAGTATAATGTGGACAAACGCACACCAGTAACTGAACTTAAGCTGGCACATGCAGCAGTCAGTGAAAAAGGCAAATGGTATTTTGGCCTTAAATAGCAAGAGAATTTGAGTACAGGAGCAGGGAGTTTATTGCAGCAGTTGTACAGGACCTTGCTGAGACCACGCCTGGAATACTGCATGCAATTTTGGTCTCCTCATTTGAGGAAGGGTGTTCTACCTGTGGAGGGAGTGCAACAAAGTTTTACCAGACTGATTCCTGGGAAGGCAAGACTGACATATGAAGAGAGAACATATTTACTGCAGTTTAGACAAATGAGGGGAAATCTCACAGAAACCCTATGAAGTTGTAACAGGATTAGACAGGGTCAATACAGGAAGGTTGGGAAGTCCAGAACCAGGAGTCACAATTTAAGACCACAAGGTAGGCCATTTAGCACTGAGATAAGGAGGAAACGGTTTCACCCAGAGAGTGGTGATTTGTGGAATTCTCTGCCACAGAAAACATTTGAGGCCAAAATGTCGAATGGTTTCAAGAAGGATTAGATGTAGTTCTTAGGGCTAAAGGGATCAAAGTGTATGGAGAGAAAGCGGGAAGAGGGTACTGAGTTTGATGATTAGCCATGATCAAACTAAATGGTGTTACAGGGTTGAAGGTCCAAAAGGCCTACTCCCATTCCTATTTTCTATGTTCCTATTATTGATCTACAGTAAATGTTGGCTGCTTGAGGAACTTCCGCAAGGAGCTGATGAGCTGCAGACACTGCGACAAATCAGGGAGGAGGAGAGGTACCTGGACAATGTGTTTCAGGAGGCAATCACAACTCTTAGATTAATTACATCAAATTTAGTCCATCGTCATGGAGGCAGGCTTTGAATGAGAGTGTCAGAGGTATGGGGATCCAGAATTTAGTTTTGGATGAGCCTCAGTCTGTGCCCTTATCCAATAGGTACAAGGTTTTTGCTCCCAGTATGGACAAAGGTACAGATTGCAAGGAGGATGAGAGAACTGACCACAGCACAGTGGGCCACAGTGGAGGAGAAGAGATAAATGTAAATACAGTAGTAACAGAGGACAGCATAGTTAGAAGAACAGATGTTCTCTGCAGCAGAGACATCTCATCTGAACTGGAGTGGGAGGGGAAGGATTCAGCTGTTGTGGTCCACATAGGTACCACTGATACAGCTAGGATTAGAGACAGATTATGAGTATCTTAGAATAACTTAAAAGTAGAACCACAAAGGCACAATCTCCAGCTTACTGCCTGAGCCATGTGCAAATTAACACAGGGTAAATAAGATTAGAAACTAAATATATGGCTCAAAGATTGGTGAGGGAGAGATGGGTTCTGAGTCATAGGGTATTGCCATTGGTACTGGGAAAGAGAGATCTGTTCTGTTGGGATGGGATTCATTTGGAACCAATGTGTCTGTGTGGGTTTCCTCCGGATGCTCTGGTTTTCTCCCACAGACCAAAGATGTGCTGGTTAGGTGGATTGGCCATGCTAAATTGCCATGTAGTGTCCAGAGATGTGCAGGCTAGGTAGACTAGCCACGGTAAATGCGGGGTTACAGGGTTAGGATTGGGGGCTCAGTCTGGGTAGGATGTTGGTCAAAGGGTCGTTGCAGACATAATGGGCTAAATGGCCTCTTCCTGCACTATAAGGATTCTATGACTCCATGAACTAAGGTTTTAGCCAGTGGCTTAAATTAATTAGTGGATAGGAGGGTTCAGTTGGAGGGAAGTGTGCAGGCACAGGGTCTTGAAGGGGTGAACGATAATTGAAGTGTGACGGAAAAGGTTGGAAATATATACAGAGCAGTGCAGCAGATATTAAACCAGTGACAGTAATAATGATAAAAAGGCTCTTTACGTGAATGCACACAGCATTTACAAGGTAGATGAGTTGATAGCACAAATAGAACTAAATAAATATGACTTGATAACTGTTACAGAGATGTGGTAACAAGATAACCAAGATTGGGAAGTGAATATTTAAGATTATTTGACGCTTTTGAAGAATAGGCAAGGAAGTGGGGTACTTTGTTAATAAAGCAAGGCATCAGTGCAGTACGAAATAATGACATAGGTGTAATCAGTTTAGTTGAAAATAAGGAATGGTAAGGGAAGGTGGTCTGGACGGGTGCGTCATCTATAGGCCATTGAAGAGTTGCCTCACTGTAGGACAAAGTATAAACTGGCAAACAATGGAGGTATGTAAGAAGGTCACAATGATTGTTCTGAGTGATTTTTAATCCACATAGTGACCGGACAAGCATCGCAAAGGTGATGTGGATGATGTGTTTCTACAGTACATCATGGATTGCTTTTTTGTGTAGTATTTTACAGCTGAAAACAGGTCATTTTTGATCTAGTGAGCAATGAGGTAGGATTAATAAAAGATCTCGTATTTATGAATCCTCTGGGGTTAGAGATCACAACACGATAGAATGTTAAATTCAGTTTGAGGAAACTCTGGTTTGAAACCAATGTCCTCAATTAAATACAAGCAATTACAGAGGTATGAAGAAAGGATCATCTGAATCAGGCTGGGAAAATAAACTAAGGGGAAAGTCAGTAGATGAGCGGTGGCAGACATTTAGCAGATAGTTCCCAATGGTCAGCAAAAATTTAATCCATTCAGAAAGGTCTCGATAAGAAGGATGAACCATATTTGGTTAACAAAGATTGTCTAGGAGAATATCCATTGAAAACTGAAGCATGCAAAGTGGTTCAAACTAGAGTAAGCCAGTTATTGGAAATATTTTTAGGAACCAGCAGTGGATGTTTAAAAGCTAATAAAGACTGAGAAAACTAAATATGAAAGTAAATTGGCAAGAAATATAAAAACAAAGAGCAAGAGCTTCTATCTGTTGAAAGAGTACAGGAAAAGAAAAATGAAAGGGTAGCTAAAGGAACAGTAGAACCTTGGAGGATGCAACTGAGGAATTGATAACAGGGAACAGGGAAATGGCAGATAATTTAAAAATCAATACTTTTAACTGGTCTTCATGGTAGAAGACAGTATAAAATCCAAAAGATATCAGATAAGCAAAGAGCTAATGGGAGGAAAATTCTGTAACTATTTGTAACTTTTGTTTCTATCATAAGGGGTCAGAGGTGAGCTTGCAAGATGGATAAAAAAACTGGTTCAGTCATAGAAGACAGGGGGTAGCAATGGAAGGGTATGTTTCTGACTGGAGGGCTGTGACTAGTGGCTTTCCTCAGTGTTGGGACCTTTGCTGTTTGTAATATATGTAAGTGATTTGAAGGAGAATATAACTGGTCTGATTAGTAAGTTTGCCAATGACACAAAGTTTGGTGAAATTGCAGATAGCGATGAGGACCATCAAAGGATACAGCTGGATATAAATCGGTTGGTGACTTGGGAAGAGAGATGGCAGATGGAGTTTAATCAGGAAAAATGTGAGGTAATGCATTTTGGAAGGTCTAATCCAGATGGAAAATATACAGAACCCTTAAGAGTACTGATAGGCAGAGGGATCTGGGTGTACAGGTACAAAGGTCAGTGGAAGTGGCAACACAGGTGGAAAAGGTAGTCAACAAGGCAAATGGCATGCTTGCCTTCATCGGTCGGGGCACGGAGTTTAAAAATTGACAGATAATGCCGCAGCTTTATAGAACCTTAGTTAGGCCGCATTTGGAATATTGTGTTCAATTCTGGTCGCCACAGTAGCAGAAGGATGTGGTGGCTTTGGAGGGGGTACAGAAAAGATTTACCAGGATGTTGCCTGGTATGGTGGGCATTAGCTATGAGGAAAGGTTGGGAAACTTGGGTTGTTCTCTCTGGAACGATGGAGGTTGAGAGGCAACATGATAGAGCCCTACAAGATTATGAAGGGCATGGACAGACTGGACAGTCAGCAGCTTTTTCCCAAGGTGGAAGAGTCAGTTACCAGATGCCATGAGTTTAAGGTGGCGAGGGGCAAGGTTTAAAGGTGATGTACGAGGCAAATTTTTCACACGGAGGGTATTGGGTGCCTGGAACTCGCTGCCAGGGGAGGTAGTGGAAGCAGGTACTATAGTGACTTTTAAAGGCATCTTGACAGATATATGAATAGGATGGGAATAGAGGGATATGGTCCCCTGGAAGGGTACGGGGTTTTAGTTGTGACGGGCAGCATGTTGGTGCAGGCTTGGAGGGCCGAACAGCCTGTTCCTAAACTGTAATTTTCTTTGTTCAAACAAATGTTTGACAAACTAATGGGAACGAAAGAAGGCAAGTTGTTAGGACCTGATGGCCTGCATCCATGAGTTATAAAGGAAGTGGCTGCAGAGATCATGGAGACATTGATCAAAATAATCTAAAACTCACTTGATTCTAGGAGGATTCCAGCAATCTGGAAAACTACTGATGTGACATCCCTGTTCAAGAAGAGAGGGAGACTGAAAGGAGGAAATTTTAGGCCAGTTAGCCTAAGATCCGTCATTGGGAAAATGCTGGAGTCCATTATTAAAGAAGAAAAAGCAGAACGTTTAGAAAAACTTAATTCAATTAGCGTCAAGGGAAATGATGTTTGACAAATACAGTTGAGTTGATTGAGGATTTAATAAGCAGACTTGATAAAGGGAAACCAGTCGATGTAGTGCACTTGGATGTTCAGAAGGGATTTAGTAAGATGTCATATGAAAGGTTACTGCACAAATTAGGAGCTCATGCTATTACGGATTATGTGCTATCATAACATACTAACTACCACTACTACTAGTAATGTACAGAAGATGTTATTTAGAATTGGGTCATTTTGGGTCATTGGCAAATACGTAACTAGTGGAGTGTCAAAAGGATGAACCCTAGGGCCTCAATTAAAGCTTAAGGTAAAGCTATAATCCCAGAAGATCATAGCCCTGCTCTCTCATTAGAAAGACACCACTGATGGTGGCTTAACCTGAGGTCACCATGTTTTAGGCAAAGGGCAAGGTTGAGAAGGTTGGACCTTCACGATAACCTCAACCAGTACAGGAATTGAACCTGAGATAGTAGGAACTGCAGATGCTGGGGAATCTGAGATAACAAGGTGTAGAGCTGGATGAACACAGCACGCCAAGCAGCATCACAGGAACAGAAAGGCTGACGTTTTGGGCCTAGACCTTTGTTCAGAAGTGACTTCTGAAGAATCTAGCCATCATTGGGGATGGAAATATTTGTGTCTCTTGATTTGCAATAAATGATGAATAATAATATTTCCAGTATGCAATCTTGTGGAACATCTATTTTTATCTTTCTTCAACCTGAATAACTACCCTTAAACTTTATTTGCAGGTGCTAGAAATATGAAATAGAAATAGAAAGTGCTGCAGATATTAAGTAGGTTAGGCAGCATCTGTGTGCGGACAAAGAAAAAGAAATAAGTTCAGGTCTGTGAACTTTCATCAGAATTGGGAAAAGTTAGAATAAGCTTTGAGTAAGTGGTGAGTTGGACAAGGGAAGAAGAAATGTTTGTAATCGAGTAAACAGGATTGAATGATAGAAGAGTTGGGGCTGAATTTTACGTGGTCGAGAGGAAAAGAGTCCTTTGCTCAGATGACTGGCAGAGGAGGCCACACCATCAGACCATGCCAGTTACAGATCACCACTTGGCTCAGTGCTATCTCCAGGGTGAGAAGGACTGACCTGCAGTGCAAGAAGAAGATGAATGACCTTATGTGCTCTGCCAAGGTGCAATGCTCTGCTCTCTGCTACATCACACTTATCTGTGCCATTGCGCCCACCTCCTAACAATGCTTAGGCCTTGACACATTTTTTTCCAAGAAAGATTTTCCCTCCCTAACTTTGGTTTACCCCATCATCCCACCAACTCCTCATGCCCTTTGCGCTGCCTCCTTAAACCTTTGGAACACTACGATACCTTTTCCCCATGTGCTCCAGCCCTAATAACCAAGCCACTCATTGCGTCTTACTCACTTGTCCATTTATGTCATTACATGAGACGATATTCCATAAAAGGATGGAGCGATGCCAGGCAGGTGGTAGGGTTCGGCTACCTGAGTCCTCACCCTCACTAAGGAAAGATTACTTGCCCTCACGAGAGAAGACAGGGACTCCTCCTGCAAGTATGTCCCAACACCTGAGTAAGTGCTACTTGTTATTGCACTACAACACTCACATTAACCAGATGGTTACTGAAATGGGTCAAACACCACGATTAAACGGTGGCAATAAGGCTTTCTGCATCATGTCTTACAGGTGCAGCCATCTTGCCAAGGACAAGTCCATCTGTCACATAGAAAAGGCTCTCAGATGAGAGTGCTGAGGCCTCGGAGGGATCATCATTAAGACTGTCTCTTTGGCCATCCAGCAGCACGATGACGACATTTTGGTTGGGTCCATAAGCATGCACAGTGTAAAATTGTGTGTTGGTGAATTCAATACACTAACAGCCACTCAGATGGGTAAGGCAGACCACCCCATGTAATTGGCAGAACTGCTGGAGACCAGACACCAGCTAAAGCCTCAGCAGGAGAGAACCCTGTGGTCTTGGCAATACACAGGGAGGACCAGCGGTGACAGGCACATATACAGGATGCACCAGTCTCACAGCTGAGAGGCTGTGCTGAAGCAGTCCCAGAGCTGGAATACCTGTCATCTTTGTGACTGTCTGTCTGACTCCCTGGACAGGTCGGCAGCTTCCATGTAGAGATGGGCTGCTTGAAAGTCACCATCATCTGAACTCGTTGCCGCATGCATTGATCCTGAGGGTAGAGCGAGACTGGGATGGGAACTTGAACTGAATCCAGATACCTCTCCTCACAAGAAGATACAGTGACATAGAAAGCACCTGGCCAGAGATGGAGTCACACAAAGCCCTCTCGACAGTCTCAACTCAGGAGACTGCAGACACGGCCAGACCCCCACCATCACTTCATTTGCCTCTTTGCCAACCTTTGGAAGTTCTAGTTGAGTTCTAGGGCAACTTGCCTCTGGAAAGGAAACTTTTGGCATATGTGACCCATCCAGACCTTTATGCTCCTGTGATTACCCAACCAAACCCCCAGGGCCAACAGGCTCCACTATGGGACAGGCTCCCTCTGTGCAGCAGGAGTGACAGGAAGAAAAATCTTGCACTAATGGTAAGTGGGGGCAATGACTAACAATGTTTTGTAATATGTTGTACATAACGTTATGCAAATATCTTTAGATATGTTTCATTGCTTGCTGCAGATACTGTGTGTATGGCTGAGGCCATGGGGTACAGGTATTAAAGCGACCTACGGTAAGATGCATGGTCTTAGAGAACTGCTGCGCAGCACGGCCCACCTGCCTGGTTATATGATTATGCCAAGGTAGGGCAAGGCAAGGCATGGATGTTATGGGCATGCCATTATGTACCAGGCAAGTGCATGCTGAGACAGCAAGGGAGTACCCCGATAGACAACTGGTCCATGCTATGGACTGGACTCCTGTCCCTGCATGTACATATACCAAATATAGTTGTATAATACTGTTCGCTGACGTGCCCTGCTAAGCAGGGGCATCTGTGGTGCAAGGGTACATGCAGCAGGTAATAGTGGATTGTGCTCTATTTTGCAAATTGGCTGTGGGCAACATTGAGGTTTCTGGAGAAGGCAGTGAGTTGAACCCGTTAAGAACCCATTTTGATTTCCATGTTGAGTTTTTCTGATGCCTAGTTTGTGGTAAGTTTGGTAAGATCACAACCCGTGGCAAGTTATGCTGTTAACATGATGTCTAACAAACAAAAATGGGCATTAGTTGGGAAATTGCCACTGCTAAGGTGAGAATTTCACGATGTTGCTTGAGCGAAGTGTACAAGATGTGGCAAAATGATCTCAACATTTTCCCTCATTTTACTAATCATCTTCCAATAGTCCATGTTGCTGACAGCCTCAGAGGATTCAGCCCTTAGTCTTTGTGGGACAAAGGAATTGGAGAGAGGGGCAAGAAAACAAAATAAAGACATTCCTGGAGCAGATGTATTGCTGTCAAAAAGAAAATGTAACAGGAAAACCACAACAAGTGAAGAAAACAAAATGGACATAAAGATTATGGTATAACATTATGGCAGTAAAAGGTCACATTTCCCGCATTTGCATAGAATGTTGCATGTGGAAAAGACAAGATGTTAGACATACCTGAAAAATAGACCAGGTATCATAGAAAAGTCCCTACAGAATGCTGTTGGGGTGGGGAATGGGTAATTTCAGGTTCAGGGTAAGATGTGTTTGGTGAAGATGGCAGAAATGGTAGAAAAAATTTCATAATATATGAAGGTTCATGGGTGGAAGGTGTGGACATGGGAAGTCCTATCATGGTCTGGGAGGAAGGAGGAAAGGTGAAAGCAGAAGGGGAGGAAATGTAGCAGACATAGTGAGCACTCATCATTGTGCTGTTCCTGTTGTTTTGGGAGGGGAGGGTAGGATGATACAGATCTCAGTTAAGAAAAAGGACATTTCAGAAGTACTGTTGTGGAAGGAACTGGGAAGATGGAATGGAGTCCTTACCACATGTAGGGTGTGAGGAAGTGTAACTGAGGTAGGTTTGGGATTTAGTGGGTTTATGATCAATGAGTTTATTGTTAATCGCCAACAACAGTGACAGAAAAGTTGAGGAAGGGAATGGAAGAGTTAGAGATGGAACAATATGAAACTTAAAGATAGAAACTGAAAGCAAAGTTGAAGATATTTTGCAAATTAGGAGAGGAGGGTATGACACAGCACAGATACAGTTACCACACTATTGGAAAACTTAATTGAGGGAGACGGCATGAGTAAGACTGGAACAAGAAAAGTTCAACATATCCTACAAATAGGCAGGAATAGCCAGGACCTAGATGGGTATTGATACCTTGTATTTGTAGAAAATGAGTTAAAGGAATATTTGTTCAATAAGAAAACAAATTCAGCCAGGGGAGATGGGAAATAATTGGACATCTATTCAAGGAAGTGGAGAGCCATCAGTCCACCATGGTGGAGGAAGGAGGTACACAATGTAAAGAGGAGACTGTTAGGGCCATGAAAATTAAAAGTTTTAAAGTGATGGACAGCATTAGTGATAGAGATAGGTAGAAGAGGTTGGACACAAGGGATAGAAAACATTAGAATCAAGGTTAGAAGAAATCAGTTCAATGGGGAAGGAACAAACTTATCAAGGCATGTCTTTTTACTCGATCTTGGGAAGGATGAGAAGGCAGCTGTACTGAGTTTGGTGAACTATGAGGTGGGAAGTCATGGAAGAAATATCACTGATGGCGTTGAGGTTACTGACTGCTCTGGAAATAAATGGTTTGATGCTTTGTGGTGGGGTCATGATCCAGAGCTAGATAAGAGGCATTGTCAAAAAGCTGGGGTAAACCTCTCCAAGGTAGAGGTCAGTTTGCTAGGTCTGTTCTCCACTTTTTAGCCAATTTGGTATCCATTCAGCTATATGATTTTTGAAATTGGCAATAAATGGGAACAAAGTGGGGAGTATCATTAACTTCCAAGAATTTATTTTTGAGATTTAAAATAAATTTCTGTTTGAAATATTTAAGCAGATTAAACATGAAACCAGAGATAGTAGGAACTGCCGATGCTGGAGAATCTGAGATAACAAGGTGTAGAACTGGACGAACACAGCAGGCCAAGCAGCATCAGAGGAACAGGAAAGCTGACGTTTCGAGTCTGGACCCTTCTTCAGAAAATCTTTCATCCAGCTCTACACCATGTTATCTCTATAAACATGAAACCAGTCTGTTATCCTCTATCAAGGATACCTTTAACCCGTAAAAACAAAGTGGATTGACAAGATTTAAACAATTGCGAGCCCACTACAATACTGAAAGTAGATTATTTTGATCAGTGTTATCAAAAACCGTATGAAGGATTTGACTCCATTTTGTTCACTTCTGAAATGTTCAGAACTAGGGGTCACTGTCTCCAAATGAAGTATCAGTTATTTAGAACAGGGAGAAATTTCTTTACACAAGGAATTGTGGACGCTCATTTGTTGAAGTATATTCAAGACAAAGAAAGGACATGGGAGCTGAGGTAGAAGATCCTGATCTCATTGAACGACATAGCAGAATTGTCTAGCCACAGTGCCTACTCCTGCTGCTACTAATGTTCTCACTCCTAAGAAATCATGGTCCAAGATAGTACAGACAGAGTGGGCTCAATCAGAAATGCATTTGAGCTCCTTCAAGAGAGTTGAAGAGAGTCAAGAGTGAAAGGTAAGTCAATAAATTGCCTTTGATAGGGTCTCTTGAGTTTTCCTTTTACAGTTTTGTACACATTTGGATTTGGAATTGTTTTATGCAGTGAACAGAAATAATTATTCGATTTTTTACGCTGTATTGCAGAACTTGTTTAGTTACAGGTTCTAAATAACTGGAGCATTTTTACATGTCAGCATACTAAAAAATATCTTATAATACCCTCCATAAATTACCAGTTGAAATATATCTATTATTGTTAGTGATTTCTTGGTAGTGTCCCAATATTTTCCCATAATTTTTCCTACAGGTCTTCATCTGCAGTTGCCTTAACTTTTTCTTGCATTACCTATCTATAACTGAGAAACTGGGCGTCTTAATGTAAGTTGAACCTTGTCCAATCTGAATTTCAAAAAGCTGATTAGAGGTGCCAAGGAATAAATATTCTTCTCTCCTGTCAGGGAAGGTTGTAGAAGCAGATACAATGCCAACATTTATGAGACATTTAGACAGATATATGAACAGGCAAGGAATGGAGGGATATGAACGATATTCAGGCACATGGGATTAGTTTAGAATGGTCAGCGCAGACATGGTGGTTTGAAGGGCCTATTTCTGTGCTGTATTGTTCTATGTTTCATTGGAGCCATATGGCTAACCTCAGCAACTATAAAGGAACTGGCAATGCATCCAGTCATTATTGTTGTAACTTACATTTTAAGTTTAACCATTCTTTTTGTTAATAAATCAGCTTGCCTCTCAGATTAAACTGCATGGTTAAATGAAATGAAGCAATGACAGTTACTGTTTTCATATGCTAAAATGACTGAATAACTCAGTTGGGTTGATAAAACATAATTATTGAGAAAAAGCGAATCTTTGGATCAGGTTAAGATATAATTCAATTTTAAATTACCTTTGCAACTTTTTCCATTCTCTTGCAACAAATATCCTCTAGGACATGCACACTGGTAACTTCCTTCTGTATTCTTGCAGATGAAATTACAAGGTTTTGGCGCCTGTACGCATTCATCAAGATCTAGAAATTAAAGCAATTACAAATTATAATATGCTGGTATGTATCATATGCACCATTGAAAAATATTTTTGAAACGTTTCAAAACTGAACTGGTAACTATTAAGAAATTCATATAAATATAATTTGTAAGAAAGTCTTACTGTGAATAGACGGATGTTAAAAAAAACTGATGATACACCTACAACAATTACACAGATACTTTCTAATCAACTTGTTTAGGCATATTGTGGCAGACCTCTGGAGTAGGTGGGACTTGAATCTGGGCCTTCTGGCTCAGACGTAGGAACAATACCACTGTGCCACAAGAATGTATATAACAGTTACATATGAGATAACAAGGTGTGGAGCTGAATGAACACAGCAGGCCAAGCAGCATCGTAGGAGCAGGAAAGCCTGACGTTTCGGGCCTAGACCCTTCATCAGAAATGGAAATATATAAAAGTTTAAAATACTTTTAAACAACTTGACTTTTCTTCTTAAACATCTTAAACATCAAGGATCTTAAAGAAGGGATCTTGCAGTCTAGTTTACTGCAGTCTATCTGCCTATGGCAGGATGTCCTGCCATAAAGGGCTGCCATATGATAAGTGGCAGCACTTCAGTATCACAGGAAGCTACAGAGCAGCAGGCTATGAGGGTGCCCAAAGTGATGGTAAATGGGGTTGGCACTCACGGGCACCAACTACGCAGGCCCTGGTGGAAAGGGGCTGCAGTCACCCATTCAGGCAGGATTGAATGGGTGGCACTTGGTGGAGGTGGTGACTCCCACAGATTACACTGTGCCTCCTTCCCAGTCTAATTCCAAATTCATAAACTCTTATCACGATATACTACTCTCTTTATCCGTCACCCCTAATTTTGCAAACTTTCAGAGCTGTCCCAACTTACTGAGTTCAACATCATTGTTCTCAGTTATAAACCGCATCATAGCAATGTCTTAGAGCATGACCTTGTGGGAGTTGGGGTGAGGTAAAAGTTTACAGTTTCCTACCATAAAGAAATATTCTAAGTGTAGGACCCATAATTCATGGCTAATTAAAGAAGGAAAGTATAAAATTTAGTTAAAAAAATCATATAATTGAGCAAAGATGAGCAGGTCAGATGATTGGATGGAAACATGAATAACAGTAAAGAATGACAAAAAAAAACTACTAGAATGAGAAAAGGCTGGCTAGATATGCAAGTTTCTTATAAGGCTTGTAGTAGTCTCAACAATGGCTTGTAAAGAAAGGAAAATAGTAAGTTAAGTGAGCATTGGTCCTTTAGGGTCAGAGAGATATACAGCACAGAAAAAGGCCCTTTGGCCCATTGTAACCGCAGTGATCAAAAAAAAAACACCTAACTATTCTAATCCAATTTTTCATCACTTGGCCCAAAGCCTTGCATGTCTTCACATTACAAGTGCACATCAAAATACTTCTTAAACCTTCTGCCCCTTGCCTTTAATGTCCGGCCTCCCAGTCATTGATACCTCCATCAAAGGGAAAAGTATCTTCCTGTCTGTGCCCCTCATAATTTTATACATCTCAATCATATGTCTTCACAATCTCCTCTGCTCTAAGGGAAACAACCCCAGTCTGTCCAATCTATCTTCGATAGTGCGATTTAGGAGACTAAGGGTGACTTGACACAATTGTACAAGATCCTGAACAATGAGAGAGAGGCTGTGGATGTTTCATCTTGTGCATGAGTCCAGAACACGGGCACAGGTTAAAAATTAGACGAGTTATTCTTTCAAACTGAGATAAGGAGAAGTTCTCTGTCTCAGAAGTGACGTGGGGTCACCGAATATTATTAAAGCAGAAGTAGATAGATTTTTGTTTGGTAAGGGAATCAAAGGTTATTGTGGGCAAATGAGAATGTTGAATTCAAAATGCAAACAAATCAGCCATGATATTACTGGATAGTGGTGTAGGATTGAAAGACTGAATGGCCTACTTCTGTTCCTTATATATATCTTATATGGTCTTACGTGAAGCATTTAATATTTAGTTCAATTGATAGAATCTTGCAGAATAGTTACTTCACCCATTTGAACATAATAGCTGTGAATGGGCCCTTCAATAGACAAGGACAATAACTTGCTATTTAAGTAGCTTCTTGTCTGTTGTGTGGAGGAGGATGAGCACCTGTTCACAAGATTTCCCTGAAAATTGAAAGAGAAGGACAATTTTTCTTGGATGGTTTCATTTTCTCTGGTATTAATTGAGTAGCTCGCAGTTCAAACCTTTGCAAAACTAATGGTAATTGTCCCTGCCTTCAGTAATATACTCCGGGATTCTCTCCCTAAATGTCCCAAAATTCGAACAGAACATAGAACAGTACAGCACAGGAATGGGCCCTTTGGCCCACTATGTGCCAAACATGATACCAAAATAAATTAATCCGTTCTGCCCGCCATTGGTACATATCCCTCCATTTCTTGCACATTCATATGCTTATTTAAACGTTCCTTAAATGATCTTATTGTATCTGCTTCCACCACTACCCCAGCAGCACATTCCACACTCCTACCATTTTCTGTGTAAAAATTTTGCCCCTCATATCTCCTTTGAACTTTTCCCCTCTCACCTTAAACGCATTCCCCCTAGTAGTAGATATTACAACTCTGGGAAAAAGAGTCTACTGTCAACCCTATCTATGTGTCTCATAATTTTATAGACATCTATGAAGGCTTCCCTCAGCCTCCGTTGCTCAAGAGAAACTAACTCAAGTTTTTCTGTTCTTTCCTTATAGCTTGTACCCTTTGATACAGGCAGCATCCTGGTAAACCTCTTCTGCACCCTCTCCAAAGCCTCCATATCCTTCCTGTAGCGTGGCGACCAGAACTGAATGCAATACTCTTAAGTGTAGCCTAATCAAATTCTTATAAAGCTGCAACATGACTTACTGACCCCTGTACTCAATTCCCCAACCAATAAAGGCAAGCATACCATATGCTTTCTTTACAATCTATCTACTTGAAGGGCCACGTTCAGGGAGCTATGGACTTTAACCCCAAGTACATCAATGCTGTTCAGGGTCCTGCCATTAATTGTATACTCTTCCTTTACATTTGATCTCCCAAAATGCAACCCCTCACAGTTGTCTGGATTAAACTTCATCTGCAATTTCTCCACCCATACCTGCAACTGATCCACATCCCGCTGTATCCTTTGACAACCTTCTATACTATCCACAACTCCACTGATCTTTGTATTGTCTGCAACTTACTAACCCATCCATCTACATTTTCATCTAAGTCATTTATAAATATTACAAAGAGCAGCAGTCCCAGTACGGATCCCTATGGAACACCACTAGTCACAGACCTCCAGCCGAAAAAACACCCTTCCACCACTACTCTCTGCCTTCTATGGGCAAGCCAATTCTGAATCCAGGCAGCCAAGTCACCCTGAATCCCTTAATCTTCAGGATGACCCCACCATGAAGGACCTTGTCGAAAGCCTTACTAAAAACCATGTAGACAACGTTTACTATTCTACCCTCATCAATCACCTTTGTCACCTGCTCAAAAAATTCAGTCAAGTTAGTAAGACATGACCTGCCCCACTCAAAGCCATGCTGACTGTCCCTAATTGGGCCATGCTTTTCCCAATGCGCATAAATCCTATCCCTAAGAGGTTTCTCCAATAGCTTCTTCCCAATGTGAGACTCACCGGTCTATAGTTTCCTGGGTTATCGTTATTTTCCTTCTTTAACAAGGGAACAACATTACCTACTTACCAGTCCTCCAGGACCTGTTGAGTGGTTCGCGAGGATACAAAGATCTTGGGCAAGGCCCCAGCAATCTCCTCTCTTGCCTCTATCAATAACGTGGGATAGATACCATGGGGCTGTGGAGGCTTATCTCTCTAAGAGACCCAACAGCACTTCTTTCTTTATTGATCTCAGAATACTTTAGCATATTAGCATGCTCCACACTAATCTCATTATCTTCCATATACCCTCCTGGATGAATACCGATGCAAAGTACTCACTTAGGATCTTGCCCACATCCTCTGCCTCCAAGCACAAGTTCCCTCCTTTATCCTTGAATGGTCCTACCTTCTCCTTAGTTGTCCTCTTATTTTTAATGTACGTATAGAATGCCTCTTTAACCTTACTTGCCAAGGTCATTCCATGGCCCCTTCTTGCTCTCCTAATTCCTTGCTTGAGTTTTTTCCTGCTGCTGCTTCCAATGTTTTTTCTGTCAAGGACTAAATTTGCTCATAATAATTCTGCCATAGATTTATCATTTGTGAAGTATTTTAGGACATTTATATCATTGAAGCCACCCTAATCAATTTTTGTGATTTCTGAAACATAGGAGAATCTGTTAGCATTACTAGATTAACAAATGAGTTGAACTATCAAAAACATTGTTTCTTACGGTTAGCTAATTTCGGGTTTAATGTGGTGTTCAAAGATGAATGGCTATAGTTTTCCCACATGTATTAAGTTGCTGACTGTTTACATCCATTATTTTCTTAATGTATCAGCACAACTTTTTATGATCTGTATCGTTGTTTCTAAAAAATATTTTTAAATACTTGCCTACACAAGATATGCCAGATAGATCGGTGGTGTAACCAGTCTTGCACAGACATCGATATGATCCCACAGTATTAATACATTGTCCGTTCTGACATAGTTTTGCAAGAACTTGACATTCATCAATATCTGAAACAAAATAAATTATTAATTCAAGGTAGTCCAAGTATAATAAAACTGGCCTAAAAGAACATATACTTTTCTGCTCTTTTCTCCTGAAGGTACTAGTTGATAATGTGGTAGAATTCCTGTAGCATAATATCCTTCATCTTACCTTTTTGAATTGGTGGTTTCTGCTGTGCCCAGGCAATGGCACTGACATGCTTTCTAAATGTGAAGAGTGCCAATCTGAAGCCGCAACTCTCCTTTGCATTGATGCTGTGGCCAAATATAGCATCCTACAATACATTTCTGCTAAAATCAGATAACTCAACACAAACCAAGGACAAACCAGTGACTATTCTAATCTGTATTATTACAGTAGGGGTGTGCAGAGAGACAAACATGTGTTTTCATATTTTATACATATACACAAAATAATAATATACACATTTATATATCATTGACCTAAAACATTTATATCATTTCTCCTCACAGCAAGAGGCAAATGTTGAGAGAATATTTCAAATGGTAGAATTCTATATTCAAAAAGTCAAAAATTAACCATTTGGTGTAAAGTTCTCATTCCTATTTCTGGCCAATGATAACTCGTGGGGTGTTGAAATTGGGGATTCAGTGATAGCAACGCAATTCAATGCGAGATGGAGATCGTTAAATTCTCTCCTGCTGGACACAGACACTTGTCTATTGTAAATCATCATCTATGTGGTTAGCAAACTAATGCAGTGAAAGGCCAAACTTGTTATCCTAATAGGTAATGGGATGTTTATTTTGTTAAGATCTATAATTGCTGCTCAATGACTTATTGTGACAAAAGGAAACACCACCATAAGTGCATACCACAGTGTACATTACTACTGAAATATGTTTGAAGCTTTGTGTTGAAAAGAGAATTCCAACATTCCTTCATCTTCCTTGCCTGTAGGTATATGTGTAGAACTAGAGGGCAAGCAAAGATCATGGGTCTCATTGCACATTATCTTCATTCAAATTAAATTGTGCCAGCACCAGCACCAACGCAGAGTGCTCTGAAGAGTTAGCAAGTGACACTGAGAACCCTGAAGCACATGCAGTGTGCCTTAATGACTACCTCCCAATAGCTCTGGCTTCAATAATCATAAAGTGATTCGAGAGGCTAGCGATGGCCCACACCAACTCCAGTCTCCCAACCTGCCTCAATCCCCTACAATTTGCCTACTGACATAACAGATCCACAGAGGATGCCATATCCCTAGCCCTGCACTCATCCGTGGAACATCTGGACAACAAAGACACCTATGTCAGACTCCTGCTCGTTGACTACAGCTCCGCATTCGGCACTATTATCCCCGCCAAACTGATCTCAGAAGTATGTGACCTTGGTCTTGGCTCTGCCCCCTGCAATTGGATCCTCAGCTTTCTGACCCATAGGCCGCAAACAGTGAGGATAGGTATCTGCACCTCCTCCACAATAACACTCAACACTGGAACCCCTCCCCCCAGGATGCATCCTCAGCCCCCTACTGTACTCCCTGTACACTTATGATTGTGTTCCCAAATTCCGAACGAACACCATCTAGTGGGATGGATATTTAACAACAACAAGTTAAAATACAGAAGGGAGGTAGAGGGCTTGGTGACATGGTGCAATGAAAATCTGTCTCTCAATGCCGGCAAAACTAAAGAACTAATCATCGTCTTCAGAAAGAAAGGAGGAGAACATGCCCCCATCTACATCCGTGGAACTGAGGTTGAGAGGGTGGAGAGCATCAAGTTCCTTGGAGTGATAATAACCGACAAACTGTCCTGGACGTCCAACGTAAATACGACAGTCAAGGCGGCACAACAACGCCTCTTCTTTATCAGGTGGCTCAGGAAATTTGCCATGTCGATAAGGTCCCTTACTAACTTCTATTGATGCACCATTGAAAGTACACTGTGGAGGTGCATGATGGCCTGGTATGGCAACTGCTCTGCTCAGGACCATAAGAAACTACAGAAGGTGGTGTGGACAGCCCAGGCCATCATGAAAGCTAACTTTTCATCCATGGACTCTATTTACACGGCTCACTGCTGCAGAAAGGCGATCAACATCATCAAAGACCCATCACACCCTGGTAATGATCTCCTACAACCTCTTCTGTCAGGCAGAAGATACCAAAGCCTGAACACATGCACAAACAGGTTCAGGAACAGCTTCTTTCTGGCCGTTATCCGGCTGTCGAATGGACTCCAGCCTCAAATAATGCAACCTGCAATGTAACCTGTGTGCCTCTAAGTCTTTTTGGTCTGTACATCCTCTGCTTGCTGTGATCTGCCTGTACCCGGTTGTAAACAAAGCTTTCACTGTATTTTAGTACATGGGACAATAAAATCAATCAAGCAATGGGAGTAGCAAGTGGGTGGAAGAGTAGAAATCTGACCTCTGGGGAAAACGTTGATATTTTTCTTTGGCTATGAAGGTTGATGATTTGAAGATCATTGGCCTGTTAGTTTTAAAAATACTTCTCCTGAGCAGTGCTGACCACAATAGTCTTGTTTATTCTGCTGAAAGTAAGATGTTCACCACCAGCTTACTTTCTACACTCCATCACAAAGAACATGGCAACTGCAGAGAAATCAGCAAGTACCACTCCAATGACAGTCATAATATTTAGTTTGAATCCTCAAATGCTTCTACAGAGACCTAAACTTCAAATCTTTAACAAGCTACCTTTTGAATCTCAGTCTGTGAAAATAGCTTTCCTTTGGCTATGCCTGGTCTTGTCAAGAAGTTTACTCGGCTAATGGTAAGAGCAAGTGGTGCACTCCTGAGGTCATTGGATCTACCCAATGAAAAATAAAAGTTAAATGAAGGGTAATAAGTTAGAACAGTTCAGCTTTAAGAAACTCTTTGCATCTAGATCAGAAAATGACTGATCTTTAATATCAAGTTTCAGTGAGTATGTTGAGTTCATAGCTGAGGCGGAATATAATTCAAGTGACGGAGGTCACATCCACCAGTTTGAGAACCAGTGAGATAACCCCATCACCTCCTCCGAGGAAGGCCCACTGTATGACATGTCAGGATATCATTTAAGTAGCCAGCAGCAGGTCATTCCTCAGTCACGGTGATGATGGGGAAAGAAGGCAGGGTGGTGGTCTGGCTAATTGGGTGCCAGCAGCTCTTCAAATGTAGCAGGTAGACAGGGTTGCTGTGGTAACACAAGAACCCAGGCAGTGAGGACCCAGACCACAGGTGAGTGAAGGCAGGATGGGGGTCACTGGCTGAGGCCTGAGGTGGGCTCGTAGGGCGTTGGAAGAAAAGGAAGGGATATGTACCTCGGGTGTCCTACGTCAAAACTTCTGAAAACATTCATAAGAATGAAAACATAGCACTCTTTCAAATTTTAGAACTATTTTCATATAAAAACATTATTATATGGATTATTATATTATAATCCAATATATTATATGAACTATATAAACATAGGCAAAAAATAAAGAAGAAATTATAGAGTATCTCTGATCACATTTGACAAATTACCTTTTCCATCTGTGGTGTAACCAGGTCCAAGTGGACATAGCTTCTTATAAGGTCCTGTTCCTGGCAAAGGGCAGATTTCACATTGTGTACCCCAGCCACGTCCACCATCACAGCAGCACTCTGATTTTGTAACAAGATTTCGACTACTGGAGGCCATCTGACACATAGTCTGAAGCACTTCCGAAAAACAAAAACCTTTACGGTTGTCTGCAATAAATTAGGTGTTGCAACATCTGATGAAATCAATATATATCACATTCCTTTTGTAAGTTTTTACTTTATTTAAATATAACAGTTACCCATATCATTAAATTTGGATTTGCTTTGTGATAAATCGAGTAACATTCACTCCTGCTGCTTTGATTTTTCCAAGATTTTAAATTTCATTGCCAATATTGCATTTAAAACAGTTAATAAAATTACTGAAAAGCAATGGTTTATGAATTTACAAACCATTAATTCCTTTAAAATTTAGTACCAACATACATGCAATATCTAACACTTTGAAACTATATTTGTAACTTTATAATATTAAAAACACACCAGTAGCTAATGATAATTCACATTAACTTCAGCTGTCACGATGTTCTCCAAAAATGATTTTTTATAAAATAATTCACTACTTCCTTATGATAAATGCATTCACACATCATAGATTACTTTATAACAAAGGAATTATTGAGTTCTTAAATTAAGTATCATTATGATGCAATTTATTTCAAAAGTTGCAAGAAAGAAATCACCTATCAACAATAACATCCAAGTAAAACTATGGTGGAACTACAAACCGATACAATTCCTTTTTTCACCGTAATATCTTCAAGTCTACTCTGCTTTTTTGGGTAGAGAAAGTCAAAAATTAATGGCCTTCTGAGAGAAAAAAAATTCTTTAGATCTGTCTTTTGATAAGAGACTCTTTACTTTTAAACCATTCCAGTTTTAGATTTCTCCACAAGCAGAACCATCCCCTCGTCATCCATCCTGTCAGGTTCCCTCAGAACATTACATGCTTCATTAAGGCTACTCTCATTCTTCTAAAGCACAATTAGCAGAGGCCCAAACTGTTCAACCATTCTCAAAAGTGATCTCAGGAATGAACCTAGTGAACCTATTAATTGCCTCCAATGCAAGCCTTGCACAGGGAGGTCAAAGGTGTATGAAGTACTAACTGTGATCTCACCTGTATATTACATTTTTTTACTGCATAGCTGTAACATGAATTCCATATTTATCTGTTCCATTCCTCTTGCAATAAAGTGCAA
The DNA here is from genome assembly GCA_024137785.1 of Ginglymostoma cirratum. Classification (NCBI taxonomy): domain Eukaryota; kingdom Metazoa; phylum Chordata; class Chondrichthyes; order Orectolobiformes; family Ginglymostomatidae; genus Ginglymostoma; species Ginglymostoma cirratum. The sequence goes on along the minus strand of JAHRHZ010000081.1, from coordinate 1,584,636 downwards.
TTCTATTTGCCTTCCTAAGGTGAAGTCTTCTGGTTTAACGTGTATTTATTTCAACACACTAGGTCAGGCTGGTAAGACAGATGAGCTCAGAGCATGGAATCGCTCTGGGTACCGGGATATTATAGTTATGAGATGGATCTGGCAGTTAAGGTTAAAGATAATCCCAAGAAGTTCTATAGCTATACTAAAAGTAAAAGGGTGGCTAGGGAGAGAATAGGTTCCCTTAAAGAACAGCATGGCCGTCTATGTATGGAGCCACAGGGCAGAGGAGATATTTTTAATAAATATTTCTCCTCAGTGCTTACATCCTTAATCAAGGATGCTAAAGAAATAAGGGAAACAACTGGGGATGTTTTGGACCACGTACATATTACCAGAAAGGAGGTGTCTGCAGCATTAAAATGCATTAAGGTGGATAAATCCCCTGGACTATAGCCATAATATTCCAGAAATATAAGAGAAACATGGCTGAGAGAAGGGCAGGACTGGAATGTTCCAGGATGCAGAAGTTACAGGCATGACAGAAGGATAAGTAAGTGAGGAGGGTATTGCCCTTTTGATAAGGGAGGACATAACAACAGTGCTTAGAGAGGATATTCTTTATAGTTAGAACTTCGAAAGAAGGGGGGATGTATTATAGACTATATAATACATCTATAATACTGTATTATAGACCCCCAGATAGCCAGCAGTACTAGAGGAGCAGATGTGCAGAGAGATCGCAGACACCCGTAGGAATAATACAGTAGTATTGGTTGGAGATTTTAATTTCCTGTGCATTGACTGGGTGCCCCAAAGTGTAAATTCCACAGGGTGGAATTTGTCAAATGTGTCAAAGAAAGTTTTCTAAATCAATATGTAGAGGGCCCTACTAGGGAGGTGTAGCACTGTACTTCTTCTTAGGAAATCAGGTCAGGCAAGTGACTGAAGTGTCAGTCGGAGAGCACTTTGGATGCGATGACCATAACTCTCTTAGTTTCAACATAATTATGGAAAAGGATAGGACAAGTCCATAGGTTAAGGTGCTAAACTGGAGCAGGGCCAATTTTGGGGCCATTATGCAGGATCTAGCAGAGGTAGATTGGGTGGGTCTGTTTGAAAGAAGAAGAATAATTGGCAAATGGGAAGCTTTTAAAAGTGTGATAGCAAGAGTCCAGGGACAGTATGTCTCTGTTAGAGTGAAGGGAAAAGCTGGCAGGTTAGGGATCCTTGGCTGATGAGGGATATTGAGGCTCTGGTCAGAAAAAAGAAGAAGGCATACACTGCGTTTAAGCTATTGGGCTCAAGTGAATCCCTACATGACTATAAAAAGTGTAAGAGCACACTTATAAGGGAAATCTGAAGAGCAAAAAGAGGTGAATCTGGCAGATAAGGTTAAAGATAATCCAGAGAGGTTCTATAGCTATATTAAAAAAGTGGCTAGGGAGAGAATAGGTCCCTTTAAAGATCAACATGGTTGTCTATGTTTGGAGCCCCAGGAGATAGGGGAGATTTTTAATGAATATTTCTCCTCAGTGAATCATAGATGCTAAGGAAATAAGGGTAACAAGTGGGGATGTTTTGGATCGCATATGTATTACCAGAGAGGAGGTGTTTGTAGCTTTAGATCTCATTAGGGTGGATAATTCCCCTGGGCCTGAACAAGTCCATCCTCGGACGTTGTGGGAGGCTAGGAAAGAAATTGCACAGGCCCTTGCAGAGATTTTTGCTTCATCTTTAGCCATTGGTGAAGTTCCAGAAGATTGGAGGGTGGCTAATGTTGACCATTGTATATGAAAGTTAGCAAACAGAAGCCAGGGAACTGCAGGCCAGTGGGCCTGGCATTAGTGGTAGGCAAGTTATTGGAGAGGATATTGAGGGACAGGATCAACCAACATTTGCATAGTCAAGGTCTGATGAGGGATAGTCAGCATGGATTTGTACGCAGGAAGTCATGTCTGATAAACCTTTTCGAGTTTTTCCAAGAGGACAGATGCAGTTAGGGCAGCGGATGTTGTCTATATGGACTTTAGTAAGACCTTTGACAAGGTCCTGCACAGCAGGCTAGTCATGAAGGTTAAGTCGCATGGGATCCAAGGAGAGCTATTTGGATTCAAAACTGGCTCAATGTAAAGAGCACAGGGTGATGGTTGAAGGTTGTTTCTCAGACTGGAGGCCTATGATTAGTAGTGTGCCACAGGCGTTGGTGCTGGGTCCTTTGTCATTTACATAAATGATCTGGATGTGAATGTACAAGGCACGATTAGCAAGTTTGCAGATGATACAAAATTAGGAGGTATTGTTGATAGTGAGCAAAGTTATCAAAAATTACAAAGGGATCTTGATCAGATAGGGAAGTGGGCTGAGTATTGGTAAATGCAACTCAGTACAGATAACTGAGAGGTTTTGCACTTTGGAAAATCGAACCGAGGTAGGCCTTATACAGTAAATGGTAAGGTCCTGAGGAGTGTTGTGGAACAGAGGGACCTTGGAGTTCAAGTACATAGTCCATTGAATGTGGCATCACAGGTAGACTGGGTGGTGAAGAAAGCATTTGGCACGCTGGCCTTTGTTGGTTGAGGCATTCAGAATAGGAGTTGGGATGTTATGTTATAGTTGTATAAGTTGTTGGTGAGGCTGCACTTGGAGTATTGTGTACAGTTTTGGTCACTTTGTTGTTGGAAAGACATAGTTAAACAGGAAAATGTGCAAAGAAGATTCACGAGGATGATGTCAGGACTAGCAGGCCTGAGTTATAGGGAGAGGTTGGCCAGGATAGAACTTTGTTCCTTGGAATGTAGAAGAATGAGAGGTGACCTTATTGAGGTGTATAAAGTCATGAGGGGCACAGATAGGACGAATGCATATAGTCTTTTTCCCAGGAATGGGGAATTAAAACTAGAGGGCATGGGTTTAAGATGACAGGGGAAAGATATGAGAAGAACATGAGAGGCAACAGCTTCATGCAGAGAGGGTATAGAACAGGCTGCCAGAGGAAGTGGTTGAGGCAGGTACAATAGCAATTTTTAAAAAAACATTTGAATAGGTACATGGATGGGAAGGATATAGAATGATATGAACCAAATGCGGGCAGTTGGAACTAGGTGAGCGGGCACTATGGTCAGCATGGACCAGTTTGGGCCGAAGGGCTTGTTTCCATGTTATATTCCTCTATGACTCTAATTACTTAAGGTACCTGCGTGCAGTTTGTGATTCATGCAAGAGGTTACTCCCTTTGTACGGCAGAATTCTGCAGTATGTCTCTAATTAAATAATGTTCTGTTTTACTGTCTTGTCAATCAAATTGAATAAACTTGTCTTTTTCTGAATAGACTCCTTACAACTTAATAACTTAGATTTTAAAAAAGTTTTTCTTTGTCTCATTTATTGCTTTTCTCTTACCATCTCATGTTTCAGCTCTAAGATTGAAGATTGCTTCCTGAAATATTCAGAACATATACTAGGAAGTGCTCCAACATACACTTCTTAGTATATATTCTGCATATTTCAGGAAGCAATCTTCAATTTGATTAGAATTTATAATGAAGGGCTGTTCTTCCAAATTTAGGACTTTGAATTGAATCTTACTAGTCAAAAGATGTACAGGTTAGGTGGACTGGCCAATAAGAAATGCAGAGTTACAGGGATAAGTTAGGCGAGTGGGTCTGGGTGGAATGCTCTTCGGAGGGGTTCATGTAGACTTGATAGGCTGAATGGCCTGCTTCGACATTGTAGGGATTTTGTGATTACGTTTTATTGGCTAATTGTGAGTTGTACTTGGGTATTTGTTTGCAGCGAGGTCGAATGAGGTGGGGACATTACCACTGTGCCCAAGAGTCATAGAGTCATAGTGATGTACAAGGGAAACAGACCCATCGGTCCAACTCGTTCATTTCAACAAGATATCCTAAATTAATGTAGTCCCATTTGCAAGCATTTGGCCCACTTAACTCCAAACCCTTCCTATTCACGTACCATTGTAATGATTGGAACCAGCTGGATCTTGTTGACTATGAGGTCCTTGATTGGGGTTGTTAACCTAGGCCAATCAGGAAAGTCCCGGATGACCAATGACTCTGAACTGGCTGGCCACAGCCAGTGTACTGTACATGAGTAAATAAAGGATGACTTGCTGATGGGGGGAACAAAAAGAAAAATATTATATATATATATATAATCAGGAGGTTTAGAATTGCCTCATTCCAGGGGACTGACTCCGAGCTGGCTGGCCACAGCAGTGTACTATGCACAAGCAGGCCATTCAGCCACAGCAAAACCCCACAACAAAGGAGAGCCTCAGCCAAGTGGCTAAAAAGTTCTTCAGGATCTGGGCCGGCAAGCCATAGTTGCTGCCGGTATGCGGACTTGAGATAGCAAAGGAGTCCTACAAGGCCTGACTTAAGTAAGAAAACTCGTAGGCTGCTACCCCGGACAGTGTACACCCTAGAAAGTCTGCTTACATGTTGGTTTGGAACAATTAAAATGCTTATGACATCCAAACTGGAACCCATTAAAATTAACGTTCGGTTAAGTGGTTACCCAGTTCCCATGGAGGTCAGTACCGGCGCAGCTGTATCTGTGGCTGCAGAATCTGTCTTCTTACATTCGCTCAGGACTCTGCAAGACCTCAGCCAGACTGAGAACATACACTGGGGAATTGTTGCAGATTAAGGGTATGACTTCGGTTCCAGTCTCCTATGGCAAGCATATGGTGCAGTCACCACTGATGGTAGTAAAAGGCTCGGGTCAAGCTTATTGGGGTGGTATTGGTTGAGAAAGATTCACCTAAATTGATTTAACATTTTTCAATTAGAAAATGGTTGCCTCAGTGATGTCCTAGTGAAATACCTAGGAGAGAAGGAATCTCAGTTCTTCAGAATCTGCAGTTTGCAGAATGGCAGCACCGGTCGTACCGATTGTGAAGCCTGACGGTCCAGTTCACCTTTGTGGGGATTTTAACCAAATGGCAAACCGCTTCTTGCAGCTGGATAAATACCAATCCCTCACACAGAGGACTTGTACACTAAGTTGGCAGTGGGGTTGTCCTTTACAAAGCTGGACATAAGCCACCCCTACCTGCAACTGCACCTGGATAAGGAGTCCCAGAATATGCTACAATTAATGCCGATAAGGGTTTATATCAATACACAAGATTGCCATTTGTGGTATCATCAGCCTGTGCCCTTTTCCAGTGGACCATGGAGAACGTAGGGCCTGGGTTCGATTCCAGCCTCAGGCAACTGTCTGTGTGGGGTTTGCACATTCTCCCCACGTCTGCGTGGGTTTCCTCCAGGTGCTCTGGTTTCCTCCCACATTCCAAAGATGTGCAGGTTAGGTGGATTTGCCATGCTAAATTGCCCGTAGTGTTCAGGGATGTGCAGCTTAGGTGGGTTATAGGGGAATGGGTCTGGATGGGATGCTCTGAGGGTCAGTGTAGACTTGTTGAGCCAAAGGGCCTGTTTCCACACTGTAGGGATTCTATGATTCAAACCAGGTCAGTCAGCTGTGCGATGTGGCACACTCAGGTGCACTGGAAGTTACATATATTAAACATTTTACAAGGGCGTACCCAGGCTGCTATTTATCTGGATGATTACTAATAACAGGGAAGACTTATAAAGAATACTTGGAGAACCTGGCCATAAACATTTCTCCCAGGTGAGTGTATGCCTTCAAAGGGAAAAATGTATGTTCCAGGCACCCCAAGTAACTTGGGTTACTGAGTTGACAAAACTGTGTTATACCTATAAAGATAAAGTGAAGGTGATCAAAGGTGCCCTAGCTCCCACATCTGTACCAGAGCTTAGTTTCTCCCTTGGGTTAGTGAATTATTATGGAAAATTCAGATGTAACATTGCCTCCGTCTTGGCACTCTCACACCTGCTATGGAAAAGGTCAGCCTTGGAAATGGTCACGTAGCCAAGAGGATCCTTTAGGGAAGCGAAAAAGCAGCTATTGTCATCTCAGGTATTGGCCCACTATGAACCAAAGCAAGAGGCAGTGCCTCCCCATATGGTATCAGGGTACTGTTGGCTTACAGGTGGCCCAATAAAGAGGAATGCTCATAGCATATGCTTCCCAGACTTTGGCTGATGCTGAATGTAAATACACCTAGATAGGTTTGGTGGTCACCTTTGGTGTAAGGAAGTTCCACCAGTACCTTTACAGATGGGAATTTGTCATAGTAACTGATCACAAAACCCTGGTAGGAGTACTGAAGGAAGACAAGGTGATGCCGCCCATAGCTTCCAGTAGAATTCAGTGTCGGGCCCTTATTCTCAGTGCGTGCAAGTTAGAACACGATTCAGGAAGCCAAGTGGCTAATGCGGATGCCTTGAGCAGGTGGTACCTCCCCTGGAACAGTCTGTTTTGGTTTTAAACATCCTGGATACCTTTCCAGTCACCACAGACAATATCCAACTGTGGACATAGAAAAAAAATCCTGTCCCAGCGAAACTAAAACAGCTGGTGATATTGGAGGAAACGGAAAGGTGATTGCAACCAGGACTGAAACCTTTCTGATCCCGGTGAGACTAGATCATTGTAGAGATCACAATGGGGAATAACGGTGATTGCCCCGAGTAAAGGTTGCTGCCAGATACTGGCCAAACAGCGACAGGGTAGTCCAGGGGTTTTGAAGATGAAGATGCTAGGAAGAAGTTATGTCTAGCGGCCAGGGTTGGATGCTGACATAGCTGCGTTGGTGGGGCAGTGCCCACAGTGCCAACAAGGACAAAAAATAGCTACCAGCAAAATCTCCACATTCATGGGAACGGCTAGGTAAACCCTGGAGTCCGGGTGCATGTTGACTATGCTGGTCCTTTTATAGGCTCAATGTTCCTGGTCATTCAAAGTGGTTGGACTTGCATAAAGTTCATTTGGCAAATTCAGGGTTGATGATTAAGAAGCTGTGAGCATCGTTTGAGATACACAGACTCACGGGACTAACGGTCATGGACAATGGGACGTCATTTACCCACAGGGAATTCGAATACTTCATAAAATCCAATGGCATTAGGCACGAGGTCAGCTCCACACCATCCATCATCCAATGGTCTAGCAGAAACAGAAGTCCAAACGTTGAAGGCAGGCTTAAAGAAGCAACCTAGTGTCACTGCATACAAAACTGCCGCAGTTCCTGGTCAATTATAGGACCACCCTGCATGCAACAACTGAGACAGCTCCAGCAGAGTTGCTGATGGTTAAACCTTACATATTCAGACCTTGGGTAGGTATGGCAGCAGGAACGCCATTGCCGGCCACATGCCTCCACTAAACGCAAGAGACAACTTAATTCAGGGGACGAAGTTTGAGTGCCAGAACCATGGGAATGGCCTTGTATGGGTACAAGGCGAGGTTGATGCAAGGTCAGGTCCCATGATTCGGGTAGGTAATACTGTCCTGACAAATACCTAGATTACCTGAAAATTATTACCTCACAAATGGGGCAGGAGTAAAACATACCTGCTGCTCAGAACAGCCAGAAGGCCTGTCAAACCTACAGCTCTCCCCTTCCGTCTAGCGTTGAGGAAACTTCAAAGTCTGAGATGGATGCAGCCTTGATACCGTTACCACTGGAAGAAGAGAAGGAAACTATCCTGGGACGCTCCAGATACAAGAGGCGGGTTACGGTTTGGTACATGGCACCCGTGTCAGAGAAACCGGATCAAAAACGTTTCAAAAAAAGCTACAAGGGAAAGACCAGGCCTACTTTCCCAGAGTTAAAGGAGGGGTAATGTAGTGATTGCAACCAGCTGGATCTTGTTGATTACAAGATCTCTGATTGGGTTGCTAACCTGGGCCAATCAGGAAGGTTCTGGCTGACCAATGTAACCAGGAGATTGTCCCTACAGGGGCTCTGCTTGAAACTGATGCTTGGGTCATACGGGTGATTTTCCTGGTGGTGGTACATTAATAAAGTTATTTGCACAACTGGTTTTTTTTGCTGTCTCACACCTGCTCATGCACGACAAAAAAAATTATAACCAGGATATTAGAGTCTCCTCAGTAAAAAAAATATAACCAGGAGATTAGAATCTCCTCAGTTGAGTGGAATGGCTCCAAGCTGGCTGGCCACAGGCAGTGTAATATGCACAAGCAAATAAAGGGCGACTTGGTGACAGGATACCAGCGTTTGTGCAGTTATTTCACTCACCCACTCAATCTTGATAGAGTTTGTCCCACTTATTTTGTTTAAAAACAGAACAGCACTTTGACATGTTGAATTAAGAATATCACAGTGTTCAGTCATTAGTACAAATTTATATTGGCTTAGCCATGACAAAAAAATGACCAGGAGATTAGAATGTCCTCAGTAAAAAATATATAACCAGGAGATTTAGAACTGCTTCAGTTCAGGGGACTGCCAGTGTACTGTGCACAAATAAATAAAGGGTGACTTGGTGATGGCACCCAGCCTCTGCGCAGTTACTTCAACTAACTTGACAGAGAAGCTGATGAGGGGAATGTGATTGATGTGCGTACATGACTTTCATGTTTAACCTACAATTATCCCACAGGCTTGTCAGCAACATTGAAGGCCATGGAACAAAAGAAATGGGGCAGCATGGACTCCAGGTTGGCTGAGTGACAGGAGAGCTGTCTCTCAAGCTCATAATCCTCCTGGGAGCTTGTCCTTTCTGCCATGCCTAGGCTAGAAACAAAAAAAATGCAAGTGAAAGGGCCCAAAATAATAAAAATACAACCATCTGTATTTCACATCTCCTCCGATAAGGGATACAAAAAAAACCCAGGAGATTTAGAATCGCCTCAGTTTAGGGAGCTGACTCCGAGCTGGCTGGCCACAGCCAGTGGCACTGTGGATTCTTCTTCACTTTTTGAGAACTGATTTCCAGGCTGGCTGGGTCACAGATAGTGCTACTGCTGAATTTTAATTCTCAGTGGGGAAATGTGTTTTTAAGCTGGCTGGTTACTGCCAGTGTTTTTGGAATTGAAGCAAAGATGACTTGATGGCAAGGCTTGCTCCTTGTACCACTGTTTTAAGTATTTGCACTTTACTTTTGAATGTGTTTTCACCTTTTTGTGTCTGCAATGAGACTCCATGAGTCAGCTGTGCATTTGCGACTAGACTGTGTTTCTGTGAGTGGGCTAGGCCTCTGTGAGTGGACCAGGCCTCTATTATGGACAGACCCTCTGTGGGTGGACTGTATCCTCGGGTGTAGGCCTGGCATATGGGAGCCTGTTGTGTTTCTGCAAGTGGACCAGGCCTCAAGGATGGACTGAGTATTTGTATGCATGCTGCGAGGTGGGTGTTTGCTGCCTTGGGCGCAGACTCGGGCCTTTAAGCATGGACTCCGGCCTTTATGCTTGGATTGTTTCGTATGTACTGTGTTTTGCGTGTTCCTGGGTCTTGTAGGCCTTGCCGAGAAGCGGAAGGCGTGTAGGTTGTACTGAAAGCTGGATGGCGCGTCATCCCGAGGAGGTATAGGGATGGGCTGTCCTAGAGGTGGCCGGAGGATGAATAGGAGCTGGCTAGGAACTGGAAGCTGTGTAAGGATGGGCTGAGAGCCGGAAGGTGCGTAGGGGGAGGCTGTCATAGAGGTTGTCGGAAGGTGAGTAAGGGTGGGTCGATTGCTGGTTTGCCATGGGTGTCAGTGTTGCGTGTATTGTTTTTCTACTGTTTGTATCGATTTATCTTGTATATACTTTTGTCTACAGTTTTTCTTATGGCGAATTACAGTAGGATTTGGGGTTTGGTTATCTTCCCCTCTTCCCTGTAAATTGTTGACTGATTTGTTAACTGATTGCATGGTGAAAGTTGGGGTTCATTTCTCTGTCCCCATTTCCCTATGAATTGTTATTTGCTTTGTTGACTGTCACCTTGATTTTGTTTTGTATCTTTGTGCAGTTTAATAAAAGAGTATAATGAGGAAAAAAAACATAACCAGGAGATTTGGAATTGCCTCAGTTCAGATGACTGCCAGTGTACTGTGCACAAATAAATAAAGGGTGACTTGGTGACAGCATCCAGCCTCTGTGCAGTTACTTCAACGAACTTGATAGAGAAGCTGATGTGGAGAATGTGGTCGATGTGCATGCATGGGCTTCCATGTTTACCCTACACATACCCCACAGGCTTGTTAGCAACGTTGAAGGCCATGGAATTAAAGAGATGGGGCAGCATGGGCTCCAGGTCGGCCGAGTGACAGGAGAACTGTCTCTCAAGCTCATTATCCTCCTGGGAGCTTGTCCTTCCTGCCACGCCTGGGTTAGAAACAAAAAAATGCAAGTGAAAGGGCCTAAAATAATAAAAATACAACCATCTGTATTTCAAATCTACGCTGATTAGGGATACAGGACTGACTCCGAGCTGGCTGGCCACAGCCAGTGTACTATGCACAAGTAAATAAAGAGCGACTTGGTGACGGGATACTGGCCTCTGTGCAGTCATTTCACCCCGGATATCTTTTAAATGTTGTAATTATATCAGCCTCCACTTCCTCTGGTAATTCTTTCCATATATGCACCACCCTCTGCATGAACAAGTTGCCACTTAGGTCCCTTTTAAATCTTTCCCCTCTCACCTCAACCCTATGCCCTCTAGTTTTGGACTCTCCTTCCCTGGGGAAATGACCTTGCCTACTCAAACTATCCATGCCTGTCATGATTTTATAAACTTCCATCAGGTCACCCGTCAACCTCTGCTCCAGGGAAAATAGCCCCAGCCTATTCAGCCTCTCCCTTAGCTAAAACCCTCCAACCCTGGCCACATTCTTGTACGTCTTTTCTAAACCCTTTCAAGTTTCATAACATCCTTCTTATTGGAGGGACACCAGAACTGCACGCAATTCTCCAAAAGTGGCCTAACCAATGTCCTGTACAACCATAACATGATACCCAAATCCATGAAGCAACAGACTGACCAATAAAGGCAAGCATATCAAACGCCTTCTTCACTACCCTGTCTACCTGCAACTCCACTTTCAAGGCCTTCATATTATAGAGGTTGAGGAAATTGCATTGTCATTAAACAAATTTTGTGCCTGACTTCACATTAAATGACACAAGTTATCTACCAGAAATGGAGCATAACCTAGGGCCTATTAAGACTGAGGAAATTAAGGCAACTAATATCAGCAGAGAAAAAGTACTACAGAAACTCAAGAGACTAAAATCAGTCAAATCCCCAAGACCTTTTGATTTACATGAAATAAGACACAGCTATAGAAATAGTGGATGCGCTGGCTATGATTTTCTAAAATTCTCCAGATTCCGGAACAGTCTCAGCAGATTTGAAGCCAGCAAATGTAGGATTACTATTCAAAAAGGGGAGGGTTAGCTTGATATCAGTCAAAAGAAAAATGCTACAATCTATTATTAAGGAAGTCAACAATGTTAGAAAAACACAATACTACTGGAGAAGTCAACATGATTTTATGAAAGGGAAATCCTGTTTCACAAATTTATTGAAAATTTTGAAAATGTTTCAAGCATGAAAGTTTCAGATAAAAGGAAACCAATAGATGTAGATTACTTAGCTTATTCAATACCTTTGGAGGGTATCATACAAAAGGATAACATAAAAGCTCATGAAGTTAGGTGATATATTAGTACTGATAGAGAATTGGTTAATGAACTGGAAACAGGCAGTAGCATCATTTTCATGTCAGCAGGCATGTGTCGAGTGCCACAAGGAAATTACAATTTTAATTGACAAATTACAATTGCTACTGAACCTAATAATTATCTTTTAATTTAAAAAAATGTGAAACTCACCAATACATTCAGTCTGCGTCGAACTGGCTGTGAATCCTTCATTGCAATCACATTTGTAACTACCAGGGGTATTAATGCACCGACCATTTTGACAAATGCCAGGTTTGGTGCGACATTCATTTTCATCTACAGGAAAGAGTTATAGCATTGATTTATTGTTGCATGTTGCAAAATGAACTTAAGTATGTTGTAAACTGAAGAATAAATTGATTAAAAAGATTTGTTTGTTACCAATACACCCTTCACCATCTGGTGCCCGCACTAATCCAGGTGGGCAGATACACATGAAAGTTCCAATCAGATTCTTGCAAATCATTCCTCTTGATGCACAACCATCAAGTTGTTCCTCACACTCATTCTGATCTGCAAAAGTGTCAAGCAGTGGTGATTTTCATTATTACTGCCAGTATAATTGAAAAATATTCACAAGAGAGCAACAAGAGTAAAAGGAATGTAAAATTAAGGACATGAACTTATGACACTTACCATAAATTGGCCAGTTAATTATGACTCAAATGAGTTAGTTTGGGTCAGTTGGTAATGTTCTTGACAGAGTTGAAATGTGTGGCTTTACAACCAAATTCACAACTTGAGCATATTATATAGATTGACAGAAAGACATTGTTGCATAGATCGGTGTGCATTTTTTTTGATGAGATGTTAATGTAGAAGTCCCTTCCATTTGGAACAGATTGACAAAAAGCCCCACAGCATTATTCTTAGAAAAGGAGCTAGTTTGCTCAGAATCCTGGCCAGCAGCCTTTCTTTTATTAAAATAGGTTTAAGATGATGATTCTTATTGTTGCTGGTTATGTCTAGCTCTGTTTAAATTAATTCAAATGTTTGACCATGTAACAATTGATCACATGTTGTAAATAAAATGCCTCAAATGGATCTGATGTGGTATTATATAAATGCAAATTTTCCTACCCTTAATGGGCATTCTTTTTAAATCTGAATTCGAAACTCTGGTAAAATCTTTTAAGAAGAGGTTAAAAACTGAAGTTCTAAAAACTGAGTTCTCACAAAGCATCACCGGTCTCGAAACGTTAATTCTGCTTTCTTCCCCTTTGTGCTGCCAGACCTGCTGAATTTTGCTAGAATTTTCTGTTTTTGTTTCAGATCTACAGCATCCACAGTTCTTTGTTTTATTAAAAACTGAAAAATGTTTTTTGGTTATATTTGTTACCAACTGCGGTATTCAAAAGTTTCTAGAATTCAGTCACTAAGGTTTTAGAGTAGATTTGTAGCTCGGGTTGTGGATGTTGTGGTTGGTTGGCTCACCGAGCTGGTTTGTTGTTCCGCAGACTTTTCATTACCCTGCTGGGTAACATCATCAGTGCAGCCTCCGATGAAGCGCCGTTGTTTTCTCCCACCTGGTATTTAAACTCTGGTGTCCGTTGAGCTGGATTACCTCACTTCCGGTTTTCCTTCGTGGTGGAGTGTATACGGGGTTGAGCTCTATGTGTTTGTTGATGGCTTTCTTCGTGGAGTACCAGGCTTCTAGGAGTTCCTGTGCTTGTCTCTGCTTTACTTGTCCCAGGATTTGGTGTTGTCCCAGTTGGAGTGATGGTTCTCCTTATCCATGTGGATAGAGATGAGCGAGTATTGGTTGTGTCTTTTTGTAGCCAATCGATGCTCATACAAAAGACTACAAAAAGACACGACCAATATTCACTTATCTCCATCCACATGGATAAAGAGAACCATCAATTTGATTGGGACAACACCAAGATCCTGAGACAAGCAAAGCAGAGACAAGCACGGGAATTCCTAGAAGCGTGGTACTCCATGAAGAAAGCGATCAACAAACACATAGAGCTCGACCCCATATACACTCCACTGTGAAGGAAAACCGGAAGTGAGGTAATCCAGCTCAACGGACACCAGAGTTTAAATAACAGGCGGGAAACCACAATGGCGCTTCATCGGAGGCTACACTGATGATGTTAGCCAGCCGGGTAATGAAACGTCTGCGGAACAACAAACCAGCTCGGCAAGCCAACCAACCACAAAATTCACAGTCAGTTTTGGGACAGAAGACTATTTTGAAAATCTGGCAGTGGATATTTCATTACTTGCATTGTCCATTAACCTCTGTGATCTTGTTTCAAATTCAGCAGAAAACTTCTTCATATTAGCACACCAAGTAAAGGAAATTGGGGGAGATGCAAAGTAAACTACTGAGTCTCTTTTACCCATTGTACATTAATTCACAAATTCAAGATCCTCTTGTGCTGACTATAATGTGGACATATCTATCAGCAATGCCATAATGATAACTGAAACAGTAAATGGGGAAAATTACACTGGAGCAGATGAACACAGAGCAGAGATTTTGTTCTAGGTTTTGAGACCAACAGCAGAGAATAAAGAGCTTTATCCTATATAAAATCAAAGGAATATTGTTTTGGTATCATAACAAAGTTCGTGGAAATTGTTTTGCTTTCAGTCTAATAAGGAAGACAGGAAGTCATCTAATATTAAAATGAAAATTCGTACTAACCTCGGCACATCTTCCCATCTTGTCTTAGAACATAGCCAGCAGGACATGTACATTCATATCCTCCAATGGTATTAACACATCGGAATGCACAAAGTAAAGGATTTTGTGCACATTCATTTATGTCTGAAACAGAACAAACACATTTATTTCCTTCACAAACACAAAAATTCAAGGTAGTTCATAGCATTCAATTTATGTAGCCTTTGCAGCTCTGTTTACTTTCTATACCATCTCCTTTCTGTTGAAGGTGTTGACTAAGACTGCAACATAATTTCAAAGATACTTGCAACTATCCACCATTGCACTCAATATTTGATGATGACAGGTATTACACCAAAACCAAATTCTATCCTCACCTGCTCTCAAGACCATAAAAGGTAGGAGCAGAAGTAGGCCATTTGCTGTATTGAGTCCGCTTCACCATCCTCTTGGGGGATCACGGCTGATCTGAAAATCCTCAACTCCATATTCTTGCCTTATCCTCATAACCCTTGATTCCCTTATTGGTTATTTAAGCCTGAGCTAAACAGATTTCTATACTTAATGACCCAGCCTTGACCATGCTCCATTGTAAAGAACTCCACAGATTTACCACCCTCTTAAATGGATGACTCCTTCCTGAGATTGTGCCTCTGGACCTAAACACTTACCACCAGGTGAAACAACCTCTCAGCACCTACCCGGTCAAGCACCCTAACAATCTTACATATTTCAATAATGTCCGCTTTCATTCTTCTCAACCCAATGACATATATGCAGAAAATAATGGGAAGGTAACTGGAAAATGATTTAAGTAGATCAGCATTTCAGAATAGCGATAATACTTGCATTATTCCTACTATAGTCACGATTCCCATCAATTAGATCAAGTCAACATCAGGCATTAAACTTAGAACTTCACGGATTGGTGTGGATCAATGCAACAAGTGTACTTATCCTATAAAAATCCTAGTTTTACCATGTATACGTGATAGGAACATGGAAATAAAAGGCTTACCTTCACAAGTAATCATCGGTCCTGGTTCAAAGCCTTCTTCACATGCACACTCAAATCCTCCAATCACATTAGTACATGTCCCATTGCCACAGGGATTACCAACAGAACATTCATCTGTGTCTGTTACAAGTGAAATGAAATGGTAGAAGTAAATTCCTGGCGAAAAATATTCTGCACTTTCACAGGATCAGCGAAGCATTTGTTTACATGATGGGCACCCTTACTATTTTTGGTACTTCCAATGTGTTTGAGGGCTAGAAATTTCACAGCAACACTGTGACACCTTCGACACACCTACTTCATGCAGATGCACTTCACATTGGAATCAAATGTGGCTGAATTTATGGGATTTTTAGCAGGCGACTCCATATTGCCAATTCAGAGGTCAGGAATCAACTGGAATTGGGTCATTCCCAAAATTCCAGCAATCCTCCAGCACTTGGTTTGTGTACCCTTCCAGGTTCAGGAATACATATCCCCTTCACAATAAAATTATGTCTTTCCAATGGATACCAATTTTGTTGTTCACATAGCATGCAGAGTTGCTGATGTGAATGATGCGAGTAATGAATGGTACAATTCATAACTATTACTTCAAATTCTAAAACAGCGAGGAACTCCGCCCTTCCTAAACAGAAATGGCAAGTTAAAGAATATTAATTGTATTACTTGTTTTCTGTGTTTCAATGGAGCTTACCTTCACAGTTGATTCCAGTATAATCGATACTGAAGCCAAATGGGCATTCACAGCGGAAAGAACCATCAGTGTTGATGCATTGCCCATTTTTACACATTCCCGGGTCTATAGCACATTCATCAGTATCTTTCACCAAGAAAAAGAGATGGCAATTATAGAATTACAATTATTGAAATATTGAAATAACTGTAACTGCCTCAAATTTAACATGATTCTATAATTAGGAAGTAATGTTTAATTTTGCAAATGTGCTATGGTTGTGAAATCTGTCTATAGTAATCTTGGGAATAGAGTAATTAACTAAAATTCACTTTTTACTGTAACTGTTGGATTAGCTTTTACCTTATAGTGAAAGTAATATCGAATTTATAATGACAATTAATTAAAAGCTAACCTTCAATTGTTCAGCCCACAAGGCTGGATTGTCTTGTACAGATTCAAGGGAATTGGTTACTTTTTTGGATTTTGAGGAAAATCTCTCAACTGCATCTTTATGGATCATTCATTCTGCTTCAAAAAGTTTATAACCACATGAATGTGAAAACATTAAGACTGAGAATGAAGCAGTTTCACCTTTAACATATTGCTGCCTATAACTGAACATGCTACTTTTCAATTGTTGGGATTCAGATAATTATTATGATTTCATGGTGTATAAGAAGATTAATCAGGCCTTACCTACGTGCGAACCGTCCACATCAATTCTAGTTCCAATTAAGCCGCTGGGGCACAGTTTTCCAAATGCTTCTATAGAATAGGATTGAATAAGACTAAATGAAATCATTTTTCAAAAAAGTTAGAAGTGCATACTACTGTATATACCTATCTGTATGTTCTAACAGGTGACAAAATCATTGGTATTATGTTTTCCAATGTTAGTAGATGCCAGATTGCTACTATAATGGAAAACTCAAACAAATGTGTTCCAGTTATAAACTATTGCTTTGATTATAGAGGGTGGAAATGTTCATTTATTGAGACATATTAGGCTATATTCAAGCCTATTAAAACCAGTATAACTTGCTAATAAATCAGATGGAGTGTCAAAGCAAGTTATCACCCAAAGAAATGTTCACCTCTCCCCTCCCACTGTACAAGGGCACTATTCACCCCAAAAGGTGTGTTCACCCGTCCTGCACTTCCTCTTCTGATTTACCTCTGGAAATCCCTGCTCTGGCCTGCCTTATATTGGAATCGTCAACATCATTGGGAGTGAAGGGGATGAACATTGACAATTTATGCGCTTTCATGGGGTTGGAGTGAACACAGTCAGGGATAAAAGAGGATGTGAACACTGTTGGATTGGTGAGAGAAGTGGCCGAACACTGTCAGGACGTAATGGAGGAGGGTGAACACAATCAGGGGTTACGAAAAGGCAATGAGCACTGACAGGATGTGAGGATATTTAGTGTTGTCAACAGCGTGAGGCTATGCAATTTCAGAAGCTGTCAGTTCCATTTAAAATTAAATCGATATATGCATTATGATGTGAAATAAACCCTTGTCAGTGTTAGAATTAGCAAATTTGTCTCTGAATTAGTTTCTCCTATATCCCTACTGGAGCCAGCATCACAAAATACAAAGATTCCAGTGTAAAATGGGTAAGTGTCAGCATGAATCACTGTCAGTATTAGACAAATTATCTCAGATACTGATTGATAGATCAGGACCATCATCGTGCAAACACATCCTTATTTTTAATAGAGGTTCAGCACCATTTGAAATTTACAGTTTTTGTTTCCAATAAAACAGAAATAAATCATAATTGTAGGATAATCAGAACAAGAATTTCCAAGGTTAGATGCGTAGAACAGATTTCCAGGCAAATTGTGTGGTTAGATATTTATCAATCTGTAGTGTGATTGCACTATTTTAGTTTTGCAACGGGCTTGATAGGCCTGATAATTTTCTGGTACATGAAATTTTGACAGTTCCGAAATCTTTTCTATAACTATGTGTTTATTAATTTAAGCTAAGTAGCAAATATAAATTGATTTAAGCTACTTAGTATCGAACAATTCAAACTTTTTGTAGAATAGAAATTATAGCAGTTGTAAAAGCATCTGAAGGTACTCCATGAAGCACTGCTGACATGAACTGCAAAGACATTCTGTTGATTTTTATACTCGAAAACATACATGTGCTGTGATGTTCGATTTTCCCATCCACCTTAAAATGTAAAAAGCTCATGAAAAATAGAGATAAAAGGTACTGCAGATGCTGGAGAATCCGAGATAACAAGCATGGGGCTGGATGAACACAGCAGGTCAAGCAGCATCATAGGAGCAAAAATAGAGGTTGGTCAGTTTGCTTTTTCTGAATTTATATCAGTTGTTGTTTTCCCGCTTGTCATGTTTATGATAAAATATTTGCTATTTATGCGCTTGTCATGCAGCTTATTGGATTGTTTGCTCTAACTGTATCTTGGTTTTCACTGAATTTTCATACAAAGTACAAAACCAGTGTAACTTGCTAATAAATCAGATGGAGTGTCAAAGCAAGTTATCACCCAAAGAAATGTTCACCTCTCCTCTCCCACTGTACAAGGGCAGTATTCAGCTTGTCTGTCTATAATTGATTTTCAGATTATTTTTGCACAAATAAACTGCAGGTTCATTCTCAACAACTGATTCTATTAGTTACCCAGTACAAACACAAAATTAATACATTTAACATTACCTTTTCTATTTCTATATACATTGTCCAGAATATAATAATAGATGCTCAAAACTTTATCCTAGAAGTTTTGTTACTTCTGTCACCTCAATTGTGAAAATGAATTTATTGTAGCAAAATCTGGCTCACCCTCTGTGCTTTTGGGACAAATCTCACATGGGACACCCCATCCTTCTCCTGGCATTAAACTGCAACAACATGTTGCCTTTGTGATGTTCTTGAACTTGGGTGCAGAGCAGACACCATTCTCAAATTTAGAGAAGCAAAAACTCTCTCTGATATCTGCAAATGATATAAAAAAAATTAGCACAAAATAAGTTTTTCCTGTAACACTTCCCACAAAAGCACACAACTCTTATGGTAAAAAAATCACTGGAAGCATAATTACTTGAACACATTGTCTTTGTCTACATTTAATAAAGTGTACAAGGGTTTTTAAAATAAGATTCCTCATGATGTGAAAAACACAACCACTTTGGTACTGATGGCAACATTCACAATGTACAGATCTTGTAAAATTGTTGAAGAATTCTTTTTAGTGTTACCATCAGCTTTGCACAAAGCGATTGAATTTCATGGGTTACACCCAGTTTGCAGAAGAATCTCAGCTTATTAAAGCTACGAAGGAAAACTTCCGTTTCCTCTTCCATTAGGGCTGACTGCAATAAAAATGGGAGCTGCAGCTATGGTGTGGCAGAGTAAGGTAGTTCTAGATGCTTTGAGTTTTGTTATCGATGGCAGGGATTGCATGTTCAGACTAATATTATTAGTAGCACATCGAGCTGCATCATCATATCTTCTCTGATTTGTTCTATTAACAGTATAGTAGCATTCTGTCTGCAACTCAATGAGTTGTGATCTTCTTTGCCTTTTTCAAGTCAGCTTTGCGATCTGTAAAGCTGGCAAAGAGGGCTCAGTGGTTAACACTGCCATGTCACAGTGCCAGGGACCTCAGTTTGATTCCAGTCTTGGATGATGACATATGGAGTTTGCATGTTCTAGCTGTGTCTGCATGGGTATACGTTAGGCGCTCCGGTTTCCTCCCACAGTCCAAAGATGTGCAGGCCAGGTGGATTAGTCATGGTAAGTCTGGGGTTACGGGGTTAGGGAAGGGGGTTGGGTTTGGGTGGGATGCCCTTTGGACGGTTGGTGCAGACTTGATGGGCTGAATGGCCTCTCCGTACAGTAGAGATTCAATAAAGAAAATTCAAGACATTTCACACCTACGACAGTGCTCTTAATTAATGAATCTGGTACAATGAACTTGCATTTAAACAGTTCTTTGAAAAAAAACAATCAAAACATGATTAGTCATTTAAAAATTCTGAAACCTCCTGAGTGATTCAATGTCTGGCAGGAAGGTTTATTTCCAGTGCATAGTTGCCCTTTAGTTAAATTTGGAAGAACATAATTAAATATCAGGTACAAGAAGTTCAATTTTCGACTAAATACTTCAGTGGGCAATTCTCATTGACGAGAATGCAATTTTGTGAAATTGGACCCTCCCTTCCTATCCATATACCCATTCAGATGCCTCTTGAATATTGCAATTGTACTTGCCTAACCATCTCCTCTGGCAGCTTGTTCCATACACGCACCATCCTCTGCGTGGAAAAATCACTACTCAGGTCCGTTTTAAATCTTTCCCCTCTCACCTTAAATCCATGCCCTCAAGTTTTGGACTCCCTTACCCTAGGAAAAAGACCTTGCCTATTCACCCTGTCCATGCTCCTCATGATTTTAAAACCTCTATAAGGTCACCCCTGAGCCTCCAATGCTCCACGGACAAAAAGCTGCAGCCTATTCAGCTTCTCCCTATAATTAAATAAAGTTACCTCTAATTTATTTACGCTTTAACGAGTACAGGCCCAACCTATTGAACCTTCTCTGGACAACCTCCAATGCCCGTTTATCTTCCAAAGAACAGTACAGCACAGGACAGGCCCTTTGGCCCTTCAAGATAGTGCCTACACCTGATGCTTTTCCAAACTAAAAACCTTTTGCCTTTAAGCTGTCCCTATCCCTTTTGATAAGGGAATCAAAACTGTTCAGTTTTCCATGATGCAGTCCAACTAATGTTCATATTGCTTTATCAAGTTTTTATGTATTTTAGCAAGATTTTCCTATTTCTATTCTCCATTCTCTTTGAAATAAATGCCAACATTCTATTTTCCTCCCCTATTACCTGCTGAACATGTATGCTAGCTTTGTGACTTTTGTACAAGAACACACAACTACCTCTCTGGGTCACAGCTTGCTCCATTTAAGCAATGTTCAGCATCTTCACTCTTCCTGTCAAAATGCAAACCTTAGTTTCCATTTTATGTTCCATCTGTCACACTTTTGCCCAATTGCTTGACTAGTCTATAGACTCTGTAGACTCTTTGTGTCATCTTTAACCCTTGCCTTGCCATCTAATTTTGTGTCATCTGCAAACTTGGTGATAGCATGCTCATTACCCTTGTTGACAAACATCCTAGACGAATGTTCTGAAAAAGTTAAATGAATTGAAAAGCAAGCATTCCACAATGGATGAAAATGTTGCTTGAAGCAAAAAATGGGAACTCTTTGTGTCTTAGAGCAAGAGAATTCCACTTTAATCTTTGTAGTTGGTTATTTTACACAGTATCTAGATGTTATAGTTACTATTGGTGCTTCTGAAGTCTTAATATAAAATATTAAAATATATAACATAAAACATATACATAAATATATGTAAAATAGATAATAGATAAAAGTGATAATCTGGAGAAGAAAGATTGAAAGAGAACACACGATGATGAAACGGACCTTGAATAACAATAATATATCACGAATATTCAATATGCAGAAAATGAATTCACCAGTTCAATACAAAAATTGAATAATATATGCCAAATTTATTTATATGTCAGGAGAGAAGAGGACTGTATAGACATCTGAGGTTACCAACTCTAGGTGACACCTGCAACATTAAAGATTATGTTCCAAATTTAAGAAGATCTTAATTTGAAACAATTCAATAAACTAGAAACATATGAATGTCATTTCTTCAAACAAACAAAAAGTTCTCAATAAAAAACAGTGACTCAAATACAATTAAGATTATGTCGATCTAAACCTCCTTGGTAATTTTGAAATAGTTGCTATTGATAGTGATCATAGAACTACTGCAAACAAGACTAAGATGAAATGGTTGATAAAAGGTAAAATGGATCATTTCAAAATGAATATCATGGCAATTTTCGCCAAATATGTACTGGAATTTACCTTCAATTGATACCTTTTCCAATGCACAAAACTATAATACTTGAAACTGAAAACTGGGTCTTTGACAGAAACCAAATTTCTGATCCAGTATTCTGAGAGATGTTATGTTGCATAAAAATCTTCGCACGTATAATTGTGGTGTTAAGATTGTTTGACAGTAGCGCTGGTTGGTTGTAACCACAGACTCACCGATGCACCTTCTTCCACCTGAGAGAATTGATCCTGGTGGACAGATACACTTGTAGCTTCCTTCAGTATTAGTACATGTACCTGATACACACAACCCAGGGTCTGATGCGCATTCATCGATATCTGAAAAATGAAATCAGATCACATACAGTAGTGCAATAGGAATGCTTTGTTTTGGAATGTTTTGTTAGTACAAGATTGAGACACCAGTCTGAGAATTCTAACAGCAGGACACATACAAGATGGAGTGCCTGAGGAAAATTGTAAAGAAGTACTTGGTGAGGTCAAGAAAATCTTGATGATGTTGATTTCTTCTCCCACCCCCAACCCTCCCTTCAGTTTCCTGTATTGCAAAACTGACACCTTAGCGGATTGTTAGGTGGGGAAAAAAAAGCAGTAT
The DNA here is from genome assembly GCA_024137785.1 of Ginglymostoma cirratum. NCBI lineage: Eukaryota > Metazoa > Chordata > Chondrichthyes > Orectolobiformes > Ginglymostomatidae > Ginglymostoma > Ginglymostoma cirratum. The sequence goes on along the minus strand of JAHRHZ010000081.1, from coordinate 1,562,207 downwards.
GCTGAAACTTGGGAAATGATCTGGTGATAATGCTACTGGACTAGTAATACAGAGATACAGGGTAATGGTCTGGTGACAGGGGTTCAAATCTCATGTCAGATTATGAAATGTGAATTTGAATAGGAGAGAAGTGGACTCTATATAGACATTATCTATGACAAATTCAATAAAAATATGGAATTAAAAGCTAGTCTAACGGTGACCATTTACTTGTCATCAACTATCATAAAAATAAACACCTGATTCACTAAGATAACAAGGTGTAGAGCTGGATGAACACAGCAGTCCAAGCAGCATCAGAGGAGCAGGAAGGCTGACGTTTCGGGCCTAGAACTTTCTGAAGAAGGGTCTAGGCCCGAAACATCAGCATTCCTGCTCCTCTGATGCTGCTTGGCCTGCTGTGTTCATCCAGCTCTACGCCTTGTTATCTCACATTCTCCAGCATCTGCAGTTCCTACTATCTCTAGACCTGACTCACTAATGTCCTTTAGGGAAGGAAACCTGCCATCCTTACCTTGTCTGGCCTACATGTGATTCCAGACCCACAGCAATGTGGTTGACTTTTGACTGTCCTCAAAAATGGCCTAGAGAGTCAATCAGTTCAAGGATAACTAGAGATCAACATCAAATGGCCTTGCCAGTGATGCCCACATCCCATGCAAGAATACAAAAAAATCCTTGAGGTCAGTTTCTGGAATCTGGAGCCAGAAACAGCAATATGATCTTTTCACGGAAAAGCCATGGTTGACTGTGAGGTCAAAATTGTGATCGGAAATGGTAAGGCAGGTGATTGAGGTGTTGGAGGCTGGAAGAGTGAGGAGTTCCCAGATGGTGGGGAGAAGTGGAATCCTGAAAAAAGCAGCTATTTTGAGAAGCTAGCATGTTTTGCCTTTCTGTGCATCACGTTTTTTGAATCTATGGAAACCTTTCTGGCATCGGTAAAATTTGAAGCTGTCTCCAATACTCGGAAGGATTGTAACTTATCTACAAATGAAGCATTCTCTTGATTTCAGATCACTCAAATAGTTTGTTGTCTATCATTATAAAAGCTTAATATTTGCAGATACAAACAGTTCAGAGTTGCAGTGCCTGATTCTTTTCACTGTTAATCACACTGCTACCACCTGTTATGAGAGAGGTGAATACTATCATACAAAGCACAGTAGTAGGTCAGTTGACCCCTTGCACCTGCTCTGTCATTTTATAAGATCATGCCTGGTTTGATTAAAAACAGAAATCCATGTGCTGCCTACCCTCATAACCTTTCACCCCCTTGCTTACCAAGAATCCTTCCACCCATGTGTTAAAAATATTTAAAGCCTCTGCTTTTGCCATCTTTCCAGGAAGAGAGTTGCAAAGATTCACAATACCTCTGAGAATAAAAGTCTCATCTTTATCTTAAATGGGAGACCCATACCTTTAAACTGTGAACCTAGTTCTAAGTTCGCCCATAATAGAAAACATCCATTCCACATCCACCCTGTAAAGAACCCTCCAGGTAGAACTTCATTTTAGGGAAACTATCCGAATTCATTGATAGGAAATAAATTCAAATCCAGCAGTAACTAAGTGTTTGGAAGTCTCTGCTTAGTTATGACAGACAATTATTAATTTTTTTTATGTTCTCAATCCAATAACTTTGAGTCAACAAACAAAACTGTTCAAGATTTAGTGCTAATAAGCACAACCTATGCAATGCAACAGGTTGAGTATGAAAGTGATTGTAAAGTCAGCACAAACTCTGGAATGTCATACCATTGTTTTTTGAGTCACTCTTAATTACATTAAATGGACAAGCTATACATCATCTGAAAACCTTTGCTAGGTATTTACTCATTCTATACCTTGCTTCTGGCAATATAACTTGAGGTTGAACTGGTGAATTTACACTGCAGGTTGGGTAGTGAATATGGAGCTTCACTCTCTAACATGCACTAACCTTGACCTGGAGTGCTTGATGTCAACTTTGGAATAATGACAAGCACAAAGACTGTTGGAGAAAGAAAAATTAATTTTACAGTAACACCTTTCAAGTTTAAATTTCTGTTAATCTTTGATTGGGGTGCAGGGTAACATAACAGGGTTATTTTACATCTCTAGATTTAAGTATAGATTGGATGAACGTCTCCTCAGAGAACCTTACTCCCTAGAGTTGAGATAAATCCAATCCAGGTTGTCATAGGTATATGGTACGTGACAGAGAACACTACTTAAGGATAAACTGATGCCTAGCTCAGAGAAAACATAGGACAACTGTGGGAGAAATGGTACAACATTAAGTGAAACAAGTTGTACAGGAGAAGCAGCTTTACTCTGCACCTATGTTGTACGGAATCCAAGTGCACTCAACATTGACAACACATTCTTAAAATAGGAGTATGACTTAGGAATCTAGCACAGGAATCTGCTCTCTGCCAGAACAAGTAGGCTCTTGGGAACCCAATATATTGCTCGCTGGTTTAGAAGAGATTGGTGAACTGCAGACAGATATTGGACATAAAAGAGCAGCTTTCTGTTAAAGATCATTTCAATGTCATACCTCTACATATGTGTGACCAGCACTGATACTCAGGCAGGTGCTGGGAGATGGGGGAAATCGAAATGTTTGGTAAACTGATTGGGAGAGAAAGAGATACGAATGGGTAAAGAGGGAAATCATTTGGGGAGGAGGGGTGGGAGTGTTGAATTAGCTGATCAAGATGGAAGGTAAGATTGGGAAAGTGTATATGCTGGGACAAAGCAACCTCTTATCTATTCCAGATGTGCTTAGCGGCATACACCTGCGTCCCTCAGCTTTAGGTTCAGATAAGGATTTAAAAAGTTAAGCACCTCTTTTGCTGATGATCTCTCGTAGTTCTTGTAGGGACAACTTGTTAGACTGAACATTGACCCCAACCCAGCTCTATCCAGGGCAGCCCAGTTTTGTGAATACATCATCAAATGGCATTAGGACCCTCCCTACCAAAACTGGGATAAACCAAATTCCAGTTTGCACGGGTATGTGGCAATATGATACAAAATCCTATCCGCATATTAAAAGGTACCAATGTTGCTTGAGGAATGAAGAATAATGTTCTGCATTTACCAGGTTAGCAGGTAGAGCACTTTTTGCTGTAAATACACTTGCATCCCTTGCTTACCCACCAGATATTATGGCATTAGTTATGCACCTGAAAAGTTAGTACACCACCATTAACCCTTATCACGATCAACATGACTCAACAATAAACTCCTTACCAATGCATTTATCATCAACCAGTGAGTATCCAGAAGGGCAGATACATCTGTAAGAACCATCTAGGTTTTGACAGGTGCCTGGTGTACAAGGACGAGGGACAGCCAAACATTCATTGATATCTGTCAAACAAAAAAGAACAGCAGGGAAAATGTCAATGTAAACATAAAAATACTATTAACTAGTAACATGACAAATAGCTCAATTTATCTTCCCTAATAACATGACAAATTTCATAAATTTCTTTAACTTGGAATACAACTTCCAAACACATACTCAATTTAAAAGCCCTTTCTACCTGAGTGCGAGCCAGCTGTCGTACGTTTAACAAAAGTATCTTCCAAATTAAGTTGAAATCTTGCATTATTGCCATATTGTATTATTTTAAACATGTACATGGGAACAACAGTGGCAAATGGATTTCAAGATGCAGACAGATCAGATTACTTTCTAACTGGTGAAAATCTAGAGGTCCAAAGAAATTTTTGGTTCCAAGTTCACAAACTTAAAAACATAAGAAAAAGGAGTAACGATAGGCAGCTTGGCCCCTTTAATCTGCTCTGCCATTCAATAAAATTATGGCTGATTTGATTGTGCCTCAACTCCACTTTCCAGACTAAAACAAAACCAAAGAATTGTAGATGTTGGAAACCCAAAACAAAAACAGAAATTGCGGTAGAAACTCAGCAGATCTTGAAGCATCTGTGGAGAGGAAGTAAATGCTGCCAGAAGGGTCACTGATTTGAAATACTAACTTGCTTTCTCTCCACAGGTGCTGCCAGACCTGAGTTTCTCCAGCAATTTCTGTTTTTGTTTCCACTTTCTAGACTGTTCCCAAAAACCTTCAACTCCTGCGTAGTTCAAAACTTAGCCTCAAATTCATTAACTAACCCAGAATCCCCTGCTCTCTATAGTACAGAATTCCAAAGATTAATGGCTTTGAGAAAATAAATTCCTCTTGCTCTCCATCTTAAGTGGGAGACTCTTTGCTCTGAATCCAGATCTTTGTTCTAGATACCTCCATGAAGAACATCCCTTCAGCATCTACAGGCCCCATCAGAACGTTATGTTTCAATAAGCTCACCTCTCATTAACCTGAACACCAAAGGTCCAACCTAAGCATTTTTTTCATAACACTACCTCTTCATCCAAAGATTCAATTTTCTGAACCTTTTCTAAGCAGCCTCCAATTCGACACCTTTAACTGTGGAAGCCAGAACTGTACACATGTCCACTTTCAAACGCGATTCCTCTTGCAATAACGGGCCAACATTCAAAGTTTGTTCCTAATCATTTGCTGCACCTGTATGTTAACTTTTTTGATTCATGTATAAGAACACCCTGATCACTTTTTACCACAGTATTCCGTAGTCTCCCTCTCTTTATTAAATAGTATTTTGATATTTTATTTTCCTAAGTAGATAACCTCACATTTTGCTACCTTGTACTCAATCTGCCAAACCTTTTCCCACTCACCACCTAATTATAGCTCTTTATTATCTCTTTGTGTCGTCTATTTGTTTTCCCATCTATGTTTGAATCATAAACAAACTTAGCTACAATACACCCTTTACTTACGTCATCAAGATAGGTCGTAAATAGTTGAGGCTCCGGCTGTGGCAGCTCACAGGTTAAAGTTTACCAATGTGAAATTATTTTTAAAAAATTCATTAATGGGATATGGACATTGCTGGCTGCTTCAGCATTTATTATCATCCCTAGTTACCCATGAGAAGGTGGTGGCTGTTAGGAAGGGGCATTAAATACTAAGCCAACCAGCAATGTCCACTTTCCATGAATTAATTTAAAAAGATCAGGTTCTTGAGTCTATGTTTCCTGTCAGCAGTTGATTTGCTATCCATAATATATTACCTACAATACTGTGCTCATTTAATTTGTACTGTAACTTTCATATGGCACTTTCTCAAATACCTTTTGCAAATTTAAATACACTATGACTACTTGTTTACCTCTAATCCATCAAACATTCAATCATATGAAATCAGAGCAGGATTAGGCCAATTACCTTGCTCTCTGAAAAAGAATTCCAAAGACTTATGACTATCAGAAAATACAAGATATTCTTATCTCCAACAGATCTCTTATTTTTAACCTGTTGCTCCAATTTCTAGTTTCCCTCACAAGAAGAAAGTCCCTCAAGTCCCTTCATGATCTTGTTTACATTAATAAAAATCTCTATTCATTCTTCTAAACTCCAATGCGTACAGACTGACCCAAGTCAAACTCATCTCATAAACCAATCCCTTCATCCCAGGAATGAGGCACATGAACATTCACTAGGCCGGTTCTAACACATTTATATCCATTTTTTGGTAAGGAGATCAAACTATACACAGTACTCAAGATGTGGGTTCATCTATACTGTATAGCTACAGTAAAATTTCTCAAGTTTTCTATTCCATTTCCCGAGCAATAGACAATAACATTTCATATGTCTCTCTAATCATTTGTTGTACCTGCATACTAACTTTTTGTGATTCAGGTATCAGGACACGTAGATCCCTCTGTACCTCAGATTTCTGCAGTATCCCCATTTAAATAATGAGCCACATTTTTAATTTTTTCAAAAAAACTTATTTATCCTATTTTCTTAATCAACCTAGTCAGAGATGTTATAGAATCAAAGAGTCATATAGCATGGAGACAGACCCTTCGGTCCAACCAGTCCATGCCAACCATGTTCCCAAACTAAACTAGTCCCACTTGACTGTGTTTGGCCCATATCCCTCCAAACATTTTCTATCCATGAACTTATCCCACTAGTTCCACCTGACCGTGTTAGGCCCATATCCCTCCAAACTCTTCTATTCATGAACTTATCCAAGTGCTTTTTAACCATTGTAACTGTGCCCGCATCCAACACTTCCTTAAGCAGTTCATTCCATATACGAACCACTCTGTGTTAAAAAGCTACCCCTCATATCCTTCATAAGTCTTTCTCCTCTCACTTTAAAAATAGGGCCCCATAGTTTTGGGCTCCACAACTTAGGGAAATGACCCTTGTCATTCACCTTAACTCTGCTCTTCATGATTTTATCAACCTTAATAAGGTCACTCCTCAACCTCCTACGGTCCCAGCTTTTCCAGTCTATTTTACATCTCAAACCCTCCATTCCCGGCAACATCCTGATAAATTGTTTCATAACTCTCTCTGGTTTAATAATATCTTTCTTATAACAGGATGACCAAGAACTGCATGCAGTACTCCAGAAGAGGCCTCACCAATGTTCTGTACAACCTTAACATGACATCCCAACTCCTACAGTCAAAGGTCTGAGCAATGAAGGCAAGCATGCTAAATGCCTTCTTAATCATCCTGTCTACCTGTGATACAAATTTCAAAGAATTATGTACCTGAATGCTAGGTCTCTCTGCTCTACAACACAAGTGTCTGCTTCTGTGTTATATGACTCTATGATTACCCAGGGCTCAACCACTATCTGTACAAGTCCGGTCCTTGTTTGTATTACCAAAATGCAATATCTCGCATTTATCCAAATTAAACTCCATCTGCCACTCCAAGGCCCATTGACCCAGCTGATCAAGATCTCTTTGTAATCTTAGAAAACCTTCTTCACTGTCCACTATATCACCAATTTTGGTATCATCTGCAAATGTACTAACCATGCCTCTTATGTACAAACTAAAGTGGACCCACTACTAATCCCAGTGGAACACTGCTGGTCACAGGTCTGCAGTCTGAGAAACTACCCTCCACCACCATCCACTGTCACCTACTATAGACCCCATTTTGTATCCAATTGGCAAACTGATCCTGAATCCCATGTGAACTAACTTTACTAATTAGTCTACCATGTAGAACCTTATTGTTACACACCTCTGGAAAAAGTGGGATTTGAACCTGGTCCAGGGGTACGGCGATTACCACTGCATCTTTTATTCTTCCTTCCAAAGTTTGCCTTCTCCATATTGTACTTCATCTGCCAAATTATGCTCACTCATTCCTTATTTCTTTTGCACTATTTACTTTCCTCCTGATCTTTGTGTTATCAGCAAATTTAACTACTGCACATTTGGTTCAAAGATGCTAGATATTGGTTTAATGTCTTATTTTTCCATGTTATTTCCCCAGGCACCCTCTTTAGGTGGCCAACACTCACTTCACTGAATTTTATATTTTAAATATTTTAAATTATTTTAAATATCTGTAGAAAGTCTTACTATCCTTGGGATTCTCAAAATAAATGGTTGCAAAGCATTTTCTTAAACCTCTTTCCTCTGTGGCCTCCATTTTCATCTCCAACAAGTGAGAAAAGCTCATGGACTTCTTTTTCACAAAGATTAGACCATCTGATCAGCTGCTTTTGCTAGTTGCCTGTCTTCATAGGTCCACCTTGCAAAGTTACTCTAAATTTCCACCCTGGCCTAGCTGTTAACTTGCACCTTTCTCTACTTACGAACATATGAATTATGAGCAGAAGTAGGTCCCAAGACTGCTTTACCATTCAAATAAGATCATGGGAGATGTTTCAAATTCATTTCTTGTGGTGTGGAGTCCTTTGAGGAAGAGTGACCATAATTTGAGACAATTATCCATTGAGATGGAGAATGAAGTAGCTGAATCTGAAACTAGGGTCCTGAATCCAAATGAAAGGAATTATGAGCTTATAAGGTACAAGTTGTCAATAATGGATTTGGGAATCTAACCAAAGGGGTTGATAGTGGACAGGCAATGATTCATATTTAAAAGATGTGTGCATGAATTACAATAATTATTCATTCCCATCTGGCGCTAAAACAAACCATAATTTACAAAAGAAATTAGGGATAGTGATAGATCTAAAATGGAGTCACATAAAATTGCCAGAAAAAGCAGCGTCTGATTTGGAGAACATTTAGAATTCAGCGAATTTGGACATAAAATTGGATCAAGAGGGGGACATTGCAGGGAACACACAAACAGACTGTAAAAGCTTCTATAAATGTGTAAAAATAGAAAAACTATTAAAGTCAAAAGACAGGTTCCTTACAGTCAAAAGCTATGGAAAAGATGGTGAGGAATAAAGAAATAGCAGAAGAATTGAACACATACTTTGATTTTGTCTTCACAAAAGACTCAAATAACACAGAAATTCCGTAAGTTTTAGAATACTCATGGACAAAGACGAGAGTGGTCCTAAAGGAAAAGTGCTAAACTGGGGGAAGGCCAACTACAGCAAAATTCAGCAGGAGCTGGGGAATGTGGATTGGGAACAGCTGTTTGAGGGTAAATCCACATTTGATATGTGGGAGGCTTTTAAAGAGAGGTTGATTAGAGTGCAGGACAGACATGTCCCTGCAAACATGAGGGATAGAAAGGGCAAGATTAGGGAACCATGGATGACAGGTGAAATTGTGAGACTAGCAAAGAGGAAAAAAGAAGCATACATAAGGTCTAGGCGACTGAAAACAGACGAAGTTTTGGAAGAATACCGGGAAAGTAGGACCAATCTGAAACAAGGAATTGAGAGGGCTAAAAGGGGTCACAAAATATCTTTAGCAAACAGGGTTAAGGAAAATCCCAAAACCTTTTACTCGTACATAAGGAGCAAGAGGGTAACTAGAAAAAGGGTTGGCCCACTCAAGGACAAAGGAAGGAAGTTATGCGAGGAGTCAGAGAAAATGAGTGAGATTCTTAATGAGTACTTTGCGTTGATTAGGGTTAGGGTTAGGATTAGGGGAGAGGGACATGACGGATGCTGAGGTTAGGGATAGATGTTTGATTACTCTAGATCAAATTGGCATAAGGAGGGGGGATGTGTTGGGTATTCTAAAAGGCATCAGAGTGGACAAGTCCCCAGGTCCGGATGGCATCTATTCCAGAATACTGAGGGAAGCGAGAGAGGAAATAGCTGGGGCCTTAACAGATATTTTTGCAGCATCCTTGAGCACGGGTGAGGTCCCGGAGGACTGAAGAATTGCTAATGTTGTCCCCTTGTTTAAGAAGGGTAGCAAGGATAATCCAGGTAATTATAGACCAGTGAGTCTGACGTCAGTGGTGGGGAAGCTGCTGGAGGAGATACTGAGGGATAGGATCTATTTACATTTGGAAGAAAATGGGCTTATTAGTGATAGACAGCATGGTTTTGTGCAGGGAAGGTCATGTCTTACCAACTTGATAGAATTCTTTGAGGAAGTGACAAAGTTGATAGATGAGGGAAGGGCTGTAGATGTCATATACATGGACTTCAGTAAGGTGTTTGATAAGGTTTCCCATGGTAGGCTGATGGAGAAAGTGAAGTCCATGGGGTCCAGAGTGTACTAGTTAGATGGATAGAGAACTGGCTGGGCAACAGGAGACAAACAGTTGTAGTGGAAGGGAGTTTCTCAAAATGGAGAACTGCGACCAGTGGTGTTCCACAGGGATCCGTGTTGGGACCACTGTTGTTTGTGATGCACATAAATGATCTGAGGAAGGTATAGATTATCTGATTAGCAAGTTTGCAGATGACACTAAGATTAGTGGAGTAGCAGATAGTGAAGGGGACTGTTGGAGAATGCAGCAGAATACAGATAGATTGGAGAGTTGGGCGGAGAAATGGTAGATGGAGTTCAATCCAGGCAAATGCGAGGTGATGCATTTTGGAAGATCCAATTCAAGAGTGAACTATGTGGTAAATGGAAAATCCCTGGGGAAAACTGATGCACAGAGAGATCTGGGTGTTCAGGTCCATTGTACCCTAAAGGTGGCAATGCAGGTCGATAGAGTGGTCAAGAAGGCATACGGTATGCTTTCATTAATCGGACGGGGTATTGAGTACAAGAGTTGGCAGGTCATGTTACAGTTGCATGGGACTTTGCATCGACCACATTTGGAATACTGCGTACAGTTCTGGTTGCCACATTACCAAAAGGATGTGGATGCTTTGGAGAGGGTGCAGAGGAGGTTCACCAGGATGTTGCCTGGCATGGAGGGTGCTAGCTATGAAGACAGGTTGAGTAGATTAGGATTATTTACATTAGAAAGACGGAGGGTGAGGGGGGACCTGATTGAGGTCTACAAAATCATGAGAGGTATAGACAGGGTGGATAGCAAGAAGCTTTTTCCCAGAGTTGGGGACTCAATTACTTGTGGTCATGATTTCAAGGTGAGAGGGGAAAAGTTTAAGGGAGATATGCGTGGAAAGTTCTTTACGCAGATGGTTGTGGGTGCTTGAACGGGTTGCCAGCGGAAGTGGTAGAGGCGGGCACGATAGCGTCATTTAAGACGTATCTAGACAGATACATGAATGGGCAGGGAGCAGAGGGATACAGATCCTTGGAAAACAGGCGACAGGTTTAGATAGAGGATCTGGATCGGCGCAGGCTTGGAGGGCTGAAGTGCCTGTTCCTGTGCTGTAATTTTCTTTGTTCTTTGTTTGTTCTTTGTTCTAAATGTTATGGAACCAAGGGTCTGGTGAGAGGGTGGAATTGAAGGAAATAGGTATTAGTAAGAAAATAGTGTTGTAGAAAATAATGGGATTAAAGGCAGACACATGACTAGGGCCTGAGATAACAAGCATGGGGCTGGATGAACACAGCAGGTCAAGCAGCATCATAGGAGCAGGAAAACTTGACGTTTCGGGCCTAGACCCTTGGAAAGCATTTACGGGATTAGACAAAGTCAGTATCGATTTATAAAAGGCAAATCATGCTAAACAAATCTACTGGAGTTTATTAAGGATGTAACTAGCAGACTAGATAAGGGAGAACCAATGGATATTTGGATTTTCACAAGGCTTTTGATAATGTCTGTTATAAGAGGTTACTGGCCAAAATTAAAGCACATAGGACAGAGGGCAATATTTCGGCATGGATTCAGAATTGATTGACAAACAGGAAATAGTGTGCGTAAATAAATACCTCATTTTCCAATTTATAGGCTGTGTGCCTTTAAGAGGGTCTTAAAATGTGCTGTTTCTCTTGCAGAGAGGTGTTGCTCGAATGTCTGCTTCAGTGGGTTAACAACTTTGAGCTCCTTGAGTGTTTTTTTAAAGTTATACAAAAGAAGCATGTGTGGGTGAAGTCATGCTCACACAATCCAAGATTTTAGTTTTGCTTTCAGATGAAGTTGGGTTTTTTGGCTGTTAAAAGCTGATAGATTCAGCTCTCTCTTTGCTGCAGCTGGAAGTTTGATTTCTCTCTCTACATTTCCCGATTGTTTCTTTTGGCATTCCTTCTTCCTCTACTGGAGACAGTATGTGAGAATATCTGTTTTGCTGAATTTGCCTTTGCCAAGGATGTATATGGGATGCTGCTATATTGGAACAGTTGATGATTAGTATTTAAATAATGTATTCTTTTCTTAAGTATTTCAGTTGAGTTGAAAGTTATGCCAACTTTGTTTCAAAGCCTAATAGTTTGACCATTTAAATCACAGTAGGACACAGCACCTTTAAGTAAGATATGTTAGGGTTTGGTTCATAACAGCAGTGACTAGCAAGGTATTGCATGGATCAGCACTCGAGCCCCAGCTATTCAGGATATATAAAAATGATCTGGATGAGGTAATTAATTAATCCTGTCTCATGACAAAATATCAAGTCCGGTATAACTTATTCTTTTGGTTGGTTCCAGAATGCGTTGCTCTAAGAAACTACTTTGAAAACATTCATTGAACTTCTCATCCAGGTTACTACTGCCAATCTGACTTTTCCAGTTTATATGTAGATTATAGTCACTAATGATTATTGCCATCTCCTTATCACATGCACCCAGCATTTCTTCTTGTATACTTTGTGCTTCATTGTGGTTACTCTTAGGGGGTCTGTGTATCACTCAATCTTCTTTCTCCTACTATTCTTCATCTCCACCCAAACTGCTTCTACATCCTGATCCCTGAACCAAGCCGATCTCTAACAATTGCACCAGTGCTGTCTTTGATTAACAGAAAAATCTGTCCCCTTTTACCTAGGTTCCTATGCTTTCTGAACGTCAAATACCCCTCAATATTTAGGACACTATTTTTGTCATCACGTAGCTACATCTTTGTAACCGCTATGTAATATTTACTTATTTCCATCATATAATAACAGATGAACATACAAACCAAGAGCAGTAGACCTTCAGCCCCTCAAGCCAACTTTGCCATTCAATAAGATCCATTTGTGTTTCAAATTCCATATTCCCATTTACCAATGATACCCTTTGATTCTCCTGCCTAACAAAAAATTCTAGCTAGCTCTGCCTTAAAAAAAATCAAGGTCTCTGCCATCTCTGTTTCAAATGTATGACTCTGATTTTTGAACAGGGACTCCCAGTTACAGATTCTCCCATGAGGGAAATATTGTCTCCACACCTATTCTGTCAAGACCTCTCAGGACCTTATTTATTTCAATCAAGTCGCTTCCTATTTTTCTAAACACCAGCTTATATAAGGCTAGCTATCCAATCTTTCATTGTAAGACAATCCACCCAACCCAGACATTCATCTAGTCAACCTTCTCCAAATTACCTCCAATACATTTATATCCTTCCTTAAATAAGGTGACCAATAATGTGCGCAGTAATCCAGACGCAATCTTTCCAGCATTCTGTATAACAGAAGCATAACCTTCCTAATCTTGTACTCAATTCCCCTTGTGATAAATGATGACATTGAAATAACTCCACAGAGGCTGGTATCCCATCACCAAGTCACCTTTTATTTACAAATGGACCGTCTTTGTATTTAATATACTTCATTCAGAGTCAGGTACCAAAGTGTCAGCATCTTTGCTACTCTTTCTAGACATCACCCAGGGCTGCCTGATTGGACCAGATTAACAACCCCAATCAGGGAACTCATATTCTATTAGGTCCAGCTGGCTAACCTCGTTACAATCACAACAGACCTTCTAATTACTTGCTGTACCTGCACACTAGGATCCCTATGCAGCTCAGAGCTCTGAAATCTCTCAACAAGATAATGTGTTTTTATTTTATTTTTTGTGCTTTCACATTTTCCCACATTAAACTCCATTTGTCTCATCTTTGCCCACTCACTTAATCTACCTACATCTTTTTGTACCTGCTTGTGTCATCGTCACAATTTACTTTTCTACCTATGTTTGTACCATGAGCAAATTTGGCAACCACACCTTCCGGCCCTTCATCCAAATCATTTATGTAACTGGTTATAAAGTCAGTGTGTAGTTCTGATCCCTGTAACATATCATTCAAAACATTTTGCCAACCTGAAAAACACTTATACCTACTTTTTCTTACTGTTAGCCAATTTCCTATCTATGCCAAAAGGCTACCCTTACCCCTACCCCTACCCCATATCCCTGACCTAATGAGTTTTTATTTTCTGCAAAAACATTTGACGTGGCACCTTATTAAGTGCCTTCTGGAAATCTAAGTACAGTAAACCCATCGGTTCTCCTTTATCCAAAGCACCTTACTGAAAAACTCTGATAGATTGTTAAAACATTACTTTGCCTGATTAAATTGACTTATCCAATTGCTATGATAAACCATCTTTAATAATAGCATTTTCCATCTTCCCAATGATAGGTGTTAAGCCAACTAACCTCTAGTTTCCTGCTTTCTATCTCCTCTTTTTGAATAAAAGAGATCTATTTTCCAACCTAGTGGGACTGTTCCCGAAACGAGGAAGTTTTGGTGGATTAAGGCAAAGTAGTGACTATCTAAATAGCTATTTCTTTTAAGACCCTAGGGTGAAGTTCATCAGGATCTAGATACTCAGAGTCATCGGGTCCCAGAGGTCTATAGCACAGAAAAGGCACTTTAGCCCATCAAGTCCATGCCAGTCAAAAATGAGCACGTAATTATTGTCAGTCTGCAGTTCCACCAATTTACTTAGTTCCGCTTACATGGTTGGTTAAAACTTTCCTGAGCTTTCCCGTACTGGATGGCAATGAGGTCTCGAGTTCTGAAGCCTGGCAGGCACAAACATTGTGAAAAGGACAGTAATTTGAGTACTTTTTAAATAAACGTTTTATTCTTTTACTGCACTTTGAGTAATTTGAACACTTTGTATTCCTATGCTAGACCTTTTTTTCCACTCTTTCAATTCTGTAACAAACACTGACGTATTCTAGGTATCCTAACATGGTGCCACAGCGGCAACATTACAAACTTTTCACTGCACTAATTCGAGTATACGTGACAATAAAGGAAATTCAAATCTATTCTACCCTGTATAGGGAAGACAAATGCAAAATACCTAGTCATTTGCCATTTATTACTTCCCATTATTAATTATCCAGTCTAACAATTCTATAGGATCAACACTTACATTGCTAACTCTTTTCTTCTTTAACTATTTATAGAAACTCTTGCTTATTGTTTTTATATTTCTGATTTGCTTTCACTAGTACTCTTAATTTTACCTTCATTATTAATTTTCTGATCATTTTTTGTTTTTTATATTCTGTCCAATCTTCTGACCTGCCTTCTGTCTTTGCACAATTACATACTTTCATTTTAGCATTTCTAGTTAACCACAGATGGTGGGTCAATCCCATGGAATGTTCCTTATTTGCTTGAATATATCTATTTTGTACGTTATGAAATATGCCCTTAAATATCTGCCATTGCATCTCCCCTGACCTATCTTTTTACCTAGTTTGCAAATTCACTTTAGCCAGCTCTGCTTTCATGCCCTCATGAATGTTCTTATTTAAATTTTTAAAAACCAATCTTTCTTCTCTCTCCCTCAAACTGAATATAAAATACAATCATATTATGGTTGCTGCTTTCTCAGGGCACCTTCAACTGTCCACTTACTCTGTTAAGAATACTATGTACATTGAGATATGGACCCTTTAACCCTGTCTTTTTGTTATGTTCATAATAGCTTGTCTTGCCTTTCTACCATTCCCTGACTTTTATTTCCCAAATTACTATTTTGCTTTTCTGACTCAACTCAACACCTTTTCAAGCTTGATTCCTTAACATCTATATTTCGTTTAAAGCCTCCCTAATTCCCGAGTTATGTAGTTCACTAGAATACCAGTCCTAGCATGGTTCTGGTATAGACTGTCCCAACAACACAGATCCCATAGTACTGGTGCTAGTGCCCCACAAAAAGAAACTCACTTGCCTTACAGCTGTCTTTGAGCGACACATTTATTGAATCTTTATTGCTCTATGGCAATTTGTATGTGAATCAGGTGGCAATACAGAAATTTTCATCTTTGAGGTCCTACTTTGTAACCTAGTACCTAACTTCTCATACTTCCTTAGCAGAATCTCATTCCTATTTCTACCTATGTCAGTGGCACTGGCTTGAACTGCAACCACTGGATTCTCCAGCTCCTACTGCTAGCATGAACTGCTTCTTCTACACATGTGCCATGGTCAGTTAGCACATCTACCCTGCAACCCTCACTCTTATCCAAACAAGCTGAAAAAAAAACTGAAACTTGTTGGACATTACAAAGGCTGAAGCCCTTGCACTCCCACTCTCTGGGTTGCCTTACCTGCCTGCCTCACAGTCACATCTTCCTGTCTCTGACGACTGGCCAAATCAGATGTTCCACTTCCTGGAATGATGTGTTCTGCTAACATTTCCCCTCCCTGATGTGTCACAGCGTCTGCGGTTCTAGCTCAGTGACTCCGAGCGCAAGTACCTGAAGCTGCAGACACTTATTGCAGATATTTTTGATCTGGATCAACAGCACAAATGCCCTGCCATTTTATTTATGTTAACTAAGCAATAATTTTAATTTATAATCAATAAATGTTATACCTCCCAATCAGTTAAGTAATGGCAGTAAACTTTACCTTTACAAATAAAGAGCTTACAAACACTCATAATTGTAAGTAGTTAACGGCTTTTTTTTAAAAAATCCTTTCTCAATATCAATAACATACATAAACTGTTTAATAGCAGTTACTGAATCAATCCACTAGTTCCCTGTGACATCACTGTTTGATTATTCATCCCCTCATTTGTGTGTTTTCAGAAGCTGTAGCTATAAAGTGTTCTCTTCACTTTTTCTGCTGTCTTGAAGCTAAAATCTGGGGTCCCTGAACTTTGCCCTGTGGTCTCCTCTCTTACTTCTGCCTTCAAGTGAAAGTTCCATTAAACTGTTGGCTATCCAACATCCCTACACTAGCTGATATTTTAAGAATTTTCTCTCTTCCTGTTTTATCCCTCTTTCTCTTAAATCAGCCATCATCTTTCCATTTTTCAAAAAGATTAACCCCGACCTCATTGGCTTTGCAGGCCTTCTGCAACCTCTCCCTCTACTGCAAAATGTTTGAAAATGTTTCACCTTCCAAGGTCTGTGCCCATCTTTTTTAGGAGTGTTATAAAGATTCTTATGAACATCACAAACTATGGCCTATGTCACTGCAACAAAAGTAAACCAAATCATCTCATTCTTCTTAATCTGTTTTCAAATTCTGACTTGGCTACCACTCCAACCTTCTTCAAAGAGTTTACACTGTCATCCAGTTGGCTAGGAATAGTCTCATGGTTCCATTTTTATCTTTCTAATCATAGTCAGACTATCACTTGTAATGACTTCTCTTCCAGCTCCCACACAGGTATGAAGGTCTGAAGGTATGGCTTAGAAAGGGTGGACGCTGGGAAGTTGTTTCCGTTAGGTGGGGATACTAGGACTCGTGGGTACAGCCTTCCAATTAGAGGGGGTCAATTTAGAACGGAAATGAGGAGACATTTCTTCAGCCAGAGAGTGGTGGGCCTGTGGAATTCATTGCCACGGAGTGCAGTGGAGGCCGGGACGTTGAATGTCTTCAAGGCAGAGATTGATAAATTCTTGATCTCGCAAGGAATCAAGGGCTACGGGGAGAGTGCGGGTAAGTGGAGTTGAAATGCCCATCAGCCATGATTAAATGGCGGAGTGGACTCGATGGGCCGAATGGCCTTACTTCCACTCCTATGTCTTATGGTCTTTCTCTTCATTCTCTTCTTTTTCTGATCTACGTGATATCCTTTGGCAACAGCATCCTGAAGAGTACAGTTAGTTTGATGACAGCAACCTCCTCCGCATCATCACCTATGTCCTTCCTCCATTATTGTGAAATGTATTAACTCTCACTGCAATCCAGAACTGGAGCAACTGTCCTTGACACCATTCTAACTCCACGCTCCAGCTAAGTGACTACATCCTTCCACTGTCGTTTTGAAACAATACCAGACTGTTCACAACTTGGTTGTCATATTCGACATAGATGGTCTGCTGAGCAAACATCCATGCCGTCACCAAAACCAATTATTCCCGTCGCATTGGTAATGCCTGACTTCACCACTGCTTCGGTTCACCTGCTGCTGAAACCTTCATTCATGACTTTATTACATTTACACCCTTGAAAATTCCAATGAACTTCAGGTTGATCTCCAGAAGTTTGCTTTCTGAAAGCATGAGGCTATCCAAAAATCTGCTGTCAGTGTCCTTACTCTTACTCTGTTCTATCCACCCCTTTGTTTGCTGAACTATACTGTTCCATTCAAGCCATGCCTCAGTTTTAAAATTTTCATTCGTGTTTTCAGTTTCCCCCCCACCTGCCATGACTTTTCCCCTTCCTATCTTTATACCCTTCACCAGTCTCAAAGTCTCTGAGATGTTTGCATTCATCTGACTCTGGCCTGTTCAGAATTCCCAATCCTAATCTTATCATCATTGGTGGCCATGCCTTTAGCTATTGAGCCATTATGATCTGAATACTTTGTCACATCTGTCTGACTTGCCACCTCAATTTCTACTTACAAGACACTCCATACAACTTACTTCTATGTCCAAGCTTTCAGTAATCTGTGTAATTATTGCCTATGTGTTCAGTGTAGTCTAGTCCTTTAAAAACTTGAGAGATTGGCAGTGGAGCAGTATGGGAGGATATGTCCACGTGTCAAGCAGCAATGGGGGTTCAGGATGCAATAATGGAGAAGCCTTGGCTCTTATTTTTAACAATAGATACAAGATACTTCCCATTTGTATGCACAAATGGGCAGCACAATGGCTTAGCATTTAGCACTGCTGCCTCACAGTGCCAGGGATGCAGGTTCAATTCCATCCTCGGGCGGCTGTCTGTGTGGAGTTTGCACACATTCTCCCCATGTCTGCATGGGTTTCTGCCAGGTGATCCTGTTTCTTCCCACAGTCCAAAGATGTGCAAGTTAGGTAGATTGGCCATGCTAAATTAGCCATAGTGTTCAGGGATGTTTAGGCTAGGTGTGTTAGCATTGGGAAGTGCGGGGTTATAGGGATGGGGAGGGGGATGGGTGGAATGCTCTTCAGAGAGTTGGTGTGAACCTGTTGGGCTGAATGGCCTGTTTCCACGCTGTTGGGATTCTCTGATGAAGAACAAAAATTACAGAATGGGAGGATAAACTGGCTTCGGCAGCATGGTGCAGCAAGTCATACAAATAGGGAGAGAGAAAATGAACGCGGTATTGATAAGGGACAGCACTGTCAGTGGGATATATGTTACTTTTTGAAGCCATAATTGAGATTTCTGAAGATTGTGTTGTCTGCCAGGTGCCATGCAGCTACAAACCAGTTCATCTAACATTAGTCATTTGGAAAATGCTAGAATCTATTTGTAAGGAAGTTGTAACAATGCACCTAGAAAATCAGGCAGGATGATCAGTCAGAATCAATATAGTTTTACAAAACAGAAATCATGTTTGACAGATTTATTATTTTCAGAGGTCAGAAGTAGCAGGACAGGAGAAGGAAGCCAGCCTAGGGCTCTGAGTTCCATTTTCCCAGACGAAAACGTACCCCCACTGTGGAAAATCTTGTGCATACAAAATTGGGCTCCTCAGTCATCTGAAGACTCACCTAGACTGGCAGATGATTTTTAATTCTGAGGACAGCTAACAATAAGGTAGATAATGGGCAGCCAGTAGTTGCAGTACAATTGGATTTCCAAAATGCATATGATAAAGTATCACACAAATGATTAATAAATACACACTGTAAGGGCTCATTGTGTTGGAACTAATATATTAGCATGGATGGAGGAGATAATGTAGTCCTTTATAATGCTCTGCAATTTTCTGAAGATAGGAAGACATAGCCTTGTATTACAAAGCTGTGATTTTAACAATCAACTGTTCACAACTTTGATGTTGCAGTGTGCTCCTATATTTGACAGTATTAGGTAAAGACATACAAATTTGTTCCCCTTTGATTCATTAGCTTTGCTTACCAATGCAACTTCTCCTATCAGCTGTCAGTTCATAACCTTCATGGCAGAAGCACTGGAATGAACCAATAGTATTAATGCACTGTCCATTTCTACACAAAGCACCATTCATAGTAGTGCACTCATCGACATCTAAAGAGGAACAGAAAATTATAGTCACATTTTTGTTTTTAATATTTTGAATTATTTCATGATCATTTATGATCTATTGTAATGTAATACCATATTTTTAATTTTGAACAACTGTGTTCATTGGCAAACCTGAACCCAATTTTCTATATGTTAAAAAGATGAGATAATTTATAGGGATTTGTATATTCTGTATCAACATGAATTTTTGGTTTTATTCATTTATGAAATGTGGACATTGCTGGCAAGGCAGCATTTATTGCCCATCCCAAATTAGCTTTGACAAAGAGGTGATTAGACATCATGGTGAACTGCTGCAGTCTGTATGGTGAAGGTACTTGCACAGTTCTGTTAGGCTGGCATTTTCCAACAGTAAAGGAACTGTGATATATTTCCAAGTTAGGCTGCATGTGATTTGATGGGGAACTTGAGGTGCTGGTTTTCCCACATGCCTACTGATCTTGTCTTTCAAGGTAGATGATGTTGCAGGTTTGGGAGTTGTTGCAAAAGAAGCCTCAGAGAGGTGTAAGAGTGGCTGTTGTATCAGATTGGGTTATTTTTCAAAAATGAATAATTTTACTCTATTAACTAAGCGAGGAATTCATTATATTCTGTCTAGTTATGGTTAGTAGTAAAACACTTTTTGAAAGGGAGAAAGCAACCCCCAAATTTATACTTGTAGATGATGAATATAACAATGCATTTCTGGTGGAGGATGCTGGTAACTGCTCTATTCTGAATGATGTTGAGCTTTTAGAATGTTGCTGCAGCAGTTCTGATTGAAGCAAGTATGGAGTATTCCAGCACATACTGGCTTGTGCTTTGCAGACAATGGCAAGGCTTTATGGAGTCAGTAAGTGAGTCTTACCTTACCCCTAGCATGCCCAATCTGTGGCAGGCTGCTGCAGTACATATATGGTTGGTCCAGTTAAATTTCTGGTCAATAGTGAATCCAAGGATGTTGACGGTGGCGAATTCAGTGATGGTAGTGCAATTGAATGCCAAGGGGACTAGAGTGTTAGACTCTTTCTTACTGAAAATTATAGATTTATTGTCCAGAACAAATATTTTTGATGCTAATAGTGTACTTGTGAATATTCTTTAGCAGTCTAGCAACTTCGAAGTAGTCAGCTGAAATCCCATCATGACACGGGACTGCAAACATCTTGTTAATTTGTGAGTAAAGTCAGAGAGGTCGACAGTACAGCAAAAGGCCCTTTGGCCCATCAAGTGTGTGTTGGTCACTAACAATCACCTAACTATTCTAATCCCAGAGAAATCTTATTTGCATGGCAACAAACGCTTTGACTTTATAAATGAATTTTATGTATGTAACAATGGTTTAATTAAAGGAAAAATATACTGACTACAGTACCAAGATGACAAACTAGAGTAATATGCACGAGAATATATTTGAAAGAAATAAAGTATGACCTCATACAAGCTATACTGCTCCAATTATAGCTTTCTTTAAAGTCCTATTTTGTGATTAATATTATTCTTATGGACTCCATTGCTAATGTGTGTCAGGTAACCAACAACTTTGTTCAGTCTCAAACCACAGGGAAAATAGTACAGCACAAGAGGGGATAGGGCGACAACTCAAAAATTTCAATCTGCCGAGAAATGATCCCTGTGAGTGTAGCTCCCTCTTAGGACAGTGGAATCCTTTATGTTTCTCCTCAATATAAAATAGAAAGGGTTCTCATGCAAAATACGTTCACCTTTTAAATCCAGAATTTAGAAGTTAATTATGAGGTTCATCGAGTATTATATCAAATATAAAACATTTAATCTTGTTTCCCGTAGACTTCTACAGTTGCTTAGCTCAAAATAACACTATGATTAACTTACCAATGCAGTCATTGTTATGTGAGAGCATGAATCCAGGAAAGCACAAACAGCTATAGGAACCAACTGTGTTCTTACAGGTCCCATTGCCACATGGCTGCCGTTCACATTCATCAATATCTGGGAAATGGAAAAGGGAAGTATCAGTTGCCTTTTAACACTTTGCCTCTGATTTTCTACACATTAAAAAGGAGTACTCAAGTAAGTAAGCAGACTAACAGAGATGCGTTATTTTGATGTGACTTTTCTATTGGTAGGAATCCCTTTGCTGTACATAATGTACTTTGGAAAGAGAATATTGCCCTGTAGCCCTTTCTCCCATTTATAACTTTCAGTTAAATGACACCTATAGCCAATCTGATGTCACTCTATTGCCAATGCAAATCTGAATTAATTGGAAGAAGATATACAAAAGGAGTATCAGCTGACTCTCTGGAAAGTCCATCAGGAACCTTACCGTGTGACCATAGAGTAAATGCATACCCTATTCCTCAGTGGCATGACAGATGGACTAAACACATGACTTGCCAACAAGGAGCTATGAACAGTCACGTGCCCATATGCTGTTCATCATGCAACCATTCTGCTCATTTATTAAGCTGGCTGATTACTTCAGGTCTTTATTCTGGTGCAGAATGTCTCAGGGCTTTATATAATCCAACTATCAGAGCAGATTACTCAGGCGAAAAATTTGCTTTCCACAAGATCAGCTTTTCAACTGTTGTTTTTGCTGATTTGCACCCACTGAATAATTTTTCCTAGTGTCAGTAACAGGGACTAGCAGTTCCACCATTAATTTTGAGGTCCAGCTCATGGTACTGATAAAGATAAACTGCCATTTCCATTTTCTATTATCTCTCCTATTCAGAGAACAAGAAGAAGCTAGTTTGTCCTACTTCTGATGCGCTACAATAAAGCAGTATGTCCGGTAGTAAAGATTTGACAACTGCAAAGCTGGTATAGGGTCATAGGAATAGGAGTAGGCAACTCAGCCCATTCAGCCTGCCCTCACTATCCTACATTACCGCTGATCATCTTGTCAATGTAATTTTTCCACACTATCACCGGAGCGGCACGGTGGCTCAGTGGTTAGCACTGCTGCATCACAGCGCCAGGGACCAGTGTTCAATTCCTCCTTGGGTGACTGTCTGTGTGGAGTTTGCACATTTTCCCCGTGTCTGCGTGGGTTTCCTCCGGGTGATCTGGTTTCCTCCCACAGTCCAACGATGTGCAGGCTAGGTGGACTGGCCATGCTAAATTGCCCACAGTGTTCAGGGATGTTTCGATTAGGTGGCTTATAGGGGGATGGGTCTGGGTCGGTGTGGACTTGTTGGGCCAAAGGGCCTGTTTCCACACTGTAGGGATTCTATTCTAATTTCCATATCCCTGAATGTCATTAGTATAGTGCTCAGTGCACTATTTTCTACAATCAATTGTATTTATACAGTGCTTTTAATGTAGTAAAATGCTCAAATCACTCCACAACAACATTTTCAAACAAAAATTGACGACAAGTTACATAAGGAAATTTAGGAAAAGTGACAAAACATTTGATCCAATAGATTGATTTTAAGGAATATCATGAAGCAGAACAGAAATGAAAAGTGGCAAAATTCCAGAGTTTAGGGCTTAAGCAGCTGAAGTATAGTTACCAATGGTGGGGGAATTAAAATCAAGGATGTGGGAAAGGCCATTATTGAAAGAAGGCAAAGATTTCAAAAGGTTGTGGTGTTAAAGAAGATTATAGAGACAGAGGGGCAAGACTCTGGAGGAAGTTGAAAAGAAGATTGTGAATTTTTAAACTGAAGTGCTACCGACCGGTAACTATTGTTGGTTTGTGAGCAAGGGAATGATAGATGAACAACACCAACTTCATAATGCAGGACATTTTCAGAGTTTTGCTTTGAACTCTCGAGGAGGTAAAAAAAAATCCAAAGAAGCAGCGTAAGGATTGATTAAAAGGTGATTATTAAATGGAAAAATGTACCCATTTAAAAGGGGCAAAACTGCTTGTATCCTTTACGGATGTTTATAATCATTTCCATGTATATTTATACATAAAATAATTTGTTGAGATAACAAAAATGTCAGGAAAAGTCCTTTGATTAATATAATAAATGTGAAGGGTGGAAAATAGAGTGACTAGTAATGAAGTGGTTTAAGAGTTATTTGACAGCAGGTAAAGTAAAAACAGTGCAGAATAAGGTGATCCTGCTTTTCACCCTCTTGAGAATAACATGTTTACAAAGATGTGAAATAAATTGATTTGATGATATAGCTGTTGATTACCATCACAGAATCAAAAAAATTATTATGGTACAGGAGGAGACTATTTCGCTCATTGGGCTTGCACTGGGTCTATTAACTAGTGCCTATCTCCAGCCTTTTCCCCATATTTGTGCACATTATTTCTATCCAAATGATTATTCAATGCCCTCTTGAATGCCTCAACTGAACCTTTCTCCATCACAGTTCCATGCATTGCATTCCATACATTAACTACCCGCTGTGTGTAAAAGATCTTTTTCATATCACCCTTGCTTTTTTTGCACATCACTAAATCTATGCCTTCTCGTTCTTTTTTCTTTTACAAGTAGGATTAGCTTCTCCCTGTATACTCTATTGAGCCCACTCATTATTTTGAAAACGTCTACCAAATCTCCTCTCAGCATTCTTCTCTCTAAGGAGAAAATTCTCAACCTCTTCAATCTATCCTCATAACTGAAATTTCTTATTCCCGCAGTCAGTCATGTAAATCACTTCTACACTCTCTCCCCACCAATGTACATTCACTTCTTTGTTGTAATATAGCTCCCACAATTGTGCAAAGTACTTCAGCTGAGGTCTAACAAATGGGTCTTGTACAAGTTCGTCATCTCCTCCTTGCCCTTGTACTCTATGCCCCTATTAATAACGCTGAGAACACTTTATTAACTGATCTCTCCAACTGTCCTGCCAGCTTCAATGATTTGTACACGTATGTATCCAGGTCCCTCTGTTCCTGCACCCCGTTTAGAACTGTACCCTCTATTCTACATTGTTTTTCAATGTTCTTCTGACAACTCATACCTCCCTGCACTGAACCTTATCTGCCACTTATCCATCCAAGCCATCAACTTGTCAAAGTCCTTTTGGAGTTCTACACTATCCTCCTCACATTCTTACGGTTCTTCCATGTTTCCTGTCATCTGCAGACTTTGAAATTGTTCCCTGTGCACTAAGATCCAGATCATTAATACACAACAGGAAAAGCAAAGGTCCTGATACCAAACCCTGGTGATTACAAACCTTCCTCCAGCCTGAAAAATATCTACTGACTATTACTCTCTGTTTCCTATCACTCAGCTAATCCTGTATCCTCTATATTGAGGAAGTGAAGCTGAGACTTGGTGACCACTTTGCAGACAGAACGCAGGCGTTCTCCAAAAAAAAGACCCTGAGTTTCCAGTTGCCTGCCACTTCAACACACCACTTTGTTTCTTGGCCAACATCTCTGTCTCAGGCTTGCGCAAGTGCTCTAGCAAAGGTCATGCAAGCTGGAAGAACAGCACCCCATTTTCCGCTTGGTTACATCACAGCCTTCTGGACTCAATATCAAGTTCAACAATTTTAGGGCTTGAGCCACTTTCTCCCACGTCCTTTCCCCAACCCCCACGCACCAGGCCTTATTATTACATGGTCTGCTATTACACACGACCCATTGTTAGCCACTAAAATCCCTATTAGCAGCTATTCGTTCTCCTAGGCTGACCATTATCCACTCCTTTGTCTAACCGTTCTTCTCTCTCTTTGGGCTCTATCACCAAATATAGTTTACTCTTGACCCCTTCCACCCACTCTATCAATCTAAAACAACTTTTTCCTGGCTCCTATCAGTTCTGAAGAAGGGTCACTGGACCCGAAATGTTCACTCTGATTTCTCTCCACAGATGCCGCCAGACCTCCTGAGTGTTTCCAGCATTTTCTGTTTTTGTTTCTGATTTCTAGCATCCACAGTTCTTTTGTTTTTTTTTTCAAATTGTGTATCCATGTTGCTACTGTCCCTTTTACACCATGACCTATAACCTTCCTCACAAGTCTGTTGTGCACAAGTCTGAAATGTCTTCTAGAAGTCCACGTACACTACATCAAGAATATTACCCTCATCGGTTCATTCTATTACCTCTTCAAATAACTTCAACAATTCAGTTAAACATGATTTCCCCTTTAGAAATCCATACTGACT
Organism: Ginglymostoma cirratum; assembly: GCA_024137785.1. Taxonomy (NCBI): domain Eukaryota; kingdom Metazoa; phylum Chordata; class Chondrichthyes; order Orectolobiformes; family Ginglymostomatidae; genus Ginglymostoma; species Ginglymostoma cirratum. Next base: position 1,536,642 of record JAHRHZ010000081.1, on the reverse strand, counting down.
CTTACTGATCAACCCACCTATTTCCATGTGATTACGAGTTCTATACCGAATAATTGGTCCCAGAAGTTTCCCCACTCCAAAGTTATACTGAGGTGGGATGTTGTTTGTAGGCTCGGTGTGGACTCGATGGACGAAACGGCCAGCTTCCACACTGTAGGAATTCTATCATTCTACATCTGGCGGCACAGCAGCTCAGTGGTTCGTACTGCTGCCTCACAGCACCAGGGACCCAGGTTTGATCGCCGACTGTCTGTGTGGAGTTTGCACATTCTACCCGTGGCTGCATGGGTTTCCTCTGGGTGCTCTGGTTTCCTCCCACAATCCAAAGATGTGTGGGCTTGGTGGACTGGCCTTGATAAATTTCCTGTAGTGTTAGGGATGTGTAGTTTAGGTGGGTTATAGGTGGATGGGACTGGGTGGGATGCTCTGAGGGTCGGTGTGGACTTGTTGGGCCGAAGGGCCTGTTTCCATACTGTAGAGATTCTATGAAAAAAAATACATACTCTGACTCCATGAGATTCCCTTTCTTGCTCACCAAGTGTGTCCACTCTCCTTTAACCACTCTCTGACCATTCATATGCCTATAGAAGGTCTTGGGGTTCCTCTTTATTTTAGCTACTAGCCTTTTCTCTTAATTGCTTTTTCACCTCCTTGCAAACCTTCAGTATTCCTGTTGATCTTCAATTGCAATTTTTGTCCTACATGTCATAAGCACACTTCCTCTTTCTAATGTTAATGCTGGATTTGTTTATCCTACCTTTTCCATTAGATGGAATGCATCTCGACCGTAACCCAACCATCTGCTGTTTGAGACTTCCCCATTGTTCAGCTACTGTTTTTCCTACCAACCTCTTAGTCCAAACAATCCTGCTCACTGTTCCCACTGCAATAAAGTCAGCTATCTGCCAATTGACTTATACTTTTGATTGTTACACTTTATTCTCCAACATCACCCTGACCCCATGATCACTGTCTCGTAAATGTTCCCCGCTTGATCAACTTTGCCCACTTCATTCCCAAGGACCGTGTCCAACATTGCATTCTTCCTTGTTGGACTGTAAGTATACTACTTTTGGAAACTCTCCCGAACACAATCCAGAAACACTCACCCCTTGTTGCCCCTTACACTACCAGCATCCCAGTGTATATTTGGGCAATTGAAGTGTCCATTATAACTACTCCATAATGTTGACACTTTGCTGCAACTTCCCTGCAAATTTGTTACTCTATACTTTTTTTTAAACTAGTTGGTGGTCTATAGGCTACATTGAGCAATGTAACTGTATCCTTTTATTCTATAGCTGGACTTTCTTCCTCCCTTACTCGGACTTCACTTATCAACTCACTACTTTCTACTCTCATGCCAACTATAGCCCTAAGTATTTCACAAGCTGTGACATTCTCCTCTACTATTCTTTCTTGGTTCCCACACCACTGCCAAGTTACTTTCAAGTCCTCTAAATGGCACTAGCAAAACACTCTGCAGGAACATCAGTCCCAGCTGTGTTTAGGTGCAAATCATATGGTTTGCATAGGTGCTATCTCCCCGATAGCCAGTCCTAGAATCTAAAGCCCTCCCACTTGCATCATTTTTTTTGCCACGCATTCATCTGCCTTATCCTCCTGTTTCTGTACTTGCGTGCATATGGCACTGTGAGTAATCTAGAGATTACTACATTCTTGGTCCTGCTTGTTAACTTTCTACCTAGCTCCCTAAATTCTGATTGCAGAACCACAGCCCCCTTCCAATCCGCATCATTGGTACCACAATCTCTGGCTGTTCACCCTCCCCTTGAAGAATGCCACAGAGAGGTTACAGGACATTCTTGACTGTGACACTAGGGAGGCAATGTATCATCCTGGAGTCATGTTGATAGCCACAGAAATGCCTGTGTCTTCACCTAATTAATGAATCAGCTATCACTATTGCTCCTCCTTTGTTCTTCCTTCCCTCATTTACAACTGGGTGGCATGGTGCCAGAGCTTGCCTCTGACTACATTTCCTTGAGGAACCAGCACATTCATCAGATTCCAAAATGGAAACATGATTTGTGGGTGGGACACCAGGGGATTCCTGCATGTTTCTCTTGGACTGTCTGGCAATCACCCATTCCCTTCCTTCCTCTAGTCCTTAATCTGCAGTGTGACCACCTCTCTAATACTTAGTAATGTTAGCCTGACAACAACTTGCATTTATATAGTACCTTTAATGTAATTAAATGTTCCCGAATAGTTCAGAAGAGATTTATTAAGAAAATTGGATATCAAGCTACACAATGTTCCCTATAGAGGAAGGACCTGGAACCCGAAGACGCTAAATTAAAGTGACTGGCAAAAGATGTAATAGTGACACAACAAAAAAAAGTTTCTTTGTAGGGTTAGAATCTGGAATTCACTTCTCAACAACTAGTGGAGGCAGGTTCAAACGTGGCAATGAAAAGAAAATGTGTTAACTATTTTTGTTCTGACTATTCTATGTTTCTTTACTATGATAAGGAAATATTACGGAAAATCATGAAAAAAATGTGAGGTTGAAAGAAGGGTCGGTTCCATGTCCTTCCAGTTGGCGTCCCACATCCTATCCTCAGTGAGTTTTAGGCCATCCAAAAGTATGTCACTGTCCTTATTTCCAACACTCCTGGTTATTAATCATTGTTCCTCTAATTCTGGCCTCTTGAGCATCTTAAATTATAACTGATGGCTATGCTTCATTGTTAATGCCTTAAGCTCTAGGATTCCTTCCCTTCTATGCAACTCCTCTTTTCTTTCTTCCTCCACTACATTCTTGAGGAATGTATTCCAGATTCTAACTGCACCCTGCAGAGAAACCAATTTTTTTTTTGTTGTGTCACCATTGCATCTTTTGCCAGTCAAATTAATTTGGTATCTTCGGGTTCCAGGTTCTTCCACTACAGGGAACATTATGCAGCTTAGTATTGAATTTTCTTACTGAACTTCCTCTGAACTGCTCTGGAACATTTAATTAAAGGTACTGCATAAATGCAACTTGTTGTCAGGCTAACATTACTAAGTATTAGAGAGGTGGTCACATTGCAGCTTAAGAGATTGGGGAAGGAAGGGAATGGGGTGAGGTGTCACGCAACAGAAGGCAATATTCTTTATAAAAGCAAAATACTGCAGATATTGGAAATCTGAAATAAACACAGAACCCTGGAGGAACTCAGTAGGTCTGGAAGCATCTTTGGATAGAGAAACAGAGTTAATATTTTGAGTCCGTTTGATTCTTTTTTAGAACTGTATATTAGACCAGAAATACGAGAATTGCCAAAGTAGATATGTGTCAAAGGATACTCAAGGTAATCACAGCTTGCCTCTACAGTAGATAAATAATAGGGAAAATGCATCAACTTTTATCACAAATAAATCACAGACCAATATCTGGTAACAAAAGATGCAAAAAGACCATTCAGTTCAAGAGAAGACCTGATGCACAGTAAGAAAAACACCCTTGACATACACTTCGTGTAAGTAAGTAAGTCGCTCTAAACATGCAAACACTGAACAAATGCATGAACAACAAAATAAAGGACTGACTTTTGGCTTCTGGCATTAGCATACAATATAATAGAAAACTGGATGGACACAAACTCAGGAAATCTGATGCAAAATATCTCTGCTCATCTTTCTAATTACTTATGATCACAAATGAATATAACAAATTGGATTTCAAAACTAGGAAATCACTGGGTGTCCAATTTCATGCTATGAATTTCCAAGTGTCTAAAAAGCCCATGGTAGGTTGTTTACTTACCCATACACATCGTCTTATCTGGTGTTGCTTTGAAGCCATTGCGACATGTGCAGTAGTAGCTTCCTACAGTGTCAGTGCACTGACCATGACTGCAAACATTGGGGATATCATGACATTCATTACGATCTGCATACAAAAGAAATGGAATTTTCCAAAAACAGAGGAAGTACATTTGAACCAATGAGCAGCAATACAACTGAGGGTAAAGTTTTTAACAATTAAAAATAAAACATCTGAATTCCAAAAACTTAAAGAAGATTAAAAATATTTTAACATACAGTAGTTTGTCAGTATCTGAAATGAGAAAAGATGATAACCTTTTAACTGATGACGAATTTTGCTGAATGTTCCTGCTTCAACCATTAATCTGCCTTTTTCCGTTTTGAGATGGATGTGCATTTCTAATGTTTTGTATTTTCCTGCACATATCATATATGGAGTAACACTGATACATGTCAGAAAGTGAACTGTGATGTATAGGGAATTGTGTTTAATTGTATGTAGGTGATGACCAGTCAGTTAGGATCCATTTCAGTCTTATAAACAGACACAGGAACAGGATTAGGCTATTCAGTCCTAAAGCCTGTTCTGCCATTCAATGCGATTGTGGCCTCAATAAGTTTGCCTAACAAGATTTGGTGTATCTTAGATTTAAAATGAAGAACTGATCTAGTATCAATTGCCATTTTTGCGACAGAGTTCCAAACCTCTACCATGCCTTTGTGTGTGACATGGACTGAAACAGCAGTTTTTGGAGTTAGGAGGTTTATGCTTGTGTATGAATGCTTCTAAACATATATAAAAGTGTGTAAAAATTGGTGCCAGTTCTATCCTTGACCAACTGAGCTTCTAGATTAGAACAATGTATCATGAATAGCATTAACAGAAGCCTCTCTGTTTGCTGCTTGCTGTGAAAGCATAAATATTTGCATTTGTACCTATGGGGTGGTGGAGATGTAGAACTCTGCCTGAAAGGTGGTAAAACCGGGAACTATTTCAACATTTAACAGGATGTAGGTGAACTCTTGAAACAGCCAAAGAGTACAAGTATGGGCCAAGTGCTGAGAAAAAGGATTTGGGTAGAAAGGTGCTGACATAATGGGTTGAAGGGCCTCTTACCCATGCAATTCCATCAAATATTCTCAACATTAATGTTATGGATATGGAAGAAGCTTCTACTCGTTATAGCTCTTGTGAGAAATTGGACGGTGATTCTCAATCTGGGGTAAACATTTTCATTTCCTGTACCTTGAATGTATATGGCAAACTGCAAATTTTCAGACAGTGATTTTTTTCCTTCATTAGCTTCATTTAGGACAGCACGGTGGCTCAGTGGTTAGCACTGCTGCCTCACAGCACAGGGACCTGGGTTTGGTTCCACCACTGGGCGACTGTCTGCGTGGAGTTGCATATTCTCCCGTGTCTGTGTGGGTTTCCTCCAGGTGCTCTGGTTTCCTCCCACAGTCTAAAGATGTGTGGGTTAGGTGTATTGACCAGCTAAATTGTCCACAGTGTTCAGGGATGTGTAAGTTAGCTGGATTAGCCATGGGAGATCTGGTATTATGGGGACTGGTGAGAGGGGTGGGTCTGGGTGGTATGCTCTTCAGAGGGTCGGTGCAGACTCAATGGGCCAAATGGCCTGCTTCCACACTGTAGGGATTCTATGTTAATGGATGGAAAATTGTGAGTTAGGGCTATGTAAGCGATTGATCTATTCTCCCAGTGAAAGGATGCACCAATATCAGCCATTCTGAATTATTTTGCTTTCTTTCAATTGAAATATTGAAAAAAAATGACCAGTTTACTATTTTTAATAAGTTCTCAACTGTTCCACTGAAACATTCTTTAGAATGGCAAACCAATATATCAGGAGGGTCTTAACATGTCAATCAGCTTTTCTCGAGTACTTTGTTGGAATACTTTAATATTCTCGTGTAAAGCATTCTGACCTTCACAATGATATTTTAAAATTACTGTACACTTATCTTTACACAACATTCAGGAATGAAAATAATTGCAGGAAATCATTATTTCCTTTTAATTAAAAATGGGTATTGTAGGTCACAATTAAATATTTTGTACTTTTGTTTATTCTGCCCTACAACCACTTACCAGATCTTTAATGATAAGGGCTCACAACCAGTCTACACATAGTGCAGTATTTAAAACGTTTATCAAACCAGGACATTTCAAAAATGATGAAGTCTACCTGATATGCAAGGAAGGACTGTTCATAGCTGAAAACATAACTATGTTTGGATTTTAACAAATATTGCTTACCAATACAATGTCCTGCTATTGTAAGACGGTAACCTGGCAAACATTCGCAACGATAGCTCCCAGGAGTGTTAATACAATTAGCATTCTGTTGACAAAGGGGACCATTCTGACATTCATCCATATCTGAGTGAGCAAAACAGACATCAACGAATTAAAATTGCTTTTTAGCACTATGTTCCAAATCAGAGTCTTTAGAATTGATCTGATAATTGCAAAGGGAGCTCGTCATCAATACCCTTACCATAAAAATCAAACACCTATAAAGAATTATGATGTTCACAATTTTTTATCTGAGGATTTTGCTATTATCTTTGGATATTTTGTTTACAAAGCTTGTACATTACCTAATTATTGTGGTTAGGGTGTGGCGGGAAGGAGAGATGTATGGCAGGTTGCAAAAGAATGTCATTGGATTGAATTATCACACCTAATTTTCTAAATAATTACACTGTGCACAAATAAGCTGCAAGTAATTTTCTAGTTACAGTAACAAAATACGAAGTCTGAAAAACACCACTGCCTCTGAGTTTGCAGTTGTTGTGAGCACATTAGTGGAGAAGAAAGGAAATTGGAAGAAGTGCTGTGGATAGGGGTATGGTCAAGATGGTTCAATCAACCAAATTTATTAGATTTGGGAATTAGTGGCAAGATGTGAAGCCATGAACTAGTGCTCCTCAGAGACCGTGGGTGCCATCAACTAATCTCGGAAGATAGCCAGCAATTAACAAAACCAGAGGAATCTTCACTTAAGGCTATGTCCAAATTCTAAAAAAATGTAGCTTTGAGCACACTGCTTCTTGGTTTGTATACCTTGGGCTAGAATTTTGCTTGGTTATATTCCCAACATCTGAAATTTGGGGTACTCCTGTAAGATTTTGGTTTCCCTGAGTCAGCATCAAATGGATAGTCCTAGAAACAGATCCAAAGCAGCACTGGAGCTGCATGGGAGGAGAGGTGAATTGGTTAGAAGGTCAGCCTTTCTCAGTACAGCACTGTCCAAGTCCTGCATTTATATTAGGCCTTTTAGTGCTAACCCACCTCCCACATCCCTTCATATCTCATATTCACCTCCCAGTTCATGTTTCCCTGCTATGTCCTTGCATGTCCCAACATCTGACTAAACCCTCTATAGTTCAATGCCCTTTTCATACCCCTCAGCAATACCCATGCCCATTCTATTAATCCTTCCCTCTTCCATACTTCCATGCATTCCCTGTGCTGAATGTCTCTTGCACACAATACTCCAGCTGTGGTCTCACCAAGGATCTCACCTGTATGATTGCAGCAAGACATCCCTGCTCATGTACTCAAATCCGCTCACCACAAAGGCCAACATATTATAGCTTTCTTCACTGACTGCTGCAACCACATGCTTACTTTCATAGACTGATGAACATGGGCACCTGGGTCTCAGTGCACCTATCCCTTTCCAAGTCCATCGCCATTCAGATAATAATCAGTCTTCCTGTTTTTGCTACATAAATGGGTGACCTCACATTTATCCACATTACACCTCACCTGCTCTGAATTTTCCAATTCATTCTTGTCCAAATCACACCGAAGCACTTCTGCATTCTCCTCAAAGTTCATTCTCCCACCCAGCTTTGGTTGACTGCAAATTTGAAAATACTACATTTAGTTCCCTCATCTAAATCATTAATGTATATTGTGCATTGCTGGTGTCCAAACACTGATCTCTGTGGTACCCCACTGGTCACTGGCTGTTGCTCAGAAAATGATCCGTGTTATCCTACTCTTTGTTTCCTGTCTGTCAGCCAGTTCTCTATCCTTGTCAGTACACAACCCCAATCCCATCCACTTTAATTTTACATGCAAATGTCCTTTGTAGAACCTTATCAAATGCCTTCTGAAAGTTCAAGTAACCACATCCACTGGCTGTCCCTTATCAATCCTTTGACAAAAACATAATTTCCCTTTCATAAATCCGCGCTGACTCTGTCCAATCCTGCCACTATGTTCCAAGTGCTCTGCTATTAAATCTTTCTTTTATAATGGACTCTAGCATTTTCCTTACTACTGATGTATAATTCCTTGTTTTCTCTATATTTCCTTTTTTGTTTAAACAGTAAGGTTACATTAGCTACCCTTTAATACATAGGAATTATTCCAGAGACTACGGAATCTTGAAAGATGACCACTAATGCCCCCACTATTCCTTGGACCATTTCCTCAAATTACTCTGGGATGTATTTATCAGAATCTGGGAATTTGTCAGTCTTTAAGCCCAACACCATTTCCTCACAAATATGGATTTCCTTCAGCTGCTCTCTGTCACTGGGCCATATGTTCCCCAACATTTTTAAGACGTTATTTGTGTCCTCCTTTGTTTAGGCAGAACTAAAATATGTATTTAACTGTTCTGCCATTTCTTTGCTACCCTTTATAACTTGCCTCTTTCTGACTGCAAGGGAGCTACATTTGTCTTTACTAATCTTTTTCACTGCACATACCTGAAGCTTTCACCATCTGTTTGCACAAGCTTACTCTCACACTCCATTTTCCCCCTCTTAATCAATCCTTGTCTCCTCCTTTGCTGAAATCAAAACTGCTCCTAATCCTCAGGCCTGCTGCTTCTTTTGACCAATATGTATGCCTCTTTCTCTGATCTAATGATATCCCTAATTTCTCTTGTTGGCCATAGCTAGGTTCACCATTCCCATTTTATTTTTGTGCCAGACAGGAATGAATAATTGTAGTTCCTTCATGCACTTTCTAAATACTTGTCATTTCCTATTCACCGTCATGTTTTTAAATAACCCTCCCCAATTTAACATAGTTTGTCCCTCATATCATTGTAGTTTTCTCTATTTGGATTTAGGAACTTAGCCTCAGAATCATCTATGTCACTCTCCAGCTTAACAAAGAATTCTATCATATTATAGTCACTCTTAACCCAGGGGTCTTGCACAATTCCAGGAATTCCTCCTCTATGGTACAGTCACTGATTGATTCACCCATAATTATAGCTGTACTTTATTTCTTGCTTTAGTCTCCTGCTTATAATGCCTTCCCCAATGTTACCATTAGAGTTTAGGGGTCTTTATACAGCCCCCATTATTGCTTTCTGCTCTACTCATACAGATTCCTCTTCATCAGTGCCAAATATTCTTCCTCATTAACCTACACTTTAACTAGCAACACTACCCTACCTGCTTTTCCTCTTTATCTGTCCTTCCTAAAATATTCAGCTCCCAGCCCTGGTTACCCTGCAAGCACATCTCCATTATACAAACTATATCGTTCCCATTTATATCTATTTGCGTGAAATCTGATGTAATGAAATGTAATATTGAAAGTATACTCCAATCACTTTCAGAAGAACATATAGGTTCTATCCCAAACTTAGCAAGAAGGTTTTCTTGGGAGAAATTTTTTAGACAGCCTTCCCTTGCAAGAGTCTTGACTCCAGCTGAAGACCAATCTCCAAAGCATTTTCCATCCAGTCACTATTCAAAACAGCTCTAGCAGGACTACAGCAGAGCAAACAGTGTTAATAGTCATGTGATTTCTAGGGAGCTTTATAGAAGAAAATCTCCAATGTGAACACTAATCTTTCAATTATATCTTTTAAAGAAATCATTCCAAATATTTCCATTACCCTTAAAAATTTAAGTCCTTCTACAAATATTAAAGTATTGAAGTGTCATCAAATCACTTGTCTTGAAATGCTCCTGGGACTGACACAGCATCAATGAGAATTTGAAAATTTTATTTGTAAATTACAGTTCACCTTGCAACCTCATACAAGTATCAGTCTACCACAGGCATTCTTAGTGTCAATTAATAAAACTTTAATCTCTTAACAAAAGCTCATGACCACCATTTCCAGGACAGTTAGGGGTAAGTGATGAATAATAACCTAGCAACAAAACCCATATCCCATGAACAAATACAAAAAGTCATAATCTTGTCTAGATAAACAGACAGACATTCAAAAAGCCCAAAAAAATCAACTTATTACAACTTTATAAAGACATTCATCTGATAAAGACTAATACTTCCTTTTGCAAGTCTGCAAACAGATCCCCTGTTTGGTTTAGGCTCCCCATTTGTGAACCATTCAGTATTAGATGATTTGGAAAAACACTCTGCTTTATTTGTTTCTATTGATACAATACTATATAACTGGCCATCTTTTCAAACTGCTTCCATCCATACATTAACCAGATAGCCTCATTATAAATCCTTGACTAAGCTAAAGTTGATGGACTTAGTTGTGAAGGCAATCTTGACATGGTGTGAAGGAGAGTGTTGCCTTTGTTTGATAGACATTTTCACGAAGTTGTAATGATTATTCCTTGGATATGGTTTTCAATACTTATTTGTTTTTCTGGAAATGTGAGACAAGTATTCAGAGCAATCATCTTAAGCTTTGTTCATTGACACAATGAATTGCTATGATTGATTGATACTTCAATGAAGTTGTAAAAATAGGCTTTTTTCAATGGAGATTTTCTTTTTGTGTTAGTTTCAGGAACATTTCAAAGATATGTCACTATTACATAGCTAACTATTTCTAGACTTATTGAATACCGGAAGAACGAGTAAAGAAAATGCCTGGGGACATGGAAGAGGTATGAGGATTGAAGGGCCATAGGGATATTGGAGATGGCATTACGGGACACAAGGGTGAGGAATTTTAGAGGTCATGGAGGAGCATGGGAGATATGCAGGAGCATGGACCATATCAGATAACATGGAAAAAAGCTTTTAACTTTACTTATCAAAAGATTCCCGACTCCTCAGAAAGCTTTTCCAAGAGTCATGAACTGACCTACCTGGTGCAGTCCCTACAGGTTTCCAAATCCATCATGTCATAACAGAAATAGTATGCATGATGAAATTCAGAAACTCCCTGGGCCTTTACAATTGGTGACCCTGATATCACAGCACATGCATGTGAGGTCCTGACTCAACATGCTGCCTAACTTGAGAAAGATGGTGTGGGTTGAGAATGCAGGGATATATTTGAAATTCTGGCCCCATGGGCCTCATTTTACCTGGTGCAAAATGACTTCCAGGCAGGTGCTGATGGGAAAAACCTGGCACCTTCTGTGATTTATGTCACAACAATTTGACTTTAGTCAATCTTTTGTGTGGGAACTATTCCATCAAGTGGGACATAAAACGTACATCAACATAACTGTTAGCATTTTATCAATTTTGATTTAATAGTAATAGGTTTGAACATGAGAACAATGTACAAATTTCAAATACATACATGCATTGTGACAATTCTAATAGTCTAACAAAAATTAAAACAGAGGATTCATTTGTAAAAGAGATGTTGTAAGACATGTTTACCGTGCCAGCGCCACCATCATGAAAAGATGGTAGTGAAAAGGCTACCTAGAAAAGGTAGCATTCAGAGAGATAAAGACTCCATTACTTGCAACACAGAGGTGACTGTGAGGCTGGTTCTTTAATTATGACTTTCACAGCATGCAAGCGCTCAAACCTAGGTCAGTACCCGAGTACTTCAGCCCATTGTTGCACATGAGCACCTCAGCTCATTAGCACATCATTATCTACTAGCACAAATAGTTGAACTAGCTTTTAACTTGTGTCTTGTGTATTCTTGAAAGTGGAAGACACAAAACCTCTCTCTCACCTGAACTGTCATCTTTTCTCTCATCATATTCACAGTCTGAGTTACCTCGCTGGAGATAACTGTTCAGTTTTGTAGAGCACTTCTCCCTTTTAAATTTATCTCATTAAAGCTTCCTTGTCACTTTGGCAAGTATGATATTCCAGGCTCTTGGCTACTGAACTTACAACCACAGTCAACTTTTGGCTATCCATTTTTAAAAACTGCTGTAGTTAAAATTAAACATGTTTGTAGATGATCTGGGATTATGTTCTGTGGTTATGATATGTCATAGCAAGTCAAACTTCAGTTGGCTATTGTGAGGTTTAAGAACAGCACAGATAAAAATAAATAATCTTTTTTAAGTATGATTGTTTGCTAGGGCTCTTGTGGCATAATGGTAGAGTCCATTTCTCTAAGTTAGGAGGCCTTGGTTCAAGTCCTACCTGCTCCACAGATATGTAATAACACCTCTGAACAGGGTGAGTAGAAACTATCTATGATTGTTTGCTAAAGGGAGAGGAGACTCTTGTGGCACAATGGGGGCATGCCTACATTTGGACCAGGAGGTCCAGGTTCAAGTCATACATGCTCCAGAGGTTTGTCATAATACCTCTGAACAGATTGATTTCTGTTTTGTTTTCGACTTTTGTTTTCGAAGACAATATGTGGGTTCCCGGGCTCATTACCCACAGACTGGACTCAAATGATTGAATGGAACGTGGTTACTATCAATGTCAGTATTCTTTCCAATAACCAGTATTTTTGATTTACTGGGTCCTTGCGCTTGCCTGATAATGCAAACTTCACTGTAGAAAATTTTCATTATCAGTAAAATATCATCTGTGAAACCTCATATAAACTCAACATAGCAAGAATATATCCAATTGGCCGAGATATTCTGAAGACCAGAGTGTCCTTGGAGCTGTGCAAACTGAGTTAAGTGTTCAGATTATGAGGAAACCTGCTGCAGTAGACTCTGTGGGAATTTTGTGGGAAGTTAAAACTTTGAAACGTCCCAAAGAAATTCTTTAAAGTCAGAAACATTGAAAGGTTCTGGCTGAGTTAAGATTAATCGTTAACCAGCAAAGCTCACAGGATTTAACACCTACTCTAATTCCTAGGTAACCATTAAATTGACATCCCTGACTCACCACTAATCCCGCCCACCCAACTACATTTCCCCTAACCCCTGGCAATCACACCACAGTTCAACCCTGCTGAGCCTGACAATCACTCCTGCGCTCTTGGCATGACTGTCCCTGGGCCCAACATACATCTTCCAACCCCACCAGCTTGATCCCCCTGGACTCACACAGACCCTTTGCCATCTCCCAATGTCCAGTGACTTGACTCTTCCAGGCCCAATAACCCATCCCCAAACAAAGCGCCAGACTGACATCTCCCCAATGCCCAGTTGGATTGAAAAACCTTCAACCTGAATGGTAATTACTTCTTTATATACAGAGGACTGCTGGTACATCTCCACCCCATCCCATAAGTATCGCTGACACCAAGAAGCCTGCCACCTACCATAAGCACTCATTTATTTTCCTGGCTCTAATTCTCACCCAACTGGCATCCTACCCTCCTCTCACCCAACTGGCATCCTAACTCCTCAAATAACTGCCCTCCAATCCTAGCCTTACCTAATATAATTATCCATACACAGAAGTTGGCAAAGTTGCTGGCTAGTTAAATCCTAGAATGTGGCAGACTGACTGAGTACTGCTAAAGTCAGTATGGTTTCTACAAAGATCTTCTTCACTACTGGTCCCATGGATTCCTCTATAAGTTTGTTACAGGAATCTCCAGCATAGGAGATACCTTAAAGCAGGTCTTTTGTTTTCGATTAGGGTCAGAAATAGGACTTTCTCTTTGTTTTTAAAAAATAGCAAGGAAGTGTTAACTAATTTTTTTTTGAAACAGCAAAAAATCTTTCAACTGCAGTTAAAAAATTTCCCTCCAGCCCTGCTGGACATTTATATTCTGTAACACGGCACACACCGACTACTGCAGAAGGGAGTTCCTGCGTAAGATGTAGATCAAATAAGTACAAGATACTGTAGTGCATGATAAATACCTTACTTAAAGAGCAGACATTAAGACTATTAATTTCTCTGTACACTTTTAAATAAATTGAGGGAATCTATTCATAAGGGATCACTTTACAAATTAAGAAGTATTTCCTTATTACCTTCACAGCTGATCAGTTGATCATTGTATTGAAATCCCATGGGACATTCACATCGGAAGCTTCCAAGTTGATTAATGCATACACCATTAGCACAAATGCCAGGAATCCAATGGCACTCGTCAATGTCTGCAATGAAGTGTACTTGCAGGTTAACCTTGTAAAAAAGTTTTATATATATGCTGAAGTATATTTTTCTCCATTCACCAACATGAGCAATGATTGTATGAATATATTCCAAAGTTAAATGTTCCTAGACTGGAACATTTGTGATAAACGAATGTCTACTGTACTCTTCAAGATGTGTGGTATAGTGTGGCCAGAAATTCCACAATGAAATGAAGGACTAGATTAAATAACACAATTTACTTTTTATACTGACATAAAAATTATTTGGTAACATAAAATCAGAATTAGTCAGAGAAGCAAATATTCAATGATTTTTATATTTATTTCATTCCATGGCATACACTCTCTGCAACAGAACTCATTAACCTGTTGGAATCAACAAATTGTAGCCATCTGTAAATCACAGGGCACCTTTAAGAAAGTCATGTAAGTTTTTGTCCAAGTGAAAGTTTGGCCAATTTACTTTTATCCTGCGTCCATAGAGCTGTGAAATTTTGTAATGAGTAAAGCCTCAATAATGCCACATTGGCTATCTACTATGACATATCTACACATTGTAAAGTAGATTTTTATTGTTGCTAAAAGAGAAATTGCTCAAGACACTCAGCAGGTTTGGCAGTATCTGTGGAGAGAAAACAGAATGAATGTTCAGTTCTGAAAGATTACTGGACTTGAAAAGTTAACTCTGCTTTCTCTCCACAGATTTTGCGAGACTTGAGTTTCTCCAATAATGTCTGCTTGTTTCAGATTTCCAGCATCTGCAGTTCTTGGTTTTATTTTTATTGTTGCTCATTAGTAGATATGAACATATGAATTAGCAGGTACAAGCCATTCAGTCCCTCAGGCCTGCTCTACTATTTAACAAGGTTATGACTGATTGGATTCTAATCCACATTCCTGATTACATCCTACATCCTAAATCCAGCCTGAGAATTTTCCTCAGGATCATATATGTTTCAATTAAGTCATCTATTAATGTTCTATATGCCAGCAGATACAAGCCTAGCCTGTCCAACCTTTCCTCATAAGACAATCTTCCAATTTCACATATCAGTCAAATTAATCTTTTCTGAACTGCCTCCAATGCGATAACATCCTTCCTTAAATAAGGCAACCAATACTGTGCACAGCACTCCAGATGTGGTCTCATTAGTGCCCTATATAACTGACTGTTATCCTCCTACTTTGGCATTCAATTGTACACATGATAAATGATAACATTCTACTAACTTTCATAATTACTTGCTGTAGCTGTCTAATAACCTTGAGTTGTTAAGAAAAAGGACACCCAGAACCCTCAGCATCTCAGAGCTCTACAACTTATTACCAATTAGATAATAACTTTCTTTTATATTCCACCTGCCAAAGTGGGCAATATCGTTTTTTTCTCCACCTTATATTTCACGTGCCACATCTTTATTCAATCTCTAAGACTATCATTATCTTTTGTAGCATGCTTATGGCCTCCTCACAACTTACTTACAAATATACCTACCGTCCTTTAATCTGAGTCAAAAGTTGAGGTCACAGCTTCTATCCCTGTGGTATACACCTCATTACATTGTGCCAATCTAAAACAAAATGCATTTCTGCCTATTCTCTGCTTTCTGTAAGCCAGTCTGTCTTCTATTCATGCCAAATACACCATAGGTTTTATTTTGAACCATAACTTTTGATGTGGCACCTGATCAAATGCTTTCTAGAAATTTAAATACAGTACATTCATCAGTATCATTTTATCCACAGCATGTGTTACTTCCTTAAAGAATTCTAAGACTGGTCAAATTTAATTTCTCTTTCACAAAATTATGTTGGCTCTGCTTGACTGCCTTGAGCTTATCCAAATGGCCTTGCATAACTTTTTTTAAAAATAGCTTCTAACATTTTCCCTAAGACTTATGCTAAGATAACTGACTGGTAGTTTCCTACTTTCTGTGTCCTTCCCTCTTTGGAATAAAGATATGACATTCACTATCTTGTAATCAAAAGGGAGAAAGGTATTAATCAAATTCAGGTATGTACAATCCAATTTTTAGAAATATGTTGTAAGATATGTTTACTGTCAGAGGGAGTTTATGGACACATTTAGAGCATACCAACTTTTTTTCCCTTTTCTCAACCAAACTACTGTTACTTTTGAGGCTCCTGATATTGAAGCGGTCCATATCATTACGATCCTGGGCTAGACGGCCAAATTTAAGTTAAATCTGACTAGGCACCAGTTAACTTCTTAGATAAAAAAAGTATACCAAGTGCAAAATTCATAGGACTTACTAACAGAATAAAACCTAAAAATACAGTGTTAAAACAGTAATACAATCTACAATACTACTTGCACAAAATATACTGCAGTCCAAAATAAACATGTCGTGAATATGGGTTATATGATCAGACACCAATAGTGCACATTCTACAGCAAGTATTAGCAAAACAAATCCCGCAGATTTCTCAGATAACAAGCATGGGGCTGGATGAACACAGCAGGTCAAGCAGCATCATAGGAGCAGGAAAACTTGACGTTTCGGGCCTAAACCCTTCATCAGAAATGGGGGAGGGGAAGAGGGTTCTGAAATAAATAGGGAGAGAGGGGGAGGCGGATAGAGGAGAGGATAGGTGGAGAGGAGGCAGACAAGTCGAAGAGGCGGGGATGGAGCCAGTAAAGGTGAGTGTAGGTAGAGGGGTAGGGAGGAGATAGGTCAGTCCAGGGAGGACGGACAGGTCAA